>CM068308.1:25051115-25651115 GCA_034768735.1 Schistosoma mekongi
CGCATTCATATTTACCGAAACCGCTTGTCTGTTAATGTTACTGTTCCAAAGAATATTTTACTCATGGTTTATTGGTATTAGTTTTTTGAGTAAAATATGCTACTCTTAAGTAAACGAATTAAATTTGTATACAAAACTTTTATCATTTAACTGCTTTGCTACTAATTATTGAAATTTAAAGTTTACCTGTCATAGTACAGTTTTCCTGTAAAAGTTTTAAATGTTTATTTGTTCAGTAATAATTTCATGATATTGTATACATTATTATTATTATTATTATTGCTCTAAAGTAACATTATTGTTGTTAGTTGATAGTTGAAAACCGTTTGCATTCTTATTATTTATTCACTTAAAGTTTGTAGATATCGGTAAAATTACTAGAAGTAAAATAGTACGTTATATAAGCGATGTCACACATCAACTATCGTGATCTGAACATCAATCAGTAGTTAGTTGGTTGAGAAACGTTGGTTACTTCCAATATCGGACAATTTAATCAAAAGCTGATAGAATGATTACATATTAGATGAGTGAGTAACAATATAATCATAATATAGATTTCTGAAGATGCATACTATAAAGGTAATAAGTATACATTCGGTTGTTATTTTTCAAGCATATTGCACAAAAACTTGAGAAATACGAAAGTCATGATAAATAAACTGATGACATGTCAGCAGACAATTCAAATATTACACACAATCAGCAATGTTTGCAAGGTAAAGTGTTTCATTAAACAGAACAACTTTTACTTCATAATTTTCGTAGCAAAGATGTTTTCATTTGTAAGTTCTTGAAAATTTTTTGTGTTGTGTTACAGTATGATTTGAAATCTCATCTTAATAATTGTGTCATTGAAATCGCCTTTTAAAAGTAATTGAACGTTTCCGATAGTCATTGGCACCAATTTTATGATCTTTTCAAAAAAGTTAAGTATACATCTTATTTATATTGTTGTTTTACTATAACCGAAATTTCTAACAAAATTTCAGGTCGTTAGTTTTGGACAGGAAAACAGTCATGTTACAATTAGGCATTGAAAGATATTCCCCTAATTGTTATTTTTACATTAATCAGTTATTCAGTTGTTATTAGAATATACTGGTGAAAACTTATCTTTAGTTTGAGCAAAATGACTTTAATTTAGTAACCGTTTGACATGATTGAGTAGAAATGAAAGAATATAATTTTACATTACCTAATTGATACCTAAATATTGATAGAAACAATAATCTTTTCTGAGTCTAGTAAGATACTACTTAGTTGTTCGTTTCGGCTGTATGTATTATCTGGGTATAAACATATACATATAATCTAATAAGAAACGGCGGAGGGGCATTAAAGTAGCATAGTTGCTATCCGTGCGATGATAATAAACGATAATAACATACTGAACCAATGCCAATAAACAAAGATAGAAATCTAAATGATAAAAATATTAAAAATTCATTTCAAATAACAAGAAAGAATAAAATTGCTTAAGAATTAGGTTTTGTTTGTCCATTTTTGTGAAGAAACTAATTCACCGCATAAGTATGGCGACAAATGAAATTCAAATACACATAAACAGTGTAACATTTTTACGCTGATATTTTTCAATTTGAAAAAGTCTACTTCAAAGTATATAATTTGTTAGAAACTGTATACATTGTATTTTTTTGTCTACTGTGTTTTTATTTATTGTCTACATTTGATTATCATAACGTAGGAAGCTCGGTTTCTTTGAAATAGATTGAGATTTTCATGCTGTAATTGATTAATTTTTATTTGTAGTCTGATTTTTAAGGAAATCATATTTTTCTTTTAGAAAGTGATCGTGTTTTAGAGGCAGTGGAAAAAAGTCATCATGTTTATGATTTGTCTGTATAATCAATCGAAGAGAAAATAAAAAAGTTTTATCATTTAGATGTTTTGTATAGATCAACGATAAACTGAAAGGATTGTTAAACAAGGCGATTATGTCAACAATGTAACACTATCTTTGCAGTGTTTGCATAAACAAACTAAACATTTGAAGTATATTTCAATTCCATCATAACCTTTGATTTTAAAAGAGAACTTTATGTAGTAAGGTATATTTCGATGACATTAGCAAGGAACAGTATTGGAAAAGTAGTTCAACACTTTCAAGACTTCTTATATATCGTTTACTGTTGATTCATCGTGTTTTAGATTATAAAATATGATGAGTTTATTCATAGATCGTAAAGTTTTGCAGAAAATTCTTTTGTTTAATGTGAAACTTTGAAGTGATATATTCAACAATATGTTTGGACATGCAAATTAAGAATAGTAAAAATCATTTCTCATATTTATTAGGTTTTTGAGCTGTGACATTTTTATTACTCAAGCATTCTTTAATCCTATCATGTGGACTCTATCCGATAGACCTGTAGCTCTTGAGAATCTATTTTGTTTGTAAAGTATTACACCAAAAAACTACCTGACAGTTATCTGAATTTCCCAAATTGTAATGATTGTATCAATTTTCCAAAATTACATATAAGAGGTTACTTGATTTTCCTTAGACGATAAATACAATATTAGTAATTGACAGAAAAGAAATTTTTACATCTAAAAAATCCCAATTTTAATGAATCATTGTTAATTAGTTTCCTCACTAAACTTTCTACAAATAAAATATATCAGTAAATAATATTTTGAACACGATTTACAATTCTCTTTTTCATTACTTTGCTTCACGTCGATGCAACTTCTTATTCGCATAAAACAATAAATCATTCACATATCTTCTGTTGTATAGTTATTATAGGTGTTTTATGTTGTAAACTGCTTATGACAATCTACCGGATATATAGACTTATAGTGAACTGCTAAAAATGTTGCTCTTGTTCGAATGGAATGTTTAGCTAGTAAAGCTGTTTGCTTAGATATGTACTGCAAAAATGGTTTTATTCTACTTGAGTGTACAAATGATGACAAGGTTGTAAGGATTTAGACGTGAAATTGAGGAACGATAAAATAGGTCAATCAGTAAAGTAAGCTAATTGGTTAAAAAATGTATACCATAAATTAATCCGTTAATTTTATTCTTTATACAGTCTGTTGTAAATTGTGTCAATGTAGTCATTAATAATGGTTAAAGCTGATCCATTCTAGTCTGTAATAACCTCTTCCTTTTTGCATGAAGCTTAAAATATACATATAAGTTTTGTCACTAAACATTTCCTTGATTACTCGTGAAAAAATAAAAGTGTTAGCTCTTGGTACATAATGCTACATAAAGTTCTTTGCAGTAACTGAAACTAAATATGTTAGTGAAAAATATGTGGTCAGTTCCAAAAACCATATGGTTACGTCCTCTCTTTTATTGGGAAATTTATCAAGAGAAATTGCATGCACAGTAATGCGCATTCCAGTCGTTTATTTTTTAAATAGTCTTTCTTGCAGTATGTATGTATACATAACAGTAAATTATAGAAATGAAGTAACAGGGACAAATACTGTGAGAAAAAGACAAAGTTAACAATAAAATTCATTAAAGTATATCATTTAACTGTGTGAGTAGAAATGGAAGAACTAGTAACTAGCTAGAACAATGAGTGACACCAATGTGGAGACCTGAGTGACAGTTGTTCATTGAAAGTTTTGCAATTTACAGCAGCTTATAACAGCTGTTTTTTAATGACTTAAATTTTCCATTTTATTGCTTGAAATTCTTTACGTTGTTAATCAGCAAATGTTACAAAATGTCGTATATAATACAAAGGTTTTTTAGTGCTGACGCCAGTTAGCTATTGGATCATAAAATAATTATCGAATAAAAAATTATCATCCAGTGAAAACAGATAAGAACATGCGACATTTATACAGAATAGTGAAATAAGGTGACTACTTACATCATAAATTAGCTGCAAACAAAGAACTTCTAAAATCCAGTCAGCAATAATTAGCTGCTACACTATAGTGTAAGATTTGTAATCTGAGCTTATCAGTGGTTATATCAGGGATCAAATTCTGTAGCCAAACATAAAAATCCTTTAAAATGTGACAATATATTATATGTATTATTTTGTATATAATATTATTATCACATTGTATTAATATTATATTATATCATGTTATACGTTATATTATATACTATAGAGGTAATATAGTTTGAAAGTTGTTTGCAGCGACAGTTATAAGCACGGATTCGATAAACGAGAGAAAACAAAATTGATCCAAGTGGGAAAATGATCACGTTTTACTCATAAGTTGAGTTATGAAAATGAAAGCAAAATTTTTCTAAAATCTTTTTTATTCTATTATTCATCACAACCTTATCACTTTCGTGTATAAAAATAATTGAGGTGGAGATATACACAATTCTGCAAACTTTAATGGAAAGGATACGATTATGCTTACAGACATTTTAACTAGGATTATTTGAGTGAATTAATAGTACACTTTAGGACAGAGAAATTATGACAATGAAGACAAACAACGAAAAAACTTTCAAGTCATTTTAGATTAGCTAGTCTTTGGAAACTGCTTTCCAAGCAGCTGTTGTTTTGAACTTAAAAAAAGTGGAATATCATAACAATTCACTACTGATTTACAGTAAGCTTGTAAACAAGTGAGCTCCATGATATATTTACGTTTTGAAATAATTGTATAATTATCAGACAATAAGACTAATATAATAACCTGCTGTAAAAAATTTCAGGTACATCATTACAACTGAAATAATCACATTTTATATTCCGATTCATTTTATCAGTTGCATTACTCGAGAGGTAGCAGTATTTGTGTTAAAATATTAGTTCGAAAGCAAGATCAACTAAACTTGTCTGCTCGTTTAAAAAGTATAAATATTCCTTTCTACTTGAAATCAGCGAATAGTAATAATCAGACTTTAAAAACTGCACATGTTATTTAATATATTCTTCGAGCTATCAGTAATTATAATTAATCAACTGTGACAAGCTCATTTCTGCAAGCTGTGATAAGTTTAAATGTAATTATAAGTTATTTACCATAATCATGTAGGCTTGTAATGAAATCGTAGAACAATTAATATTATGGAAGCCAGAAGAAAGTTTATATAAGGTGTTAAGTGTCTAATGATCATTAAAAAGGTTATCTATCATGTGGCTATAGTCATGAATAATAACCAGTACCAATACGAACTATTCGAAGTCACGAATGAAGATATAAACTATCTTCTATCAAATATTTTTCAACGAGGATTTTTTTGATTTTTCCCGCTTGATGGACTTTATGTGTACGCATTAGATATTGTGATGATGAAAACCATCCATACATTGGTTTAACGTGTATTAAGAAGCAAATATATGCTAATTACACACTTGCATACACTGTTGACATCTGTGATCAGTGTGATACATTTATACTAAGTTAATTGATAACCACCTTGCTACTTAATAAAGTCTCATTAAAAATGTAAGTGATTTGTACTCTAAATCTTAGCTATAAATGTATACAAATGTAAATATTAACATCCTGATAAACAATAACAATTTATTAAATTAGCATTCTCTCTATTATATCGTAGTTATAAAAGTTGATTAGAGAGTCTGTGATATTAAGCGTTACATGATATTTAAGAATATATACGTAGCTGAACATACTAAAGTATTGACAATAATAGTTTACTAGTTAATTGTTATATGTATATCAGTAAATAGAAGAAATTTTCCTAACCTCTGAGTATTATATAAGTTAGATTGTAACTGGCAAGTGAAATCCAGAACGCGCGTTTCGTTCAATTTGGGACTCATCGGCTGGATGTACCTGCATCCCAATGTTGATGTTCACACTGGGATCCGAACTCAGTCCGTTTTGTGTCGAACGCCACCGCGTTCACCACTAGACTACTGAGTCCAGACAGTTAAACTTGTGCAACGGGCACATTGGTATTACGATAAACTTGTATATTTCCGTTGATTTGTTATAGACTGAAGCTGGTCAGTCATTGTTACTATATGTGCATCCTGAGCGGATTGCCTCGATATAGCGAATTTTTCACAAGTATTATATACAATGACTGACTAGCTTCAGTCTATAACAAATCAACGGGAATATACAAGTTTATCCTAACCTCTGAGTATATGTATGTTTGTTATCAGGTACAAATAGAAGCGTAAAAACAAACTAATAGTATATAATACATGCTTCCACAACGATAACGTTTATGAAATCTTACAACTTGTGAAATGAGAACAACTTGGGTAGCAGATCTTAGAGATAGTTTATTTAAGTAGCAGATACAGAAACCCATTTTAGGTATGAGTAATTCATACGTTAATACTCAATTTGCATGAATAATTGTAAATGTCAATTTATGTACACATTGTCCTTCACACAACCAAGTCAAAATTCTCATCAATCTATTTAATAAAGAATGTAGTATGAAACAAGGTATGAAAACTATACAGAAGATAAACCGATAATAAATGATATAACAAGCGACCTCACTACTACACTGTTTTATAAACAAGAATTTTCAAAAGCTATACACAAAAGGAGGTGAAAAGTCCAGCAATTCAACTCTTTTATGCATTTGTCAACAATGTCAATGTTTATCGACAAAGACATAATCCAAACTTTTTCTAAACAAAAGACGGCATGATTGAATTAAGTTATATCACTTTTTTGATTCATTTCCATGATATTAGTCATAATTCGTTAGCTATCACGTAAATAAATCTTTCGACTACATTTGCATTCAACTAAGTGTTATTCAAATGAGTTTGTGCAAATCTGGATGTTTTGTTTAATTTCACCAACTTCGCTCTAATTCATCTCTTCCATTATTATCAACATTAAATCTATTATTATGTTGACTTAGGACAGTGAACAGTAATTGGTCAGTAACAAGGTAATTTTTAAAATGAAACAGCATTCTTACTGCGCCCTTTTACAGTTAATAAACATTTAGGCATTAGAATGAATAGTCTATTACTTATCAACTACAGACTGATATATTTAATTGTCTTACATTTTCTTGTATGGAATACTGCAGAATTTGTAGTTTTATTGGGAATGAAATGGATCAAATATTTTAAATCGTTGTGGTTTGTTTTTGTTTTTGATGTAAGCGCTATATAAGCAAGCATAATCTGTAAAATGTATTTTGTAACCGTCTGCTGGGCATGCCTTATTTTCTTTAGTTTACGAATAGTAATTCTTACTGCTGATCCTTACACTATTAAGTAATTGTTATCTTAGAAACATTGAAACACTTCTTGACAGCTTTTATGAATTTCAAGTAGTTTTAGGTAAATACAATATACATCAACAAATTGATCGTCTATTAAACTCTGTGAATGAGACAATTCGGTTAGAAACCTATTTTTATATATACAGTAAAATTCTACTGCTTTATTTACTACAGTGAGACTTTTTCTTTATATTCATTCACCACTACTATCTCAACATTACAAAGTAAATGCCTAATCCTAGAGGATCTTGAATATGCTTGGCATGGTATACATGAGTTATCTCATATTTATTAGATTTATGTTAACATATTCACAGGCATATGAATATGCAGATATGTGTAGATGCTTAATTGTCATTCGCAGTCACTTTTGTAATAACCTAACTACTGGTGTAAAGTAGCATTTTTAACGTTATATTTCTGTATGCTAATAAGTAAAGCATCGCAAAGTTTTAGAACAAATTCAGATTGTAACTACATTGAATCATGTTGTTACATAATTATATACATTGTAATATGCTCAGTGATATTCAGGCTAGTTTAACATAGTTATCTAAAAACAACTGAATACAATGGAAGAAATTTATAAATTGAAGATTTTTTTCGTAGTTTGTTAACTAACTAATACTTGTCAACTGTTGATAGTCATAAAGTTAACTGGCTAATTCAAATCCTGTATAATATAGCACTAATTAGAGTCTTAGTTCTAACTACTAAAGTTTGACATCTTTCGTAGTTTTTCAATCATGTGTTATTCTACTACGGAGCAAAGAAATTGACAAATAAAATACTATGTGAGTATGGGATAGTTTTGTTCTATTGAATTTTGAACGACGTAGCTATTTTCGCATTGTATGACGTATCAAATTAATTCATTCTGATTGTCTCCCTGATAAATCTATAAACACTAATAAATTAACCTCAAGATTTTAACTTGTACATGTGAGTATCAAGAATAATTTATTAATTAGGCCTTTTTCAAAAATATAATTAGAAGGGTAAATAAATATACTTTTATTTTGTAATAACCACACTGAATAATTATTTAACCACAGTGAAAACAGATTCTTTAAAATGATAGGTCTAACCTTCCAATTTTACTTAATAGATATAACGAATGGTAGTTATCCATATGAATTGTAATTTTTAATATAACCGCTTTACGTGGATTGAATATAGAAACTGATATTAAAACACGTCACTTAGTATTAATGCAATTACAAATATATCCAATGATAAGAATCCAATCTCAGAAAAACTATTTCCTCACTTAATTCGTATTCATATTGTCTTCAACAAATTATTCAACTCATTGAATACTACTAGGTATTGAAATTGTTATATACTAATTTAAAATATAAAAACTTATTCTAATATGTATTTTTATACTTCAAATAATATAATTTTAAACTGCTTTTTAGGTTCATCTTGATTATGTTGGTTATTTAAGTGTTTGCTTTTCATTTTCTATTCATCAGAAACGACGGATGTACAAGATTGTTTTATCATTTCATAATATTTACATCTAGTTAAACACAAAACAGTAGAAAGAATTTGATTGAATGACTGAGCAAAGGCATGGATATAAAATTAATTTATCCCTTTCTCCGCTAGAATAGAATAAAGCATAGATTAAAAATGTAGGTTTGTTCGTGCATGTAATGCAAATTTATGGTGAAATTTAAAATGAACTAATTCTTAGAACAAAAGCCGTGAAGAAATGATTACAGATTTAGCCATTATTATTATCCAAACAGACTTTCGTATAATATGCTGCAATTCATAAAAATGACGATGTTTGTTAATTTTCTGTACAATCAGTTCAAATCAGATATGATGAACCAATTAATACCACGAAAGGGAGATACATGTTAACTTAGAGATGCTTAAATTCTTTTAAATTATCAATCCACTTACACAATACAAGATTTCAGTTTTATTCGTTTATCTACATGTTGATTACAAATAAATTTTGTTTAATCTACATTTATCAAAATGAAATAAGGGTGCAGTGGATAATCGAATGTCATTCAGCGAGTGTCAGCGAGTATATCTAACTGACTTAGGCAAGAATAGATTTTACCATTTATATCTTCCCATTCAACTTTAAGAGTTCATAGGAAAGGCAGTTACGAATGAATATGCGACAGTACAAAGAGGATCTTATAATGACTCCATTTATTAAAGCATGCCAGTTATCTAAATCTAAATTAAAATCTGTACCAAATTAAAATATTGCATTGAAATTTTCCATAAAATTTAATAAACAATTAAAAAATCAACGTGGATTTTGACTTATATTGAGCACTTTCACATATGAAGATTTGATGACAGTTTATGTTGAAAAGAATCATATGCACAGTAATTCTTTGATGGAAGATTATTACAAAACGTTTAAGAACAAAGTATTCATATTCACGATAGGTTTTATGAAATATGATTAGCGTAACTACAATGCTTCCTGATTAAAGTTAAAATATTAACTAACGCTACTAAACAAATCTTCTCTTTCTAAATTTTATTGTTTTCTAACATAAAAGATAACCCTTATTTCTTTCTAAAATCATATTCTAGACAGTATGACGTTATGTAGGCACTAAGTGCCAACCTATCTTTCAACAGAGACTAATCAACTCAATTACGAATAATTACAAATAGGAAGTCAAAACACTTTTTAGTGGTAACAGTAATTCAGTATTTAGTATTAGATTGTCCCAAGAAGTAAATAGGACAACCTTGAAGTAGGTTTCATGTCATTTGGCATCATCTAACATTGAAATAGTGGATACTTTATTTTAACATGTAGACTAGTGATCTCTGTGTAAAATGACCGGTCTGTAATAGGATTTTGTCAGTTTAATGTAACCTTCATTCTCAAACTTCTTTATAGTTTATGGACGAATGAGGAGTGTGCGAATGAAGATAATGAAAACAACTTATACAACTTCGAGGATATTAGTGATCAAATCCGACGGTTAATAAAAACAAGCAAAATCATATTTATCATTGAGTTTGGAGAGGAAAAGTTTTAAAAAATTAGGAAATATAGAAATATGTACTATAGTTACGGGTTTTTTATTTTCGGAAACATTTCAGTCCAAGATTCCTCTCAAAATAAGTATTTGTTTCTGTATCTATGAAAAGAAAGTAATATAATCCGAATATGTTTGGATCATCCCGTTGATTTGTTATGGAACAGTTTCAGTCTATAACAAATCAACGGGAAGATATAAATGCATTCGCACAATAAATGCATACCCGCTGCCCAAGTATGACTCTCTGGACTCAGTAGCCAAGTGGTAAACGCGGTGGCGTTTGGCACAAAACAAACTGACTGTGAATCCCGATATGGACATCAACATTGGAATACAGGTTCATCCAGCCGACGAGTCCCAAATAGGACTCCGCCTGCCAGTCACAACTCAAAGAATCTAATGGAAACACTACCTTTTTAAAAATTTCGCTCCTGGTTAGGCGTTCTCACTTCTGATTAGGGCAAATAATTCTCCAACCGACCTATTTATTAAAAAATCGACTGATCAATCATGTTTTTGTTAGATTATAACCTTATACCTGTGTGTAAATGAAACGACTCATTATATTAAAATAGTATAGTATGCATATGTCCTCATTTAAACCTATGCAAAATTATAAATTAAAGATAAAGCTAGTATATGCACTTTTGATTTATATTCTGTATAAATTGAAAGATTATCTACCTAATTTGAATAAAATTGTCCATTCTTTATCAATCTCTCTACTGATTATTTGATTAAGGAGTTTTATAGTGACTATTTTCCCTTATTATCACCATTCCCCAAAGGTTGTTACAGCATAATTTAAATTACAGAAGGAATGAACGGTATCCTTAGTTTAGTTTGATGCTCATGAGCAGCATGCGTCTTCAACTTTCCCGGAGATTGAGTTTAAGATGTTCGGATTATTTGGCAGGTACGTTACTTCAAGGCCTACTAGTTCAAGTGAAGTGGTTGGGATTTACGATTATAGTCAGTTGACGATACAGTGAGATGGCCAGGCAGAGAGATCAGTGATGACTATACTAATAACAACAAAGTTAAACTCAGCCGGTTAAAACGCCCGTTTAGAACTTGGAAAATTTTCCCTTAAGTAGGTTACCACTAATTAAAATGCGATTATCTTTTCAATACCATTTGTTTGCCACCTTTATTGATGTAGTTTATCCAGTTTCATAACTAAGTGAAGTATAAATGTGAGCATCAAAGAGTTTTAACAGGCACATCTCCTAAACTCTCGACCAGATACTTCACCTTGATATGTGGATAAATATGTATTTTAAACTCTGACTTCTGTTTTATATAGGTGAATAATCGCTTTCACTTGATATCGAAGACAGCCCCTCAACATACATAAAGCTTTAATTATTCAGTAGTATAATTTGGTTGACCGATTTTTAAGATCTAAATGAACACTCATGAAATATATGAGAGACAGGGAGTTTGGCAGATGCAGTTACTCATGCAGAATCATCATTATAAAGTGTTTACACAAAGTATATTTTGTTTCTATGATAACGAGAAGCATTTCCTAGTTAGTTTGTTTAGAACAATATTTGTTTAAGTCATGTGTTCCCTTAAAGTTTGACTACATCAGAATATGTTTTTTTCTAAATTTCCGCCAAACCTAACTTACTGGAATGTATCTTTTGTTTGTATGCACATGTATAAATATCAGAGTTTTACCTTTAAAAATATGTCTGACAGATCAAAACAGAAAAATTATACAAACTCACATTGTATATATAAGAATCATCAACAGACGAGTAGTATACCTCGTTGAAGTATTATAACGCTTTATATTTCCCAAGAGGATGAAACCGAAACGAATGCAATAAACTATGACAATTTATAGACATAAATCGAAAAAATCGTTCAATACTCGAAGTATTTGTAAAAGTTGATAAGTGTTTTCCCTACTATAAGAGTACTTATATATGTATAAGATAATATAGGTAACATTTTATGGGAATGACATTTTAAAAACTCAACCACGAACACCTGGAGAAATAATGTTTGGAAGTATAGTTGTAGACTTTTGGTATCTTTTTTGTTGTCGACTGCTTTTCTTTTCAAAACTTATTTTAAGTATAATAGGACATTAAAATTCTTACTACCGTTAGGACATACTGTTTGTTTATGTATAGGTTGTTTATTTCGGACGTTGAGAAATTGCGTAGCATTGTTCTGACATGTAAATATTATACTATGTTTTTTGTAAAATAACTTGCATCATATGGTCTCAGATGATGATGAAACTTTGTCGAGTAGAAATAAATTGTTATCATTGCGTTACACGACTAAATTACTAGATGATAGTGGCAAAGATGATAGTTAAAACATACCACACGAGTGTATCTGTAACTTTAGAGTGTATAATTAATGTATTTAAGAAAGAAAGTGAAACTCTTGGGTGCAACTGAGCTTAAGAGCAATATATTGGAAATATAAGCATCAACATAGTTCAACTTCTGTTGGTTTATATAAGAGACAATATTGACTATTTTAGCTAAGCAGTAGTGACGTTCGTATCAAAATGACATAGGTTAAGCAAAAATTCGTAATGACGACTGAACTAAGAGTGATATACCTTCTCATCGACCATTTCTTGCATCTGAAAAAAACTACTTTACAAACGGAATTTATGCATACTCTATCAGATAAAAAAACTAGGTTGGACTATTTAGCTACCGTAACTGATACGTGAAGTCAAACCCACGACAAAGTAGTTTAAAATTGTATGACTCAACTAATAATCTAATTCTTTAGTACGAAATGTTTACTAACTTTGTGGCATTTAGAGTACTTCGATACCTGTTTATTAAATAGGTTATTTCATAGTTATATTATACTCGTTGGTTTACAAGTCTCAGTTCACGAATCTGTTGACGGTCATAAAATCCAGTCTTCTATCTGAAGATGTGTTTTAAGCCGTCTTGTTAGTTGCATGTAATTTGTGTTGTGAGTGGCTGTTAATAGCCTTGGTCCCTTCTCTGAACTGTTAGACTGTTGGTTTGGTTCCAGTTAACATTTAAAACTTAGTTTGTGCGGTGCATAGCTCACCTCTTTAGTTCAAAGTCTACAGTTTTCCCTATAAAATCATGGGAATAAATGTAAAAGTTGTTTATGGCTTATTATGGTCTCTTATGATCATAACAACAGAAAATGAACTTGATTAATTTGATTGTTTGCTGTTAACATCACTAGTGGTTAGCTTTAAAAGTATGACAGTAGTTCGAACTACTAACATTAAAATCAAATAAAAAACAGTATCATTAAGCGTTGAAAACGATTAAACTTAAGTTGAAATTGTCTTAACTTTATTCGAAAACAAAAGTAATTCAGCTACTTTTCTATTAGGTCCTATTTCTACAGAGTGTAAGATCATTATAACTTCCGGTTACTTAGTATGATGCATTCGTCTGTTCCTTGCATGACTAATGAGAATTTACATATGGAGAATGACTGTAAAAGCGGTTACACTCAGTAATCAGTTACAAGGGTTAAGATAATTTGGGAACAATGTTATTTGAATATAAATTTAAAAGAATGATTGCTGACAAATCCTTATTTAAGACAATCTACTCTACTAGATCATTTGAAAAAATCTATTGTATTTTAACTGCACTTTACTTCTGTAATTATTTTGAAAAAACAAATTTTAAAATATATTATTGTATATGTATTTCTTTCATAGTACTTTCAGTATATACATCAATTATTTGTCGAGATATTTGAAGAATTATTTCGTTACTGTTTACTTCTGGTTGTGCTCTTGGTCTGGTATGATGAGGTTTTATCTGTGTGAGCCATCAAAAGTACCTACTTCAACAGGATTACTCGTACACAGGACAGTATATTAGTATAGATCCATAGTTTACTCAAGAGAGGATTACTTTTCTACTGGTGCTAAATTTCCACTTTTACATATGTCATAATTTTAGACCACATTACTGTTGAGCTGCTTCACTCGTTCTGTTCATTTAAGCATTTATCTAAAAGTAAGAGCATACTGTTAAACACATTATACCTTTGAGTTATTTTAATCGCAGTTTAGGAAACACAAACAGGTAACAAGCAACTACCAAGTATCCTATAATAAAAGAACTAGCAGAAGTATTCGGCGTTTTTTACAATAGCCTTATTCAGATTTGAAGCAAGGGAGTTAGAAAGTGAACGGCTAGATTAATACACACGGTTCCGATATCAGCTCTATAAAACACAAAAATGTGATGACAATTTGAGTTGCAGAAACAGACAATGTCATCATAAAACGTAGACATGTAGACCCGTACAGTTTTTTGTATTAGTCTGGTACGTGTTTCATTTTAATCATCTGATAACAAGTGTTTTGTCATAGACATACTTTGAAATGTATGTGCTGTCATAGAAATGTACTATTTAAATAAAACATTTTTGGTCCAAATACAGTAAAAAGATTGTTGTGTTTCGAAATCCATTCATTAAGATTTTAAAATGAACTAATTTATACGTTGTGTGACTACATTTTACTTGTAAACTGGATAAAATCAATTGTTGATAATCACTCCAAATGGGAACATAAAAACTTGTGAATGAAGCTGCTTTACAGTAAATTATACCTGTTTTATGTTGTACTTATATTGCACTTAAATGTTGTACATAGTTTTGTATTTCTATTACCTTCTATCAAATGGCAATTAACTAATTTTGATAGAACGACATTTTTTTAAACTATGTCGACCGACAAGTTTAATTAATGTAAAATAAATTAGTAGGCGCCTGTAAAGATATGTGTACATTCAAAATTTTATATGTCTATCAACTAAGAAACAAACGGAAATATGTGTACACACATTTTAATTAAATTTTCATTTATACAAGGCAGACGAGATGCTATGCTATTTGTTGTAGTGGACACAAAAGCAATAGCTGTCCTGAAACAAACATTGCATAATTACATACAATAATAGACTTTAGACAAGAAGCCTATTTTTATTAATTTGACTACCTGTTCTAATTTTTAAATCAAGTGGAACAAACTTTGACTTGAATAACAAAAATTTGAATTTCTAACTAGGAAAATTGAAATATGACAAATTCATTAGTAACATAAATTTGATTGGAATAGGACAGAAAGCAGGGTCCAAGATGCTTATTTCTTATTACGTGAGGCCACTTTTTTGAAACCACCTGAATAGAATTCTTGATGACGAACGCAACCAGCTGACGACTCCCGTACGAGGCAGAACGCTTCATGAAATATGTCTGTCATGCACAACCTAACTTAGTTTATACTTGAACTAAAGGTGTATTCAGGTAAACAGCGTATACTAACAGAGACTGATCAATTTCAGTTCATTAAAAGTCAGCAAGAAGATACCATTACTCTCAAATTACCATCAGTATTAAGTTCATTAATAATGACCATAATAATAATAGTTAAGTAGATTGCGAAACAAGGTTATAAAGTCCGTCATGGTAACATTTTGAGTGACAACTGTCCTTTCACTCCTAGTGTTTTTAATTCATATTGCAGCGAACGAAGACCTAGGCAGTAACTTTAGAAGTGTCTGAATAAAACTATACATGTTTTGTTATATAATAGTCACTTATTTCGAAAAATTAACCAAACTATATGAAAAACTTCATTGTATGGCTGAATCATAATTATGTTATTCATAATTAGCCTTATTGATCGTATACAAAGCCAGTTAGGCAAATGCACATGGATCGTTAACACAATTTTTAAAGCTTAGTTTTAAGTTTTGTATGTGGTGCAATTTTCAAAAAACGGGTATTTTTCTGTGACTAACTGGTATTTGTTAAAGGTATGGTTCACTTAATGAGATCAGCATACTTTTATGTGAATAAACTAAGTCAACCAACTTAATCATCTTTTGATTGCCCAGTAAATGTTTGACAATACGCATTCTACTGAACAAAAATACATAAGAAAATTAAAATTACAATGATTTATTCATTTTTTCTATTATGACATGACATGAAGAACAAAAGGGGGGGAAAACTGAGAAAACCATGTAACTGAATACAAGTTGTCATAGGAAATATTTTAGATTGCACAAAACGTATTTCCTGAGGAATTATGTACACTAATACAACTCGTTTCTTTCTGCTGTTAATAACATGTCATTGTAAGCATTTTCCTGTTTCCGGAACTCAGAATGTAACAAGATTTTATAAAGACAAACTTGTTAAACGGAACTGAATTATTGTCGAAATAGAAGAGGAGAGGGGTGGTGAACATACAAATGCCTATAAATGGAAAACAATTTAAACTTATTGCATTTTGTTTAAACCATTTACAGTGAATTTTCTTAATTGTATCAACTATTATCAACCTTCGTGTAAATGAAATAAAAGTGAATAGCTAAAATGAAGTTAACACACCAACCATATTTACTCAAGCTGAATTCACTTTTGAAGTTATTAGGCTGTATAACAATTAAATAAACATGTACTTTGATAAATTGGATATCTCTGTCAAATAATTATATAAAGTCTCTAACTTTGTAATTACTTAATGATAACACTAGAATCCACGAAGTATTAAACGAGAAAAAAGTCGAACCAAAGCGAAAATAACTTACGAAGCTTAGTGTAAATAGAGTTATTTTTAATAAGAACAGTAAATAAGAGATTGCAAATTGTATTAAGTAATTTGGTGCATTTTGTCCTTCTAGAATAAAATGAAACGGGTACTCATTAGATCAAACTAACATTCAAATTCAGTCGTTCTTAAAAATAGGTAGCATAGAAGTAGACGTTGAACATATGAAGAACTCATTATAGTTATTTATTATTTCTAGCCATAGTAACCAGTAAATGCGACTAAAACAAAATTTCACACCTATTGTGATTTCATGGCGAGTTCATTGAGGTCTCCTTCTATTTTTTAAATTCTTCTCAGTTTCAGACGAACGGTTTATCAATACGAATTATTTTCACTTAAACAGAATACTAGACACAAAGTTCAACAAATTCTTTGGGCTAATAAACTGGGTAACCAATTTATGTTAAGTATTACCATGATCAAAGAACCTATTATAGAAATTAATTTGGGACTCAGTAATGAACAACTGTTTGATTTCATTGACCAAATACTGATGATAAAACACATCTCTTTTAAACCGACTTATTAGTCACAATAAAAAGTTTATAACGGATTCAACTTTAAAAAGTTGAAGTAGAATCGACTTTATATTTGATTCAAGAACATTTTGCAGCTTTATTGAAGCACAGAATTAGAGAAATTCTAGTCCATCTATTAAGCCATCGTACTGTATAACTAAGCCAGGAATATAATCCACTGCCTCAAAACCTCAAACTTAAATAAGTGATTGTTAAGCATAACTGAGTGATACAGCTGTTAGAATGAGGATAGATCTCAAATAATATAGTAATATTAGAGGAAGTCACATAGCTTTCAAATTCGGCAGGAATGTACAAATAGATAAAATGGATAAAGCAAAATGTGTTTGGATAAAGTTAGTGTAAAATAAATAGATCTCTGGTGTAAGTGTGCTTTTAGTTGAGAACAGATGAAAGCTGTAATGAATCTGTTAATATATAACAAAAATGAAGTAATAAACTGATATGCCGGGCACCTAATGAAGATTGACTATCTTCGTGAACTGTGCTTTAGAACATTATTTCAATTGTTATAACTGTGGACAGTGTAATCATTTAATTGCTATGACTGTTATGTTCCCCTTGCCTGTTCCTTTCGTTTAGTATATTTACTCTTAGTATATTGTTTATTTACTATGAACTACGCTTACTTAATTGTGTACAAGTTGCACCATTCACTGGCACTCTTCCCTTAGTTCTGTACAAATGTTAGATTCTTAATTGGTTCACTGTGTGGTCTGATTTTATGCATATATAAAGGCATGGTTAAAATATAATACGATCTCGGTCTCGGCTGTCGGATCTCGCTTTCTCTGTTTTCCGGTTCTCAGTTCTGGTTCTTCCATTGTCGGCCTAGGGGGGATGAATGGGCTTAGGTCAGTCTCTCATAATCATCTAGACACACATCTCATTGGCGTTCGCGTCTACCAGTCAAAAACCCTCCTCTCTTTCTTCACGTAATATGATAAACATTTTGACAAACTAATTCCTATCGGGACTAATTTTATGCTTTAAACAGTTATCCGACAATAAAATTTAGCTTTCGATAAGCATCGTTTATCATGATATGATGTCTAATAATGTTACTAGCGTCTAAATCAATTTACGTTTAATCATATATATATATATATATATAATAGAACATTGTATTGTTACAAAATAAATCATTTATGTCGTGGTAAGTGATAGCTTATAGTTCTATGCTTTATGAATGTGTTCTGTGAGCTGATATTCCTTACAGGACACTTATTGTTTTACGTAGACTCTACATTTTTTGTGTAAATAATGCAACCGGTGAAAAGAAAATTTTTGAAAGTTAGTAAAAATATTAATAAAATTAGGGAGTTTTCACTTGTCTGTCTTGAGGTTAAATAGTCACTTCTTTCATACGTGTATTCCAAGTGAATTACTTCTCTAATTATTTCTAGTTAAAATTTTTACCATACTTGGATTACGGATTGCTCTAGGACTCGTAATCAGCTGTACCTTTATCCAAATATTAGTAAGACTGAAACTCACAACTTACCACTTTGAGGTAAAAAGCATTACACTTTGAACCACTAATTTCAGTTGGCTGCTAACATGCTCTAAAAGTTATGAATTCATCAATACCATGTGCATACTTGTAATTGAATATAAACATGGCACTAGTACACTTAGGTTACAAGTTATAAATAGGACGATATACATGTTTTGAATTCCAAGATTCAAATAATTATTAGGTGCTTACTTTTTTGAATACTGAGTCAGATTATTAGCAATTACGAAAAATTTACATATCTACCTTAAGACTTGCTATAAGAATTCGTTTATAAATGAAGACTGAATGTGTTTTTATGTCCTCCTTTCGAAATTTTGTCAAAAGATAAAACAAAACGAAGAATAGGACAATCTACGAAATTTATTCTTAACATAATTATATGGGCATAACTATAGTATGCAAAAATAATATCTACCAAGTTATGATGCAATGACCTTAATAAACGGTGTTCTCAAGTAAAAAGTTAATTATTTACTTCCTCTGAATTTAGGTGTATATATGAGAAGGTGAATTTGTATTAATTGACATTATATCTTTACTGTATTTTATCCAGACATAAGTATTAGAAATTAGCCATTGCTGAACACAATCCATATGGTAGTTGGCTCCTATCAGGACATTACCAACTTATTTACTAATTTCATTCTAAACACAATGTTTGTCCAATAAATAAGTTGTGAGTTATCACAATTCAGAAAGAAAATCTTTAGTTTTAAACAGAATTAGTGAATTCAATGGACAGTAAACAAGATGTTATTATAAAATGAACAACTTTCTTGAAATACTGTCAAATTTCCATTGATAGTTACTGATTTCTAAAAAAATTACAGCATTTCACATTTTGAAAGCCTATTTGTTATCTACTAAAATTAATGAGTACGCTACTCACTTAAGAGATACATTTAGTTTCAACTGACTGATAATGAATGTTAATGTAGTTAAGAGAGTAAAATACAAGTCCTTATCAACAGGCATCATTGATTAAGGAATCTTGACAATTTGCTTTATTTATTTATGTACTTTCTATCAGTTATGTTGTTGAGAAACCTGTAATAGGTGTAAACAAAATTCGACAAACTGTGCTAATGTAACCATTAAGATAAGCTAACATTAAATGATTCATTTTAAATAGACATGCTCATACATGCTTTGAATAAATATTAGTTCTCACTCTTGAGGAGAGATTGCATATATTTCTAGATTTTAAAATATTGGTTTAATCTTTATCGAATTGTGGAAATTTGTAAAACGTAATTTATCCCAAATTGTTGGCAACTTGTAAGTTCTTGATCACATTAAAAAAGACCTCTATTTGTATACATAGCAAGGAGCCTATATCTGCAACCATTACATTCGTGTTTCGTGAATAATCAATGTTGCAATATTAAGCTAAAAAAAATTGAATGCCCATTTTACTGCAGGTCTCACCTTACGATAGAAAATTTGTTCACGTTGATCGTTGGTTATTACATGTTGATCTCTACAGATAAAAAGGGTTGGGTATTACTGAGAACTGTAGATTACCAGAAAGTCGTTGTGTTCTAGTGCGTTGCTGAGTTTTAGTAATCCTCCTTTGAAAGACAACAACAAAAATAATTACCTTTAGGTTACGTTAATGTCCAGCACTATTGAGTCGGTGTCCAATGGTAGGATTTCCAACCTAATCAGCTTGTTATATAGCCCGACTAACATTCATTGATTTTAGTGGTAAATGTTTTATTGCAGGTTATCTGAACTCCACTGATCTTTTTTTATTAGAAGTTTAACAAAGTCTAGGTGGATATTACCAATTACATGATTATCATAGTTGGGATTGCTGAGATTGTAGGGACTGACTTTTAATTTGTTTCTTTTATTCATGTTTTGTAATAAATTCGTTGGGTGTAATTTTTACTACGGAAACTTTAGTTGAGTGGAGTTTCTGACTAGGCCTTAATCGCGAGACCGGTAGTTCTTGAGTTCGATTCCTAGCAGAGTAGCCGACGAGCAATACTAAGTAGATTACTTAGAGGAAACATCTATGTCGTGTCTTCTGGATTTCAGTGATATTTAACCAAGATCAGTCTGTGACAAATGTAAGCAACAATTTTAATACAGACCTCCATAAAACCACCATAATTGGTATATGATTTATTTCTAAAATATGAATGCCAATGTAGTCAGCTGCTCTAACTCAAATTTCTCGTATCATTTTGTGTCTGGCTTTTAGATATAGATATAAACACTTGTATATATTCTCTTTCATCCTTTATGCTTAGTAGCAGAGCAAAAACAAGAGCCATCAAAATGTTAATCATGTTAGTATCGACGTGTTTATCAAATAAAAATGTATGTTTTTAAAAATACTACAAACAGATACAAGCTAACATAAACTTTGCTGTCATTTCTTATTTTGTGAAATAAAAGACTTCCATGAAAACATAATTTGCAAAACAATTTATGAGATTTAAAGCAGCATTCGAGTGGAAGGCATTAATTGATTAGTTTAGATATGGACGTTCTTAGTGTTAGATTGATCGAGTTGTTTTTAGTGTAAATTTTAAAGTCAAGCAAATGTCCAAAAATTATGTAGAAGTTTTATCACATATTGATTAATGTATTTGTTATTACGCAGAATTCCCAAGAATGATTACGTTCCACACCATGACTTTCTAATTTGAAGACTTCGATAAATGGGTTCCGTTGATCGAGCTAATCATTTGTAGCTTACTTATAAAAGGTGAGCTTAAAATAGTAATTAATATTTTCAATTAGTCATAAAACTCATTTTGCCAATATTGAAATCATCTACAAAGAAACATAGTTGTAATGGATGAAAAGACTTTTGACTCATGAGGATGATGTTTGTATAATTGCATTATTTAGGCGGGACAGTTTAATTGCTCAGCTTTTATTGTATTCTGGTAGAAGTCATGCGTTTGCACTAACGAAGTCACCCAGAATGACGATAAAAGCTTCACAATTAAACCATCCAGTTCAGAGAAGGCAATTTAACCTAAAAATATATGTTTTAAACAAAAGCGTTAAGTTGAAGTTTCTACTTTAAATATATACATATATATATATTAGTAAGTCTGCGTTGTTCAATGAAAAATTGCTATTAAATCTTTCTCAGAAGCAAAATAGCTAATATTAAAATGGAGTAACAACTAGAAACGATTGAATTAAAATTGTTTGTATAATGAAAAAGATTTTCATGTCGCCACCCATTATACAGTCGCGAAGGCAGACAAACTACAAATGGGAAAAAAGCCTATACATTCATTAATGTAGTGCTTTTTAATAGTTTATTAATGGTAATGGAGATCAACAACCAAAGGAATATAATGCAATTAATAAAAATCAATAGCATTGTAGACAACTGAGTAAGTAACAATTTATAAAACCAGTCACCTCAATATTTTAGCTGAATTTTTGAAACGATAAAAAATGAAATGTAAATTTGTATACTTAGAACCAAGCATATAATAAGAGATTCTGATAGTTGGAGATTCCTTCTTATATTAAGCATGCATATATATGTATATATATACTTTATTTTCAGAAAATAAACACTATCAATTGCATTACGCTATCGTAATTCATAATTGGTGCACCCAAAATCTAAAAGTGTGTAACAATGATATATTATGAAAAATTTACATACTAACAGTATAGAAGATTATTGGTGATTTGTAGGTCACATAATAAAATGACTTTGTAACTGTTGAAATATCACAATTACGTTTTACATAAAACCAAAGTTAACGTAGATATTGCCATTTGTCCAACATGAAAGTAAGGTAGATAACCTGTGTTTTCTTCTTTTAAAGAGAAGACAACGACAGTTTTTTTATCCATCTATGAGAAAATTCTTCGTAAATTAAAGTGTTTAGCTAACCAAGTAAATTAAGAAAACAGAGTAAATATTTGTCATTATAACTTTTATTTGTGATGAATTGTTTTGGTCTAAGAATAAAAGTTTATTAAGATATCCCTTTACTTATCTTTCCATCAAATTCAAGCAATTGTAATTCCTGCTTTTGTTCTTGAATTAAACCTAGATGATACTTAATAATGACTAATGTTTTACACTGAGTGCTAGAAGTGACTAACTCACAGAATCATTTTACACGGATAGAGAATAATAAAAGCAGTTGTAATGAGATGAACAAATTTCATCTGTGTGTTTTGTCCTTTTATAAATAAGATCACCTATGATATCATTTTTATCAATAATTTATTACTAATAAGTCTAAGTAGTTCTTGAGTATTTGATTGAAAGTCATCTTGAAATATTTTATTATTCGTACATGTGGATTTGGTGTCAAATAAAAGTGAAGCCATTATTTGAGTTAGTTGTTACTCATACAAACGCGAATATGATGCTTACCGACGACGGTGATAATAATAGCAATACTCAAGGATGGCATAAAGCTCTAATAGAATGTGAAAACATAATTAATTTAGGCGGTTAGTTGATCAGAAATGTTTGTGAAATAATGGCATGACATTATACTATCAATTAACTATACAAAGGATCATTAATTATGTTAATCTAAGGAAGGATTTAGAATTTTTAATACTCTTACAAAGAGTCGTATACCCAGTCATTTTTAGTCATTTCCACTGTATAATTGCCTATGACTAGTTCATTCTTGACCTTGTAGACTTTACAGTCACATATTGTCTCACATTTATTAATGGTTCATTATATAATAACGATTTATTCACATACAAATAATAATGATTAATTGTTCTTGAGAGTAAGAAAAATATTTGGAAACGAGTATCTACGATTATTGTCAACTCTGAATTGAAATGTTTTATTATCGATCTGTTTTTGAAATACTACTTTATTATTTGATAAAATCAAATTTTATTTTATATTACGTTAAAAATCAATAGCTCAAGCTTAAATAAACTCATTTGGTTAATGAGAAGTTTTTCTTGTAATTTCTTAGAACTTCAGAAATTATCTGTTTGAATGTAGTTTGATAAATGTATAGATGCTACTTGTATAAGCGAATAGTTTAACTTGATTTGAATTAAAGAAATTTGTTGGAACACTTCTGATTCTTTAAGCAAATGATCACTTTTTAAAAATGCGAATAATTAATTGATTGATTATTTAAGAAATAATCATGAAATGCTACTTCATAAACAGGAATTAGATCAGAACTACTGCAAATTAATGATCCCAAAGAACCTTGTTAGTCAACAAATAAGCTATGCGCTGATAAAACTCAACAACAAAATGATAACTAGATCTTAGTGCTATGCAATGAGAGCTAAAGCACCTAGTTGTTATCAGTTGTTAAATAAACCCATCCTTGAGCTTTCAAACTCTAATTCTGTTATAATCAAACTAATAGAGTTCTGTTTTGTTAAATATGCTTACAATTCACATTTCGTTTACTCACATGAATGAGTTTCAGCATGAATGTTCAATAAATCATGTTTCACACATTCGATTTTTACGATACGAAGATACCATATAAGTATTATAAGACTCTATGACAAATTTGAGAACATTGTGCAACTGCTGAATATAATCATTAGATTTTACTTTAATTAACAATTCCATTTAATTCATTATTTTATTCAAAGAACTATTTATCCGATCTCTTGATTAATAATGATTAAATTTTATTGTCTTCAAGATTCTTCTATTGATTTGAAGCATATCATTAGCCCCTCTACTTTTACAGAACTTATAACTTTATTCAATTTATTTCTTGTAATCTTTAGTGGGTGTTAGTTTATCACAACAACCTTTCTCGTAAGGTTAATCTAATGATTTTAAGGCATACAATTAATAAGTATCATTGTTTACACATAAATAAAACATAGTGTATAATTTCTATGGAATATAGACATGACATGTACATGTATTTAATTATTTTATATAAGATTCGTTGAATAAAGGCTCATATATGAAATGAACAAAACCTGATGTGTCATTGGTTTACGATAATCAAAGTACGATTGATAGCTATTGTCATTACTGAACTCAATCACTTTCTTCATCAATAGAATAATCGGGATTTATTTAAGTCGTTCTGTAAGAATTAGAACTGTCGTCGAGAGTTGCCATTTCCTTCATTTCTGACATTTATGTCAAAGTGATTACCCAAAATAATGAGGTAAAATGTTATAGCACTTTGATAATATTAGTTGTTGTGTCGGACCACTACAGAAGAGTAAAAAACTTCTAGAATTGTGTTTTAGAAAACTAATTCATTTATTTCGGTCGTGAGTAATGTAAACATTACATTTCTGTTACAGTTACATTCCACTTATCATTTCCTCCGTTTAGTATATTTGACGCTAATATATTGTCACTTACTATGGACTACATTTAATTTGTTGTATACAGATTACCCCCCCCCTATTCACTTTAACAATCTCTACTGTTTCGTATTAGTGCAAAATCCTTAATTGGTTAGCTGGGTGATTTTGTGTATATATAAAAGCATGATTGAAATACAATTCGATTCTGTCTGTTGGCTCATTAATCGTTGTTATTCTCTATTTCGGATTGGGGACTGGTAATCGCAGGGCAGATTCGTCCGTACACTGATTAGCAAATAATAAGGGCACAGTGTTTATCGTAAAACATAACATTAGTCACACTCTATGAAAGGTTATTTAGTAAGTAAAGTAAATATAACATAATATATAGCCCTGTATGCACCGTTTGAAAGCTTTATGTAGATTTATATAACCTTAGTTACATATACAAGGCAGAATTTCTTGATATAGCTTTGCTTTTATGGGCTTCACAATAACTTCGTAGTAATCTATAGTCTATTGGCATTAATATTTATGAGCTTTTTTTCATTGTTATACGAACTGTATACAATTTAACAATTGTCTTTTCTCTTAAACAATAGAAGTGTTATCTAATCAATCAAAATCATATTTCTTATTTCCTGTTTTCAGTAATAATAGAATTATAGATCAAAAAGTCTAGATAATAGACAAAAAAATGACTTGTTTGATCCTTAATATTTCTTTTTGTAAATTGTTTTTGCTTTTTCTTGGATTTCCTAAGCTTTTTAACTAATCCATAAATTAAAAAGTGATTCAGTTAATGTGTTGGAAAACATTTTTATCTAAAAAAATCTGTAACTAGTAGTTTGAATCATTTTAAAGAGATGTATTGACTTATCGAATGCTCTGAAACAAGATGGATTGCTTGGTGTTTTCTCATAAATAATAAAACATTGATATGCTATTGATTATTTATGATCAGTCAATTAAATTAATGCTTTCTAAAGTTAAATACTTTATAAAATGATCAGTAGATTAGTGAAAATATGTGGATAAATTATTTACAGATATCTATATTCTTAGGTCGAATCACTTAGACTAGTATCCATGTTATAACGTAATGAACATTACTTTGTCAGTTCTTAGGACAGAGTAAAAGTAATGTTGGTTATTGCATATTGTTGCGACACGCTTTGATAAGTTGAAAATCGTAAATTTGTATAAAAAACATGAAATGTGTTTTAGTAAGCATCTGTTTATAGTTTAAAATAATGCGTCGATTCCAAGAGAAATAATTTATTGTTTGTATTTCTAAGTAAATTAGATTAAACAGACCAATAATAAGACGAACTATGTTACAAGAAAAAAGATTCTGCTTTCAGCCTTCGTGAGTCAGTTATCGACAACGAGCTCGATAACAAAAAAATATTAATGTGTTCGACTTGCCTATTTCATGATAGAATATTGGCAAAAATTTACAGTTACATCAAACGCTACTCATCACTTAGGTACATAGGTTTACAGACAATGTTTCACAGTTAATCTGGTATCATTTTTATACTTTAGAAAAGTTACCGTTAATTATCTGTTAAGACTTAATCCCTTTCTGTTATGTTAACTCATCATGTATATCAGTGAAATTACAACTGTAAATGGAGTCAAGAATAAATAGTCATTTTTCAACGATGATTAAACTACTATATTATTAGGACTAATGTAACCTACTAGATCATCTTCAAAATACAATAGCCAAGGTAATTATCGCCAACTGTTTGTTGTAAATGAAACTGTTAATACAACCAATACTACTGATATATTTGTTCAGATTTCTACTATTTCGGTAAAGAAATTTATCGAGCTAGAATTCTATTCCAAATGTAAATAAGTATTATTGACAATTATATGAAACTTTTGTTAACCACCTTCATAGAAATGAAGGATAATGTCAGAAAAAACAGATTACGCAAAAAAGAATAACTTCATGATGGGATGTATTTCTTACCTTAAGGTCTCTTACAGTATCCGCCATATGTATGCATTAGGAAGCATATAATATTAAAACTGTACATATGTACATTTCCTTTGTTACGTAGTGAAACAAAATATCATAAATATAACGTTAACACAATAATCACGATATTTCTAGAAGTCAGATTGATGCCTAACATAATAAAATTTGAAATAAAATAACGAAAACATACGCATCCTCATTAGAATTAATCTATTCTTTGGTAGAAAGTCAATGGCGACAAAGGAATGTAAGTTATTCAATTTCACTCATTTTGTTTATTAATAAAGCATTACACTAATACCCAGTTACTTAGGAAACTAATTAAACAGACAACCAAAAGGTTGTTGTAACAATAACTTAGCTGTATTCAAGATGATGTCTTTTAAGACAGTATTTAAGATGAATTTAGTATATATTTTACATGAAACCAGTGTAGGAACACATGATGGTATGTAGAAGAATAATGATGGTAACGTCAGTCAACAATCTGGGGTAGAGATCATAGCATCGTTAAACGTATTATGAAGTTTATAAATGTTTAAACCCCCCTTATTTAATGTTATAGTTACACAAGTGTCGTTTAAATGAGATTTATTTACTTTAAAAAAGACTAGCCTGTAACCATTTACTAGAGTGTATAGAAACAACTCGACTACATGCAAGTATAGTCGTCCAGTAGAGTCCAATACAAAATAACTAATTACAACTAACCACTACAAAACAACATTATTATGTACAGTTTGTGTGTTAACTTGATTATTCTTTGTTATTTTGACTTTCTACTTCTAGTATGTGAATATAATAACTATTTTGTCACACTTAAAAAATAATTGAATTTCACTTTGACATGTTGTTTTATTCGTGATATATTGTTTTTAGACATAAGCAAAGTTACAAACCAGATAAAGTTGTTAAATTAAAAAAAGAAATACTCACCAATTGGCTGTGCCTATAAAATAAAGGTTATCATGTTGTACTAGTAATTAAAATGTCATAATGTTTATCGGTATAATGAAGTAAGAAAAATTCGTAGAAATTAAGAGAAGTCTATGAATTATCCGTTAAATATCTAATAGCATTTTACAGTATTTGACTGAACGTTTACTTGTACTAGACAACATAACAATGGAGAAGAATAATTTACTAGTTGTAAATATTTCCTGTATATATTTTATGACATAAAATTCAATTAAGGTAATTAGTACCAATTCATACTAACTGATATCATTTTATATTTGTCACTGATACAACAAAAATATATAAAAGCGTGTAAATTTTTCGAAACCACAAATAAAAAATACCGATGACATGTGATAAACTATTGTTCAATGCAAAAGATATTTTGTTATTTATGTTTAAACATTCACTGATGTTTGTAAACAAACATGTTTATTTTCGACATAATCATAATTGTATTTTTTCTTTATAGAAATTCTAGCATAAACAAAATTATCTATTGTAGAAGATGAGTTATTGTCAAAGTAAAACATGTCTACAAAGAATGTACGTAGATATGAACTATTAGCATCTAAATAAAAATATTTTGGGAATGACTAATTGGTAACAATAATACTTTTTATAAAGATAGATTTGAGAAAAATTTATCGAAATTTATAGAAGAAAGGCATACATACTTTCCATTGGATTTCAACGAACGGATTGTTGTTATTCTTGTTGGAAATTCTATTGAAATCTGTGTAAATGTGTGAATGTACTGCTTCTGACTGTGTCATATAAAATGTAACCACTGTTTATTACTTTAAAACAATAAAACATCTAAAGAAAAACTATAGATCACTATAAAAATGTTTCATGGGAATTTAACAATATCATTTTTTAGCAGATGGCATTCTTTACATACTGATCAGGAAAACAATGGCTTTCACTATTTCTACCAAGATATCATTAATGAATGTGTTATTCTTGACTTAATCAATTGTACACAATTGTTTAAATAAACCTTTCTTGATTAATTATCAAATGACGCTAAAATTCAGAGCATTTGACTATAAACATTGTAAACAAACTTATAAACAGGAGAGTCCTTTTTGACTTGTCGACAGCTATCATACATATAATTTAAAATTTACTTATGTTTATATTTTTTTCCTAGACGGCAAATAACTTGCAGAAGTGTGCATGTATGCATACATGGTCATAGTAACATAATTTTGATTATTTCATAGTGTTTCAACTTATGTTAAATTAATTAAAGTTATACACAAGATTTAGAAAGTTTCATAATTTTAAATGACTTTTCTTTAGGAATTATGTAATTTCATTTATGACAAAAGTCTGCTGTGACATAATTATGCAATTCCTGAATGGTGACTTGAACAATTTATGAATTTTACTAATTACTAGTTGCCGTCTTATATCAAGAACCTTTTTGGATAGTTATATTCCTTGTTTTAAACAACTTACGTACATTTGTTTCCATTGTATGGAATTCGTATTCTGTAGCAACAAAAGTATCCAGTTTTCAAAGTTGAAAATTAATTAAAAGAACATTATTAATAATCAAATGAGTTTACTGCATAGGTAGATTCACTACCATAGTTAAGTTATAATAATAATGGACTTAGAAATTTAACATTACATTTGTGGTAAACGTGTTAAAGATTTTATCGATGTACTTATCTACTTGCCGAGGAATTTCACTAAAGCATCTTGAAAATATCCAGAATTTAAAGATAAAGATTTCACTTACTACTCATCTTATAGATGCCTACAAATTTTTAAGTTAATATAAATTAGTAGACAATTATATATGAAAGACCTGTACAATACTGTTGAAGGTCCGCAAAATTAATTTTTGAAAAACAAAAGGTTTATAATCTTTCTTAATATATAAAGTTGGCTAAGATGAATGTAAGAGCGGAATATGAATGAAAAGTACTAAAGTGGGCTCAATCTATGTGGCCCCCTTGTTAATCAATAACATTAATCTAGTTGAGTATGTTTCCATTGTATTAGTTATTCATAGGATTAAGCATTGATTAAATTGTCTTATTTATTCGACATTCTGTTACATATTAGGCGAATTTCTAAGTAACGTATGTGCTCATTTGTTTAGAAATTTATTTTATTTTTGCCAAATTAACTAGGTTTTTATTTTTTTTTCTTGTAAAATTCCATTTAAGATGTGTCTTGATATAGCTATCATAATAATGTATAAATGATATCGATAACTCTTATAAAAATAGCCAGCTGAAGAGGCACTATAACGAGTTACGTGATTGTTTCTTATTTGATGTAATGCTAATAAAAATTCGAAGTCGATTATGTATAGTGCTACTTAGAGCGAATTTAGGCATTTATATAACCGGAGCGTTCTTACATAATACCTTATTAAAATGACTTTTGAGAATTTATTGAATGCTATTTCAATTAGTGATTGTGCAATATTTAAGGGGCACTTATCATGAATGACTAGCTTCTAACAAGTTTATGTTATGTGAGCAATTCGAATAGTATATTTTAATGATAACTGTTGGATCACAGTATAGGTGTTCTGAATTTAATACTTTAATAATTTTATTAATAATTCTTGTTTCAAGGAAATAATTAAATTTGAAATTTAGCTTTTGGTTTATTAGGTAGCATGCAAAATGAATTATATGCACTTCCAGTTGACCTAGTTTTGAAATTATTTATATATCCATTAAAATCAATAGTATTCTAATATTGAGTTTTATCCTGTCTGTTAAAAACACAGGAACACAATAGCTCTTACTTTTATATTAAACTAAAATCTGTACAATAAGACACAATTACTATGGGATAAAAAGTGTGCTGATAACATACAACTGAATTCAGCATACAACAAGTAAATGAAATTTTCAAAAGAATTCATTATAATGTATTTTGAAATGTATTATTGTATTTTAAGTTCTTTGGAAGAAAACAATTATAACTGAATACATGAAGTCTACAAATAATATCATACAATTTATACTTATATGGATTTGGTGTTTTTCATAGTATGTTTCAAAATAGTTACTGTTTAATTCAGAAATCGTTGAAATTGTTATAATTATCCTATATAATCATGACTTAATGTTGTGTATCTGATTGTGTTTTCGTCATATGATGTATATTTTGCAAAGAAAATTAGAGATTTGAATAACATCAAGGGTTAAAGACTATGATTCAGACACCGTGCCTATTTACGGTTCAACAAATATTTACAAACTTTAAGCTGAACTATAATGAAAATTGTTACACACTTTTAGTCTTGGCTAAGTAGAGTCAACACTATTTCTATTCTTAAGTTAATGCTATTGTGCGTCACTGAATGCCCAATAATAAGATGGGTGTGTTCATGTTTTCTCATAACAACTGAAACAAATAAATTGAACGTTTTTATCACTCTGTTAACCAGAAATTATAGTTAGTAAATTTATACCACATATGATATGACATTAAATAAATTGAAATTGATTTAGTAAGTCGGAGTTGATTAACTAGACTATCACATAACACGAAAATAAAGTGATTACGAAGTAATTTGATTTATGAACTTATTTTCAATCAATCATTGTAACTGAGTTTCGATATCAAAAAATATTTCCTCATAAGTTTCCTGTGAATTGTTTTTAAATCATATTGTGAATATCCTTTGATTAAAAATTCTTTTCGTAAGCTTGCAAAAATAGAATTCATTGTTTGCCTAAGTATCATCATCCTTTTTTAAAACTCTTTTTACTTTAACAAATTTTACAAAATATTCAGAATGGTGTTATCTTGATAAATTTCTGATAACAATATTGCATACAGTGTTTAAGATGGTTTATATAAAGATCTGAATATAATAAACTGATTTACATTGAGAAATAAAGATTATTTCACAAACACTATCAACTAGGATTAGTGATTATCGTCGAACAAAATGTTATATGTTATCATCAACCTGATGGAAACCTACTGTATGAATAATTTTAGTATTCACTTTGAGGTAGTATGAAAGATTTTAGATTAAATAAGCAATGTAATTGGTTTGTTTCTGCCCAATGTTTGGATATAAAGTTACGTCACAATTTTTCCTAGTAAGAATTATTTCGGAGTTTAATTTCAGTCATGATTGTGATATTTTGACACTCATAAGAAGTTTTAAAATACTGTAAGCTACATATAAATATATTTCTCCAGTCACCAACAGTACTATGAAAGGCATCAATAACTGATGAAAAGTACCAGAAAGATACGTAATTTCGTATTAATTTAATTTGTGCATACAGTATATTCATATTGTTTACCTTATGGATAGTGTGCTAATGTAATTAGACGATAAAAATGTTACTTACTTGTATATCGTTTGTTTTTTAAGTGTTTTAAGTTTTGTGATGGTATCTGACTGTGTTATTGCGGTAAACAGAAACGCCTGATGAATTTTTAATTCTATTAAGCAGTACAGCAGTTTATGTATGCGCATTTAAGTTAATAAATGAGATCATGTTTTGAGAGAACAAAGTTACGTTTGGCTATTCAGTTCTAGTTTTAAATCTGTATTTTAATCCATTTAATTTTATCACCGTTTATTTTGTTTGGAAATTGGAGGAATGAATACCAAGCAACAGATGAATTTACAAGGATGAATATCTTTGGATACAAGGTTCCGTGACATTTTAGTTTCATCCTTAAAAATGGCAAAAATTCAAATCTTCCTAAATACTTATATGTTGATAGTAATACACTTGTAAATTGTTCTGTGAAATGATTTTCCATGAGGAACTAGCTTTGAATTAGGTAGTATAGTCCTACAGAGTCATGTTTATTCCTATTTAAAATTAAATCTTTATCATAGGTTTTGTTGGATTTCAGTCTTGTTGTGAAGCAATTTATTAAAGATTGTGTAGTAGTATTAGATTTTGTCCCTGTGGTTTTAAATTTTGTGAACGTACAATAATAATAAACTGTAATAGATCTCTGGCTGCATCAAGGTAAAACAAATTTCAGGAACATTTAACTCACTTTCTATGATTACCACGCTGACATCACTATTTAGTAAAAATCCTTTTGTAAATCGCCTATTCATGATCAATATTAATTAATTGGGTTTCAGATAGAGCTATAAAAGTTTGTTGCTATTTACAGAATATTGGCTGTACACCAACGCTGGACTAACTAACATGAATGGATTTTGCTTAAAATGGTATACTAATTACAGATCTGTTAATACATAAAACCACTGTTTATTTTAAAATACTCTTTGACTAAAAAGAATGCCAAGGGTTGGTCATAAGAAATGAACACTGTTAAGCCGCGTAAACGTTAACAAGTATAACAAAGAAAATTGAACAAAGTTTACTGGAACACAACCTGTGGATGTATATAATTTTAAACAAGTAGCGATAAAGTAAATGACGGACTTAGGCATTTACGTTCTTCTATGAGTAGCAGGACACTTTAGGATATGAACAAAATACCATCGGAGAATCAAAACCCGTTGAGAAAGTATTGAGTGGATAACCAACGAATTTTAGTAAATGGCCATTACATGTATTCTATACATTAAAGGGAGAAGTATTTTTGTCTGGACCTCATGGTAATGTTTTAACTTCCGCAGCATGGCGTTACATTCTTTGTAGCTTACAAACTTCTACCACTACAACAAACCTAACAAGCCAGTAATTAAGATCAAACTGGTGGAAGTTAAGCTTACCCATTTTTACTGCATGATTTGTTAACATCAAATTCTAGATTGAATAAAAATTTGTATAATCTATTTCATTTGTTGCTAATCGGCATCTTTTCAATATAACTTAAAACCCGAGAGCACTGAACAAGTGTTTCTTTTTAATATGAGGCTTTTAGGCAGTGCATATCTACAACACTAATAGAGAGGATGATACCAAGGACTTTCCAAGTTCAGCCCACTAGTGATTCACTCCTAAACCTTTTGAATTTCTAATAAAAAGTTTTGTTTAATAGAATTCAAACATGTTGAAGCTATACAGGTATTACTAGAGGTGTTGCACATTCTTTCCGTCGTACCACGAATTGATCAGAGTGGAAATCTTGCCTTTGGACGCTGACACACTGATGCTGATGGTTGTGTTTACTACTTAAATCGTAGTATCCTGGGTTCTGTACGCAGGAAGAAGTTGTGTATATCATCCTATAGAAGTCTCAAACAAGAACAAATCAGTCTTTCAGGGTTTCCTAGTTGCTAGTGATACCCAAAATGAAATTAATTTGTGATGAATAAATACAACGAAATCAAAACAAATCTTCAAAATCCCACACTAATAAAAATTTATGTATCTGTTAATTTGTATTCTCCTTATGCATTCATAAACTGTAACAAAACGCTTCAATAATTTTCCTTCATAATAGACCAGTTTCCGAGTGATTGTTAAGTGTTTCATGTGAGCATAAAAACAAACTATAAATAAATATATTTTATATTTTATTTTTGAATTTACTAAAATTAAAGTGGTCTTATAATAGCAATAGTCATTCATATTACCATACATTGAATAGATCTATGTATCAACCAACAACAATATCATGTTAAGATAATATACTTAAGAGAAATATCCCATTTTTAATTTGACTATCATGCAAAACTTACGAGAAAAATATTAACATAATTCGAAGTAAGCTATCATACTGTCCACCAAATATAATTCAATGTCATGATTAAAGACATAGTGACTATTAAGATACAATGATGTAGCCTCTCTGATTGATTCTACTGAAATAATATTTAAAGCTCTAATCATGTTCATTTTATTTTTATTTGAAAGAATAGTAAAACTAATTAGACAATAAAATATTAAATAAATAATAAACAAAAAAAATTATAGGTTAATGCCAAATTGTAAACACTAGTGAAAATACAAAAGAATAATTCTCAAGTCACGCAATTAAATTAAAGAAAAAAAATATTTTTTTGTTTTCACAAATGATGAATCATATATTTGGTTTTCATCAATAGAATCCATTTTTATTATTTTCTTTTTTATACAGTGAAATAACTTTAAAGAGAAAATTAAATTGAACCAACACAAAGTAACTTGTAGCAATTCGGTAGTAAACATGAATCTTAATTACGTGATAAAGTATGGATAAATAGATTTATTACTATTATTTTTATTTCAAATGTTGTTGTTTCATAGATTCTAGAATGTTATTAAGGACTAAATTACTTATTTATATCCTTTAATATAATTGATTATAAGTACAACATTATAATATATCATATATGTTATGTATTGCGGAATGATACACAGTGACCTTGATAACTGCCAATCAGAATACGGATACGTCAGCCCCACGACTATCAACCCCCAAAGCCGGAATAGAGAAGACAGCAGCTACGAGCCAACCAGACACAATCAATCCAGTCCAATTGCCGGTCATATTGTATTTTAATCATGCGTTTATATATTCACAAATTCAGACCACACAGCAAACCAATTAGGGATTTTACATTAATACAAAATAGGAGAGATTGTGGCGGCGAACAGGGGTAATTTGTACACAACTAATTAACTGTAGTCCATAATATGAGACAATACAATAACAGCAAATATACTAAACGAGAGGACAGAGTAAGAGGAACATAACAATAATTAAAATGTAATGTTTACATTACACACGACCAGAATAAATGAATTAGTCCTCTAAAATACAGTCCTAGAAGTTCTTTCACTCTTCTCTAGTGGTCCGACATAACAATATAATATAAGATTTATATAACTGCCAGTCATGTACGTTATGTACAAGAAGTTGATTTACGAACTACGTTTTCTTTTGAACGTAGCATTCTAGGTATTAGAAATTGACTAAAAATTAAATTATAAATAAAGATTAGCTTTCTTTCAATGATTGTTTAAAAAAACGTTTTTTATGGTGCATTTAGGTAAAGTGAAATTTAGCTGATCAGGAAATTCAACAAAGTGTTTTGGTATGTATAAAGTACTATAATGCCTAAATATTTTAGTACCAATGACGAATAAATTAGGCATAGTCCATTGTTAGTGGTGCACATAGAATTATCTTATTGTTAATACATCGATATACTTTTAATAAAAGTCAACAAGTTGTGGTGATTAATAAATGAAACTTTGGAAAGATTAAGCTTCTAACCGAATTCTACATCATACTACTTATCAATAGTTTACGAGGATTATAAGAAGTTGCATGAAGACATTAACATGTTTAAGATTTATGGCCTACAGGCCTAAATTGAAGGCTAGTATAATGTGTAAAACTTAAGGCATTCGCTGTAATTTACCAAACTTCAAATTTTGAAAGCTGTTAAACAAAAAATTATTATTGAGTTGAGGTGGTTTGCAATGATTGGTATTAAGTTTTAATTGATTGGATTATTCATAGGACAAAACTGCTATCCAACATCATTCTGTAATCAGTTCAATCAGCTAAAGAATTATTAGTTGGAAAACTTATTTAGCTGCTGAATGAAACAATATTATTTGCCTATTTTACAAATAAAAGTCTGAGAGAAGTTTATTATTACTATGTAGCACACATATAATATTAATCACGTAAATTTTATTTATTACACACATGGCCCATTCGTATTTCTCCTCTTGCCTCAGCTTTTCACTTATTCAAATGATTTTGATCTAGTACATACACATCATATACTTCCCTAACAAAATTATCATAAATAAGAGAGAATCGTAGATTATGTCTTTTTATTACTGCATTCTCTAAATTTTACTAGTTTTTCATCAGTAATACTAGATAAAAATTTATTATTAGAAAATGCGCTTGCAATAGTCTGATGAAAAATTATTAATACATTTTGTCAGACTGTTTTTGTTTATTGATATATGCTAGTAGCGATAAACTCTATGATGAGTAATGTTAACCGAGAAAATCCGGTGATTATATGCTTATCTTTTAGTATATCAGTAACATCATTAATTCTGAATAATGAAGCATTATTCATTGTATGGTTCTGATCATATATTTGCAATACATTAAATATGTCGTGAAAATCGATTCTAATTTCCTTTTATAACAATATATATGCATATGTTATACAGGATAATGTTTGATGAATCATGAAAAACCATTACGTTAATGATAAACAGGGTAGTTCATAAAGTGACTGAATATAACTGAAAGGTTAGTTTCTGTGAACAAACAATGAAACTAATATGTTTTTACAAAAGCCAAAACAAAAATTTATTGACTGTCTTGGCGATTTGAAGTATATCTCGAATATGTATCGCATTTCATAATTTCCAATTTATATTGAACAATATAAGTAACTCTAGTAGTCAGATGATATGAAAAATAAACAACTGATAAATCCCTTAATTGTTTTCTATATACAGATTTTTCATTGACTAATAACATAAATGTGCTAAATGTGGTTATACATACGTAAAAAAAGCCTTAGGCTTTGAAAGTGCATACTGTAATTTAATACCGAAAACTTTTCTCCAAGTACCGTTTTCATATGTTATCATGTGCCCATTAACAAATGGTTTGAGGAATAACGCTAGGATGAATACAAACTCAATATTCAAATTATAGATAAGGTGGAACAAACAAACAGAATTCCACATCTTGCCAATATCTGTCCATTTAAGTGAAAGTCTGGAGAAGTAATGTATATCATATACGAAATTTCAAAACTTTAACTATGTTAAAACCAACCAACGGTATATAATTACGTTGACGTAATGAAAACGATTGTAATGATGTATTTGAAATTCAGAAATTCATCGTATGTATATCCAAAACCTATGCTATATAAGGGTAAAGAAACGAATAAGGACATTAAATATTATCTAATTGAATTTACAATTGCCCTTTGAATGAGTATGCTGGTTAATTAAGTTGGTAGGGTAAACTGAATGTTCCGTGAAGGAACTGTGAACTACTTTCCTTTTCACCATTTTGCAAACGAGTCAGAAATTGGTCCATTCACTCTTTGAAAGAAAGGTATGGTATAATCACTGTCACTTGCTTTATAAGAACAAATGATCTGCTTGATATATAAATAATCAAGAAAACTAGTTATTATTCATTGAGACATAATATATACAGTAATTTTTACCAAATTACTACATCTTTCCTCTATCGATCGAGACGTTGGTCATGTCGCACACAAATAATAATTTAGAAGATATATAAGTAGTAGCATAGTAAATGGGCATGAAAATGTATCATTCCTGAGAGGACAAAAATGTGTGGAACTTATTTAAACGTATGTGTACAACTGTGGTTAATGGTTACTTATTATATATCAATATAACTTTACGGTGTCGATTTTCATTAAGCATTCTTTGAATATTTTTTTTTACAAGTAAAGTAAGTGATCAACAAGTACATTCTGTAATTTATACCCTCAGGTGTCAATTACTTCAAAACATTATTTTCAAAACAATGAATTTACTAGTCTATTTAACAAAGTAGTTATGAAATAAAAACAGGCATTTTCCCTGAACAACAAGTTAGTCAAACTAATCAGCTCGAATTGTTCTTCATTGTTTAATCATGATTACAAGTAATGTCACTCCGCTTTGCTACTAAAGTAATATAAACCTCTTCATTGGAATAAATAGCTATGAGTAATGTGTCTTTGTCTAATTCCGTTATTATTTAGTTACAAGTAGAATCATATTGATATATACAAATAAATTTAAATTCCCTGATTTTGATAGAGACGTTCCTAATGTATATAAAGCAACAAAAGCTTTAACTGATGCATACAAGCCTATGCCAAGATTGTAATTCACTATTACCAAAGTCAAATCATTTTATTAATAGGCAAGAAGGGTGTTAATTCAAATGGGTAGTTATTCTTTCTTTTGCAAAATGTCATTATTATCATGTCATCGTCTTTATGTACAAAATTCTACATCATGAAACTTAAATGTACGGTAATTTATCTTCACATGGTGAAATATAAATTTATTGGGATTTATTTACATTCAAGCGGATATTCTTATATAAAGAGAAAATTGTTAGTTATTCATTTACATAGAATATATTTGTATACATTTCTCGTCATCTGAGAAAACTTTGATTAGCAGGTTAGAAAGACACTGAATATAATGATAACAGTCACCCTAAGTAATTTACGTCCACTGAAATAATGTTTTACTTTCAGTAAAATATTCTCTAGATGAATACTAAGTTTGTTAAATGTTATTAGCAATTTGTTGGCAAGTATTCCTATATGCTCAATACCTGACGGTAGTGTATGATTTCCTCAATACTATAGACCGTTCTTTTTCTGCCTGTATATTCTTTCTAACTTAAAAATGTTGGAGCTCGTTCCATATCACTAACGAGCCATTAGCGTCTGTTCACGTTTAATAATGAAATATTGTTTAGGAAATGTAAATCAAAACAATAGATTGTAACATCGGTATGAAAACCTTTTGTATGATCTTGATAGGACAACACAAGCTACAAAAATATTTACAAAAGCTCATGGTGGTGTAAATTCATCACTTGAATATTCATAAATTGCTAAATAATGAATAGAACTGAGGCACTGAGAGCTAATTTGCAGGATATATTCAGTATTTACAATGAAAAATATGTTATTTCCGCCCTTAGGTTCTGTCAATCAACTCGTTCAGGTATTTACGATGTTGGTCATTAGTTGACGAACAGTGGTTTTTATCAGGAAACTGTATAATACATTCCATATGTAAGTAAATTTTATTTAATCAACAAGCACTTTGTGAAAATTCTGTAGTGGTTCTCAGTATTATTTTCTAAATTACTACTTATCCAACAGCTTCCTTTACAGATTAATAGAAAGTTATCTTAAATTATATTACATTCCATCCTTCACACGAAATCCAACTCTCAATTATATTCAACATTATTCTGTGATTACTTTATAAGTCAACTCTTTATATATAAGTAGTTCATAGGGTGTGTTACATACATACGAGTCATTTCAAATGAACTCACTGTAATGATTAGTGCCAAATTCATGTATGCTTTTTTTTGTTTATATATGTGAATGATTGTCCGTTTAGTTGTCTGTATTAAAATTTTATACTTGTGCCATAACTACTAAATGCATTATTGTTATCGTCACATATCTAAAATATATGGAGCTGTTAGGTATAGGAATATTGTCGACATTCAAGCCGTAGACTAAAATTATGTTTACTAACAGAAACAGTTCAATTAATGTCACTTGTAAGAGTGATCTAAAAGTTGAGTTCGATAAACACAGTAGCTTACGTTCTCTCAGAAAAGGAGAGAAAAATATATTTTGGAGAAGAGAAAAATATTTTACTCTCACAACAGCGGCTGAAAACGACGTTTATTCTCCTCACTATATATACGCACTCCTCATATACTACAGATTATTAGTCTTGTAGTGAATTACAACGACATGTTTTGTTTCATCAAGAAAGTCTGAATTCTTTTTACTTCGTTGATTAACTTCAACGTCCTAGTTGGGTTTGATATCTAAGTACTATCACGGGTTTTAACTAAATAATCGGAATCGGATTCATATTGTGAACTAAGAATTAGAAAAACCAGGCTACATTCTATGACTAAATATATGTATGTGTATATAGTCTACGTCAGTACTGGTCTTTAGAGCAGTTACAACTCATTATTATACTGTCTACACTAAATTATTAATACTGGTCCCACACTATCCTAGTGTTTCAACAAATTATATTTGGTTACAGTTAGAATGTAGCCTGGTATTTCTAGTTTTAAATCCATATTATGAATTTGTTACTGATTTTTCAGGCAAAACCTGTGACAGTACTTAGATACTTGTACTTGCTGTTAAAAAATTAAACCCAACTAGGACGTTGGAGTTAATCCGTCAAGTGAAATGAACATATATATGCATATATACACACATTATGCAAACGGATGACAAGTGGGAAAATAAATATTTTCCAGCAAAGCAATGAGTTACATTAATATTATTTACTCCCACTTCTTAATATTATTGACAAAGTGGGTTAGTGATTTGCATATCATGTTGCAATCAGTTACGAAACAAATTATTGTATTAGTTGTAGGTGCATTATGCATCTGTACCTCATATAATTATTCAAAAGTAAATGAGATAATTTTACAGTATCATTTACGATTCGATTGTAATTCCTCTATGATTGCTCTATTTCCTAGTGTATTAGTCAGGGATATTTATACGAAATTATTATCGGCTTCTGTAAAGATTGAACATAAAAATAATAGAAAATTTTTAAGCAATAGCCCTCTACTTTAAAGAAAATTATTAGATTGTAGCAAACGTAAACGGGATTTCCAGATGATTGGTTTGTAGTATGTGATTTAAGACATCACTTCAAAGTAGAGCTCCATTATTTGCAAATGCAGAAGGCTCAATTCGGGATTTCTTCTCCAGGGAATTTAAACTGTAAGTCAAAATCAGTCACAGCTACCTCGAGTATAATTCTGCTGGTATTCGGGTTAATCATTTTCGAAGTTCGTAATCAAACTGAATTAAATTATCTCAAAGTTTGAATTAGTAAAATCAAGCTTATTTATACTCTTTTCACTTCAGTAGGCAATTATCAATGCGAAATATGTTTTATTTCTGCTTTTTTGTAAACGTATGGAAATTCAGATAGAAAACCAAGCCTATCTCAAAATCAGCATCTATTAACTAAGCACTTATTTAATCCCCTGTCTCCATTTTATTACTTAACTAGAAATATATACGTTACTGATAAAAAAGTGTTCAATTTAAATGATAACGCCTTAAATCTATTGATATATTGCATAAGTTCAAGTATACACTCATTTTATGGAATCGTTTAATTTATTGTTGGTTAACATGACAAAGCAGAATTCACTAAAGTAAATGAAGCAATGTTTCCATCACTAGTGAAGTCGATTCTGTATATATATATATATATATATATATATATATATATATATATATATATATATATATAATGAAAACCAACTCATAGACAGGTTTTCTAAAAATCTAGATCGTTAACATAATAGTCAAAAAAGGATACATATTTTTTCCACAACCAAAATAAAGTAAACTAATCAACCAATCATATTTGAGGCAATTCTATTTCAATATTTCCTCATTCCTAGTCATGTGAATAAATATTATCGATATGTTTGTATGCTGTAGATGAACGTTGGAAATTATACTTTATTTACGTTTATTAATGTGAATGTATCCAATAAACGAAACACATTTAAACTTTATATTGTTACCTTTATTCAATGAATAAATAAATGAAATAATTTTAACTGAACAAGAATGGATCATTATATACTTTATATGATATAACAATTGAAACTATAAAATGTATAGACTTTTACCATAATATGTAGTGATATGTTATGTCACTAACCGTAATGAAAACTTAAGTAAGTAAAAGTATTTTACATGTATTGAATTCTGCAGTTGATTATATTAGAACATATATGTTTTGTTAATGGACCTAACATAACTAAAAGTACATCATTGAAGTAATTTTACATACGATGCAAATTGATGATACCGGTTATTTTGGGAAATAAATTTCTGCCACTAAATTATTTCTTGTATGGATGTTATCAAGATTACGTACAATACTTTTCTTAATAGCTAATAAACTTAAGTGAATGAACACATATACTTAGAGTCAGTACTTCTTCAGCGTAATTCAAGATAGAATAAACAAATTTTCACATGGTTTTGATGAGTATGCTATAACAAAAAGTAGCAAGTAGAATGAACTTTACTAAAAATTAGCTGAAGAAATGCTTAGCCAGCATACAAACTATCATTAGAAAGAAGAAATTACGACTGTTGCATAATTTTCACAGCAGTATTATAATAACCACCTTAATGAAATAACATTCATTGCATTTAATGTTATAGAAAACCATTCATTTTTTTCATTGTAAATTTGCAATGTCAATATTGTAGATTACGATTACGAATGGATGTTTACCAAGTTTCGAACGTAATTACTTAATGATCGATTGCAGTTATATGATCTACATTTTCCACAGCACAATAAGCATGCAAAAAAAGGATAAAAATGATAGCAACTACGGCATTTTTCGTGCATATCTTTAAGTACCAAATGATAAGTGGATAAAACAGCATAACCGGTTAGATGGCTTGATAACTTTTAAACACTGATTACAAATAGGGCACATTGCATGCGATGTAAAAATACAGTAAACGATTGAAATCTGTTTACTGGAGATTAGTAAAGGTAATATAAGATGAAAATCGTTAACTTCATCTTTGTATTCAACATAATTGACAGTTAACTATCATGATAATAGAATGAATATTGTGAATAATTTGTCTTTCCACTCTTCATTTAAACACGATTACAATTAAATAAACTTGAACTAGAATCCTTCTTATCTATTCTTCATACAACTTCAACAAACTTTCACTTCATTAGGAAATTCCATTAAGTTCTTCAATATTCTTAACTGTTACTCAAAAAGCTTATTAAATCGATCAAATGGAAATTTCATTTTTGGCTTCCTTCTAAACAATAAATCATCTATCATTAAATTCACTATTTGTTACAAAAGTGTCAGTTGGGAACACCTAGAATTATCTCGTAATAGGGTTGCCTAAGCCAAAATTTGTCTGTTCATTGGAAGAAATTAAGAAATCTTCAATAACACGTCTCTATTAGAAAATTAGTGGTATTTAATTACAGCAACATACATCACTACTTAACTTTCACTTACGATAGAAATGTTTAATGCGAAACAATACATGTTATGTGCTTAAGGTGTACCAACAATACTCAGTTGAAATTCAAAAATTTCTGCCCAATAAACGCGATTTCTGCACATCTGTCACCCCGTCCTATAGGCGTTGCATCACGTAATTTACATAAGATCATCATGAATAGTTAAAGTAACTTCATTAATTGTTTCTTATTTTATGTTCTTGTGAAATTTGACTAGAAATGAGAAAATGTAAATGGGAATAACGTAAAGGAAACAAGAATGTACATCTATCACACTTAAAAATCTATTAATTTCAACTAAACAAAAGACGGAATTTTCAAATTTTATTCTTTGATTCTTCAATGCAGAAATGAAATGAAAGTGAAACTAAAGATTTTTATAGAGCTACCATTGTTTTAAATTAAATTTCATTGTAATCCTTCAATTCTACCCACTGGATAAATGGTTAGTTTCATATAAATGAAAATATAACATTTAAATTGAAACAACAAGAATGAATAAAGTAAACTAGGTTAGTTAGCAGTGATGTTGTTAATAACTGAAACCTACGTGATTAAGTCAACAAAACCTGAGCAGAGAAACATATGTTTTATTGGGTATAAATTTGCATATATTTAAAATCAATCGCTTTGTTTTCGCATTGTATTTTGAGGATAAGATAATGACATTATCCCGAATTTATTAAAACAAAGAAGATTATGACATAAACATGTGTTTGCGTTTTTAAGATACTTCTCACATTTAGAAAAAAGAACAGGTTTATATAGAGTGGCGATTTTTAAGCCTTCTCATGATTCCAGTTGGAATGACATAATTACATGTCATGTAAATTAATTTCATTTACTGAATAGGAGTGGTTTTATGGGGAAAGATGTCAAGTTTTTCCGCTTGTATTCGCCATGTATTTATACTGGCTATGTACCGTGACAGATATGAAGCACTGAACGATTGTTTCTTCCCAGTATGGGATTCCTCGTCAGTGCTAACCATCGGTTTCACTAGGGAATTTAGTCTAGAGCCATCATATTAGTGATTGCTTAGCCCTCCGCATCACTGAGATGAAACAGCTGTTTAGTGCTCTGCGGTCTTCAGTAGTACCCGAAAAATATCACTCTGGGGAGAATACAAACAACTAAAGTTAATTTCTCTTACATTTAACATAATTTTATTTTTATTTAATGCATTTTTTAGATAATTACGTATCAACAGTAATGTAAGAAGAAGAGTCAAATTTTAGGACATTGACACCACCCATTAAAAATACTACTGTATCATTGAATTCTTCTTGAAGTTGTAATCAGCAAATTATGCAGTTAACAGTGCATAAGAGATAACTTTTATGTATAAATTTGATATCAAAGGAATAATTTTCTACGAGATATAGATGGTTATATTTATGATTATCATGCATCATTAAATACTCACATCACTTTTTTCCGACAAACTGATGTATGTGGACGTGACTTGTCTACTATGTTTATTGAAGCGTGTATGCATCCACATTATTCTGATACTCCAAATAATTAGAAAATAATTATTTATTGTACACATTATTGATTTAAATCAAGAAGAGTACGAGTTTTTAAAACTCGTGGTTTATAAGAAGTTGTATGTCAACTTCCATACGAAGTAAATAAATTCCGGTGCTTCCTTATTGTAATCATAATATCACTGGAATTGTATCGAAGTTAGTTTGTTAGTAGAATAGTTCACTTATCAAGCAGTATACTTTATTTCTGAAAGTGGCATCGGTATGATATCCATGTAGTTGTAATACACTAATGATTCACCGAGAGTCCTTTTAATAGAATGTGCATTTCTTATTTATGGACATTTGACTAAATGATATCTGGTGCTGTAGAAATATAAATCGAGGTGAAGTTTTTGACTTTTGAGTTAATAATTAGTTAATTAAACTGCCTAATCACATGAAAATTTAATAACGTGTTTAAGTTAAGCAGTTGTAATCTTTTTTAGGCAACTAGTTTTATCCATGAAAAATCTAAATTTTTTAATTACTTATTTCAGTTATAGTGCCATCAATACAATGGTTAGTTATTTTTATTTAGGCACTACACGTAAAGCCATATATTAAGGAATTATTGCTCACAGGGCTGTCACATTTGGAAACAGATGAAGTTAAAAATTATGTTCGAACTTAAAAAGAGAAGTTCGGTTTCATTGACAAATCGAAAACTTATAGATGATTTACTTATTGTGTGTCAAAACTACATAACTAATTAGTAAAGTTAGAATCAAACAATTTCAATAGAAACGTGCAGACTATATTTTTGTATCAAAATCAGCTTTTAAGTGTCAGTTACTTCTAAGTTGTTTACACTATACTTCCTACATTATATTGCCTTGTGACATGATAAAATGATTTCTTGCTGAGTATAGTAGTCAAATGAAATCATATACACTAACTTGATTTGTGTCGGCTTTTCCACCATGTCAGTCAGCGTTTTGAATTAACTGGAAGCTAAAATAATCATAGTTAGTCTGTAATAATCATAATAATCTATTTGTTATATTAAGCACCAACGGTAAATGCCACCTGATCATTATATTCAGGCTGAAATGAATTCTTTCATACACTTTGTTCCCTTTATTAATTTCAAAAGAGCAAGAACAAATATTTGTGCAGAATAAGATGAATTCATTTTATTTCGTTGGTTTCTCATCAGCTGCATACAACCTAGGATAATATTTTACAGAATTAATATTTAATACAAAGTTTAACGTACTCATGAGAGTGTTTGAACTTGGTTGAAATCAAACGTGTTAGACATGTGAACATGACTAAAAATTGAAGAATATGCTGTAAATATATATCGAATACAAAGGAAGGTACCAGAAGGTAAAATAGAGATCAAAGTTCAAATGATTACATAATAAGAGGTGGTTGGAAATATATGATAATCATGTGAATTAAATTAAGTTCAGTTGTTAAACTTAGAATGACCTAATTAAACACAAAGTTGAACTAAAAATGGTGATGTAACAAGAAATATGATCCAATAAAGAAGTAATAATTGAAATAGGCAATGAATATGACGACACATAAGTCAAGTTACCAGGATGAAACCAAACTTATGTGTCCAAAAAGAAACTGTTATTAGCCTTTCTTTACCCTGGTAACTTGACTTATGTGTCGTCATATTCATTGCCTATTTCAATTATTACTTCTTTATTGGATCATATTTCTTGTTACATCACCATTTTTAGTTCAACTTTGTGTTTAATTAGGTCATTCTAAGTTTAACAACTGAACTTAATTTAATTCACATGATTATCATATATTTCCAACCACCTCTTATTATGTAATCATTTGAACTTTGATCTCTATTTTACCTTCTGGTACCTTCCTTTGTATTCGATATATATTTACAGCATATTCTTCAATTTTTAGTCATGTTCACATGTCTAACACGTTTGATTTCAACCAAGTTCAAACACTCTCATGAGTACGTTAAACTTTGTATTAAATATTAATTCTGTAAAATATTATCCTAGGTTGTATGCAGCTGATGAGAAACCAACGAAATAAAATGAATTCATCTTATTCTGCACAAATATTTGTTCTTGCTCTTTTGAAATGAATTCTATTTCAGGAGAAAATTATCTATCTGCGTGCATTCAACATCTACAAAACTCCATGTACATTGATCTTAAATTAAGTAAACTGTAGTTACTAACCTACTAAAATGTACTTGTGGTTACTGATTATTTTCAGAAAATTCTAAAACAAATACCAGTATATTTGCTCTTTGTAGTTTAAATCTAGTGTTTGAAGAAGTGAATGATTCTAATTGAAAGTCAGAAGAGCTCTAGAAACATCTGATAGTCAAAAAATATAACTGAATTTACATTACTCTGTAGTTTATTTTTCAAAGAACACTGTACTAACTAATTACCTAGCTGAAAGATTATTTTAATCTGTCGTCGACGAAGTATTTTCTTAGTAAACATCCTATTATATGGACACTAAATATTACACAGGCCAATTTTTCTAAACGAGTGATTTTTCATTCAAAATATACATAATTCCTGTGAGCATAATAAAATTTAGAACAAAATGTTATCATATAATTAGTGAAGTCAAACTATGGTCTACAGCAAAATTATGCTTCTTTAGAAATAATCTTAGTAAATTTCATTTTCATTATTAATCATATTATATCCTGCTTACATATTTCATTAAGATTATTTTTCATGAAAATGAATTTATATCATGCATAGTGACTTTTTATTTCAACAGTTTGCTTATAGAACACACATACAATGGTACACAAAAAGATGAAAAAGTTTTAATTACTCCTAGTCATAATATAAAAAAGGATGAATAAATTAAAATTAACATTTTGTGTTACTAGATAGGAACTTCATTAGTTTGTTTACTATTATATATACCTCCTTCTACGTAAAAGGATAATATGATCTAATTTATACAGGTGTTTTGCCACCTTGGGTGAAATTCTGTGACGTTTGTTTACAGGTGCCCAAATGTAGCTCTTGTTTAATAAGTAAAAATCTATGTAATAAACTGACACGAATTAAAGTTACTGAAATTTATTTGATTTATTCTTGTTCATTGTCAAGAAAATGACAATTTGTAACTCAACTAATACTTTGTTAAACACATATATTACATCATGCACAATCAGTTTATTTAAAAACGAATACCTTATTAGAGAAATAATAATACAAGCATCTTAGTAGAAATAACCGACAAGAAGTTCAGTTTAAATTATATTGTGACAGACAAGCGGAATCCAGGACTCTCGTTTAGCCCTATTTGGGATTAGTCGACTGAAATTACCTCCATCCAAATGTTGATATTCACACTGGAATTCGAATTCAGTCAGCCTCGTGCCAAACGCCACCGCGTTCACCAAGAGGTTTTATCTTAAAACATATATTAACCACATGGTGGTCATATAAGCACAGTGAAATCATATCACTTATCACCGTATTCATTTCATAATGTGGAAGTGGTGAGCATTTTTAAATCATTAATCCTTTAAATGCTATTTAATTGAAAATGGTATTAAAAAGTAAACATGGTATAAAAATATATTAGGAGTCACTTTCATCAACGAGCAACCTTTTCAATATTAAGCGATTACAGTTTCGTTTGCCGTGATGAAAATTTCAAGCAACAACCTTCAGCAACATTATAGCTCAGTATGTTGGGTTAATGAACTAAATTCTTTAAGTTTGTTAAGTTAAAGTTGTCGCTGTCACAGTGTTATAAAATAAGTATGTGCTTAAATTGAACCGTTACTTTACACATGAATTAATATTTAACTATAATACTTGTCAATAAAGTTAGTTTTTATCTCTTCAATCTTGATTAGTATAACAGAGAAGCTTTATCATTATTTGGAAAATTTAGTTTTATTTCTATGATATATCAAAAACAAAGATGTTTGAACGAAGAATATCCTTTTCGATAAATGCTCATCAGGTTCTACATTTATTAGTGCAAAATTATCAGTGACAAAAATAGCCAGTTCTGAGGCGGGTATAACATCATTTAAATACAAAGGATAATTGGGATATTAATTTTGTCACTTTAGATTATTTATAAAATACGAATGTTAATGTTGAAATAATGATTATCATTATTACCAAACTTGACAAAGGAAATGGAGTAGTTCTACTCAATAAAAAAGATTCTATAGAAAAAAATGAATGATATCCTAAAAGATAACCTAAAATTTCAGAAACTAGATAGCCAAAAAGATCTCACTAGCAAAATAGAGAAGGACATCACAAAATCTCTAAAAAAGCTGAAGGACCAACAATTAATCCCATCAAACTTATACGAAGCGATTAAACCATTAGGTACACGCACACCAAAACTTTACGGTTTACCGAAGGTACATAAACCGGGCGTTCCAGTCAGACCAATCCTAGATATACAAAACTCACCTTATCACAGCGTAACAAAATGGCTGGTACATCTACTGAAACCTCTTTGCAAACAGATAGTTAAACACAGCGTCAAAGATGTCTTTCAATTTGTAGACATGGTCAAGGAACTGAGCAACAAAAATCGATGTATGCTATCTCTGGATGTCACTTCCTTATTGACGAATGTTCCACTACCATGTCATAGAAACCGCAATAGACGTCACAATCCCAATAGACACTCTTAAAGAATTATTAATGAAGTGCACAATCAATGTAAATTTCATGTTTAATAACGACATATATAGACAAGCGAATGGAGTAGCAATGGGTTCTCCACTAGGTCCCAAGTTGGCTGATATCTTCCTGGCCAAACTAGAAAACGGTCCATTCGTACAACTCATTAGTAAATTGCCTTTCTACTGCCGATACGTAGATGACACATTCCTTCTTTGCAAACAGGATATTAATCGGTCTGACATTCTCAGACAATTTAACGAGGTTCACCCGGCTATTAAATTCACATGCGAAGAAGAAAGTGAAGGCAAAATAGCATTTTTAGATGTTCTGCTCACAAAAAGAACAGATGATTCACTAAGAGGAAACCTGAACAAGAAAACCACATGGATAGGACAATACACAAACTTCCTTAGTTTTGTACCTATACAGTATAAAAGGAATTTATTGAAAACCTTACATTATAGAATCATAACGATATGCTCTCCTGATGTGGTGGACGAAGAAACAGAAGCACTGCATAAAACCCTCAGGGAGGATGGTTACCCTGCAGAGTTTATAAATAAACATACCATTTCCAAAACAAATAGAAAGGGGTTTCAAACCGTAAATAGAAAGCCACTCTTCATTAGACTAGCATTCAGAGGGGACGCACCCAGTGAAATGCTAACATTGAGGGTATGTAGTTCCATCTGGAAAACATTTAACGCCGCAAAACTACAACTGGTATTTTCTACCCGCCCTATGGTGATACCGAAAATAAAGGATAAATTACCTAAGCTTGTCACTTCATTTTGTATATATCAGTTCAACTGCTCCCATGAAGCGAGTTACATTGGCAGATGCTCAAGTAATTTACTCTTCCATGCCTAGGAGCACCTTCCAGTTTGGTTAACCAAAGGGGTCGTCAGAAATATCAACAGCTCAATACTAGCTCACCTAATCCAAACAGGTCATACGGCGAGCATAGATCAGTCATTTACAATAATATTCTGTGTTAACAGCTATCTGCCAAGATCGGTTAGACTCAAAGTCCTTAAAACGACAGAAGCGATAGCTATACGGATCAAGAGGCCAGAACTATGCATACAGAAGAAGTACGTTCAACCCCTTCTCCTGCCATGGCCGACGTAAGATCCATTAAACCATTCCCCACTTTGATCATACGGCGATTTAATTCTAGCAATGCATATGTATCTTCCCCCCCTCCTTTAAGTGAATTTGTATAATTTAAGTCTACCCTATCCAAATACTACTCTCTTTGTTCGCATATATGCATATTTATTATTATTATTAATGTTATTATTGTTATTCATGAAGGTACACAGAATGAATTTAAATATCACTCAATCTTCTTTCCTAATTTTATTGACTTTACAACATCTTAAGACCGATCAAATGAACTGATTATAATTTTTTCTATTATTGTTATTGTTACTATTTGACGAATTTTGATTGTCACTTACTCCATTTTGTAATCTCTTACTTATTCGGTTACATTTTAAATAGCATTCAGCCTTTGTCTAATCGCATTTTCTCACCACCCCATCTTCTAGGTAGCCCATATACAGAGACACCTATATATATTGGATTAATAAGCTTGTTGTTCATTTCAATTGTCGTTTACGTTTCACAAGTTGCATGATAATGATTATTTCAACATTAACATTCGTATTTTACAAATAATCTGAAGAGACAAAATTAATATCTAAATTATCCTTTATATTTTTGTCACTGATAATTTTGCACTAATAAATGTAGAACCTGATGAGCATTTATCGAAAAGGATATTCTTTGTTCAAACATCTTTGTTTTTGATAAGCATGGGAATTTTTAAACAATCGAAATCTATGATACATGTTTGTCAGTTGGATAACCTACGTATAGAATCATTCACTGTTTATTTATTGGAAGTTGTTTTTTAATCTCAAACTCTGGCACCATTTCACTAGAATGTTAGGGTTATTTTCTCTATTAATGATGTAAAAACTAAAGTACTTTATGCTTTATAAGTTGTTTTTTTTAAGTCTTGACATACACGGTTGACTTTATTGACAAGCATGTTCTATTCATTGTGACGAAATTGTGTGCCCTTTTAAAAATAAATCAACATGTATAAGCGAGTGACACCGTCTTCACTTAGGTTCTTATGAAGATTTGATCTAATATACGATAATATTTATAGGCAATTTGAAAATTACTAAACCAATCAAGGTAAATTATGAGTCACTGGTAACAATGAAATGGACGGATTACATAACCAATCATAAGTGAAAGGCAGAAATTAATAGTAGAATGATGAATGTTCTAACATTAATATAGGGTAATTAATAAATGCAAGAATAAATATCATGAACAGTAGTAATGATAAAATAGATTAGTATTTCGACAAAGGAAGTAGGTCATGAACTTTGGAAATTAAGCGTGTTAAAATAGTGATGTTCTAATAACAATAATAATAATAACAATATTTAGTAAAAATATTAGTGATAATACTAATGAAATTATTGTTTAAGACTAGGTGTGAGAATAGACTAGGCGAATATGAAGAAAAGTAAGAAGAGATATGAAGGGGACGAAGTCAAAACAAACAGACAGAAAACAAGCGTAAATGAGTGGTTAAACTATATATTATGTCTTATGTAGCCATGATAAAAAGGTGTTAAACATTCCTTTTAGACACAGGGTAGAGTAGTCACCTCGTTTTGTAAAGGAGATTAATTCGAACCCCTTTAGAAAGTTTATGGTATATCGTATCGATTACATGTTCACTGTCTATCAAGTGTGATAAAATGGAACTAATTATGTATTTCTCAGAATCTTTTTCAAACTAAGATGATGAATTCGCATTCACCTGTTGGTTTACTTGTCTGTTCGTATGGCTTTAACAACAGGCGAAGCTAAATTTAAAACCAGGTAACTTATCATTCAGTTGAGTAACTACCGATTGTCTTACAGCGAATGAAAAACAGAGATTTGCAGCATAAAATATTGTTTTTATAGCTTTAGTTAATTCATACTGTAGTACATTAGTAGCTATTTCAAAGCGGAATTGCAGCCTTAGGAAGGTGGATTTCTTCCTGAAGTCAGTGTTTCAGAACTCCTGTTGATCGTAGACGTGTTATTTTTCGAAAACTATGTTGATAACCGATTTCTGCTAACATGTCGAATATAATGTCTTGTTTGCTACTTACAAATACTGTGAAATAAGCAGGCTTAGCTGTTTTATTGAATAAAAATATTCTATACGACTGCTTCACATATCTGGGGAGCATCATCGATGAGAAAGGAGGGTCTGATGCAGATGTAAAGACAAGGGTTGGCAAGGCAAGGGCAGCATTCCTGCAGTTGAAAAACATCTGGAACTCAAAACAAATATCAACTAACCTCAAAGTCAGACTCTTCAATTCGAACGTGAAGACAGTCCTGCTGTATGGAGCTGAAACCTGGAGAATTACTGCAAACATCCTCAGACGGATACAGGTATTTATAAACAACTGTCTACGAAAAATACTGAATGTCCGTTGGCCGGAAACCATCAGCAACAACTTACTATGGGAGAGGACAAACCAACTTCCAGCCGAAGAGGAAATTAGGAAAAGACGGTGGAAATGGATAGGACATACACTACGCAAACCATCAGAGTGCATCACAAGACAAGCATTAACATGGAATCCTGCTGGGAAACGGAAAAGAGGAAGGTCAAAGAACACGCTGCGTCGAGAATTGGAAGCAGACATTAAAAGGATGAGCAGCAACTGGAAACAATTGGAAAGGATTGCTCAGGACAGAGTTAAATGGAGAACACTGGTGAGCGGCCTATGCTCCTCAGCGAGGAGTAACGGGCAGTAAGTAAGTAAGTATACGACTGCTTCCACTTTAAGGATTCATTTTCAGTATTTCGGCCTCAGTTGTCATGATCAGTTACTATTTAAATACTGTCAGCACTACATTCATTTGTAGATGTGTAAAGTTTGAAGATTGATAGCCTCTCGTTTGTTTACAATTTCTGAATTGCTTGAAAATAAGGATTCTTACGGGAGTAATAGAGTGAGATTTATGGATTGATGGTTCAACGTCTAGGCTTATGGGATAATGTAAACGTAGTTAAATTAACATGATTTAACTCTATCAAAATTTGTAACAAAATCGTTTACAAATAAGCTATTCAGTTGTATTGTCATTGGTATTTCATATTCATCATTTTCTAACAGTAATTCTTAAAGTGACAACCTTGTGAATGGTGAAGTATATAGAGTTTTGTTCTTGTTTTCCTTTAGAAAAACATTAGGTCGAATTCCATTACAAATGCTTTAACAGAAAACCCGCCAATTTAACGAATTAATAAACATGTACAACCTTTTCAATTCATACATATACGTTATCACTTTAATTCACCTACCTTATTATTTAACACAAACCGATTGGGACATTCGTGCCAATGTTATCATCCCATCACCAACCTCATCGTCTTCAACATCTACAGCACCTTTAGTTCCACAGAAACCTGCAAGTCATGATGTGGGTAATGAAATAAAAACGCTAGTAAAAGAAAATAGTAAAACACATTTTTTAAACCCTCCTCATGATGTTACTGAGAAACAAGAAATTAGCATAGATTGTTTAGAAGGATTGAATAATTGTGAATCATTTAGTGGAATATGTAAAGTGGATGTGGATATCTTTAAGACATTTTGTGGTGATTGGACTGACGGTAAGTAATATTCAAAATATATTTTATATGTTTAGAACTTTGTTTTGGTATATATATATATATACTGTTGCATTCAAAATGATAACATTAGTCAAAATTTTTTCAGTTAGTTTACAGGATTTTGATATTTTTCTTGATTCTGAAGAATTTAATCTCTTCAAGATTACCTTGAATGTTTAAGATACTCATTTGGTAAACAGTGTTCTTGCAGTATTTCTAAATATTACTTATTATCCTTTAAATCATAACTATTATTCACTTGGTGACATCCAGCTACTTTATCAATAATCTAAATTTTCAAATGATTACAGTGAATGAACATCGATGAATATATATGTTTCTGCATGTATATATAATGAAGTTTGGAATATTTAGTAAAATAAGAGGTGATGGAACATTTCAACTTTCTGATTTAGATTTGAGTGGAAACTACTTAAATATATTCATAATTATGACAATATTTCAAATAAGCCTATTCTTGTTTGTCATAAAATATTAGGACAATTATGTGTAATACACCAATACATGATAGTGCATCATTTAAACTGAATGTGAATTATCAAAAATGTTGAAACTAATCTGCTGTTGTTCTGTATTTCACTATAATTTCTTCCTCCAATGAACTTGAACAAAATGATATTTCGATGGTAACAAACTCCTGAGAAAATGGGATTATCCAGAATTCACTACTGGTGTGGACAGGGACAGGATTAATTTGGCGACACTATATAGAGTTTAGTATGGTACACACAATGTCTTAAATTATCCCATCGCATGAAGTTCATGATTCTTGCTTTAGGTTGATTCTATACTATTTTCTATCGTTTCTCTTCTTGACTTCTGTATATTTAAGAAATACCTTACTTCCTAATATCCGACAACTTCCTTCGTCGAGTGTTTACTAGTAAAAGAAAATAGTAAAACACATTTTTTAAACCCTCCTCATGATGTTACTGAGAAACAAGAAATTAGCATAGATTGTTTAGAAGGATTGAATAATTGTGAATCATTTAGTGGAATATGTAAAGTGGATGTGGATATCTTTAAGACATTTTGTGGTGATTGGACTGACGGTAAGTAATATTCAAAATATATTTTATATGTTTAGAACTTTGTTTTGGTATATATATATATATACTGTTGCATTCAAAATGATAACATTAGTCAAAATTTTTTCAGTTAGTTTACAGGATTTTGATATTTTTCTTGATTCTGAAGAATTTAATCTCTTCAAGATTACCTTGAATGTTTAAGATACTCATTTGGTAAACAGTGTTCTTGCAGTATTTCTAAATATTACTTATTATCCTTTAAATCATAACTATTATTCACTTGGTGACATCCAGCTACTTTATCAATAATCTAAATTTTCAAATGATTACAGTGAATGAACATCGATGAATATTTCATTGGTAAACCAAAACTGATTTATTTCTAACAATCTCATCCTACGCTGGTTTATAAAATATCGGGAATGTTTTGTATAACTCAAATGGTAGTCAAATCCTACTTAATAATTGAAAAATTAACAGACCAAGTATGTCGCTAAAGTCGGACGAAATGTGGTTATTAGGATGTTTTAGTGCAGTTTATACTAATGTTGAGATATTATATTGAATGTCTTGAGAACACAATTGGTAATTTTTCTAATATATTTAAATTAAAAATGACCATATAGTTTATTGTAAAGCATCTTCTTACAATTCCTTTATAGAACGTAGTTTGATGGGATGCCACCGTAAGTATTTGCGAGAATGTCAGTCAGCTCTTAAAACAATGAATCTTGGACGTCCCGGATTAAAGTATTGTACATGTGATAGTCGTTCTAGTCGTTCAATCGATGACTTAACTAAATGTAATCTACTCAGGAAAAATCTGAACAATCATCCTTGTTTATCTGAACCACCTATATTTCTGCGCGAATTACATCCATCTGGAAATTTACGACAAGAATCTAGAAATGAATGTGAGTAATTGTTTATGTACTTTTCACAACAGATGTAAATATTATGTCCAAGCATACTTTGGATTCATTTATTATTTTGTTTCCATTCCAATGCACTTAAGAATATCGTTCAGAAGTAGTTGCTATTAGATCAACAAAAAAAGTGACTTTGTCAAAGCGCACTGATGCATATTCTGCATAATTGTCACTCACATTCTGAGAGTATTCTTATTACAAAAGTATTTGAAGACGTGTTGAAACTGTCCTTACAGTTCTTATTAAAGTGACACTGAAAGTTACGAAAATATGAAAAATTGGTAACTGGGTGCATTTATATTAGTTAAATATAAATTATATTTAAAAATGATAAAGAATCAAACGTTCACATGAAGACCTAAAATGCAATAAAGTTACATAAGCCTAAAAATTTATTGGAATCCTTCAAGTCTAAAACTGTCAAGAATTTAGTACATAAGCATCCTTAGACATATTCCAAAGTATTGAAAGCCTATGGGTTTAATGAAGTAACAGGATTACTGATTTTTGAAATATTCTACTGTTTACAAAGCAGTACAAATCAGTAGATCTTTTAGTTATTAGAGATTTATTAAAAATGATAGTAAACTCGATTTGATCACAGTTTCATAATCAATCGCAAGCTATAAGTGTTTAGATACATTATTAGTTTAGCTGCAATAAAGACTATATATAATTGGTTGGTTGTTTACATTTTAATAGCCAATTAACAGCAGTTGAAAACAGTCGTCGCTAAGCAACATGTTGTTTGAGCTTTTCGATCGATTTTTATAATTTGCCAGAATTCAGAGTATGAGTGAATTTTAAAATTTGTTACATAGCAATAATTCTCCTATTCAATATATATTTTAACAGGTTGGAGAATTAGTAAAGGTGATATTTCAGGCGATACCTTGAAAACATTTTATGTCTTTTAGGTTAAACAATTATTCTGCTTTAATTAAATCAATGACGTTAAACACCTAAGATTAAAATACGCTTACGAAAAGTGTGAATGTGCTGTAAAACACCTAATACGAATAAAGTTTAAATATTTTAGTGGATATTATCATACACAATGATAAATATAAAGTAATGTAGGCAACATATGTTATTTTCGACAGCCTAAATAAGTAGGATCCTTTCGTACTATAATCAAGCAACGTTTTACTTATGGCTCACTACCTATCAGTAGTAAGGAAGTTATAGGTAACTAACTGAAAACTGTATTCAATTTTTGTTTCCTTATAAACAAATATATCTGCTGACTTCTATTTTCGTTACTATGATTTCAATTAAAGTGAATTTCCTACCGAATGTTTCCCTGACTTTGTGTACGTAGTGGATTCTCTGTTTGGCAGTATAGAAATAACATGGTTAATCTACCATAACCTTGGGTATAGAGACGTATAGTTTCATGTCTTTCCTCCTTAATTATTTTGTGTGAAATTACATTTTCGCATATACATTTAAAATATGTACCCTTTCAATAACTTGGTGAGTTATTTTGTTTAGGCGATAATAAAATGCCTATACGAATATAAATAAACTAACATACACTCCTATTATTAATAGATAGAAATGATTGTAAACATAAATGTAAGTTCCTTTTGCTAGTTTCAAAGTTATCTACACTTTAAAATAGTACGTTTTCACTGGTAAAGGATTGTATACTTCAATGAAACAATCTTACAGTGATTTCTCGTTTTCGTTCATTTCATGAATGTTATAATGTGGTGACAAAAGTCAACCATAATTCAACGTTTACAAATCTGTTATCAATATATTGTTAATGTACCAAACGTGTCGAAAAACATCTCGCCTACATTCGCTGAATAATGATTTCAAATTCAAAGTAAACAAAACTAGTATAATTGTAGGGATTACATTAAAGTACCAGTATTTAAAATGAAGATCAAATTAAATTCTTAACGCTCTTCTGGTGAACCAGCATACTACTGACTCAGATGTGAATCAAAGTTCTTATCATTCTCGTAATTTAGTCATTTTAGAATTTATATAATGTTGATATCTGTTCTGGGCTCAATGTTTTGATACCTTTCCATTCGGAGGAAATGTTTTGATATCAGTTAATAAAACTCTATTACCTGATATATTTTTTCAACCCTTCACCAGAATTCGGTACATGACAATATTTGAAGGGTATACTTAAAATTGAAATAAACGTCATTGTGAAGAAAAAAATATATAGAATTCCGGGGGTTTGTGGTGGTCGGTGTTGATTTTTGTTGGTTGAATTCCTCGCAGATTGGTGTTAACAAGGTAACACTGAAAACCAGGGAGCACTGAACAGCTGTTCACTCTTAGTAGGGGACTCCTCAGTAGTGATCACCCTAGTCGCTGCTCTAGGAGGTTGTTGAACGCTCAACCATCTGCACCAGTTGGTCGGTATAAAATGGTAGAATTCTCACTTCCATCACTTTGAGATATATAGCGCAACGACTATAGATTGTCATGAGTGATTACTGTTTTACTCCCCACCAGTTTGACCTCCAAGTGTCAAGACTTCTCGCTATAGCCTCAAGAACATCTTGAAGTAGACACTAGTGAGCTGATTACTGTAAATGAATTCAAGTGATTTGTGGAGATTAGTATTAAGTTTTAGGAGGTTGAATTCATAGTTCAGAGGGTTAGGTGTTCGACAGTCTGAAGCTCAATGGGATGGAATCTAGGATACTAGCATACTAGAACAAATCAACTACCTAGTACTCCCTGGTTTTCAGTGGTACCATATTAGCATTAATCAGTGACGACTTCAACTACCTAGAAGAAACGTTTGCTATGACAATAACTGGTAAATTAACAGAGTCGTGAATAATGATCTCATTCAAATTTCGCAGAGTTATACTTCATTATTAAAGTGGTTGTATTGCGCATTCTAAGTTTTTAAAATGTTTATTTACTTTGGCGAAGACGAACTGTATATGCCAGTTTTTTTTAGCTAAAGCTCACTTTTCCATTCTTTGTGTTCGGTTATCTGCAGCCTTATCCAATAAGAGTATATTTTTAAAGTGAGCGAAACTTAATGTTTTCGATATTATTAATAGTCATTGTAGAAAATATTCCATACCGTATCTTTGTAGTATATTTGTCTTTGAGGTACTACAATTAAATCAGAAACTGTTTGGTCACCACTAAATTCAACATTATTTCACGGCTATCGAAAGCGGTATGGTTAAACTTGTTTGAACAAAACTATTTGTGCATGTTGGGATTGTTAACTTGACCATGCAGTAATTAAAATAAGTCACGATCATAAGGTGATATCGATGTCATAGGAAATCTTAGAGAATCTAATAAACGTTTATTCCTCGTTACGATAAGTCAACAGTAATTTTCTGTATGGCATCAAACTAAGAACAGTCGATTTCAGTGACCACGTCAATCATGTTCAAGTGAATCAGAACCGAAGCAATCACACTTTAAGCCTTAGTCGATCCACCATATTTTGTTTCATTACTGTTTCAATGTCATCTTAGATGATCCAGCAGATCACAGCCAACAACTTCAACCAAACTATTTTACTACATTAATATACCACGTGGCGGAACGTTTGGAGGCTTACACTACTCTACGGCTAAGAGCATGGAATCTACTGTATTGTAGTGTATATTAGAAATGGGCATCTACATGTTCATTTGACTCTTTATCCGTTGAATGAGATTCATTACGTCATTTAACAGGGTGACAAAATAAAATTCATTCATTTAAAATGAGTTCACAGTCATTTTTCAGAATTACATCTATATTTGATAGTCTACTCCGATTTCTAGTATGCAATAATAACGTGATAGTCACTAAGTACTTTGAAATTATTCTAAATAACATTTTTAGCATATTCTAAAGCACATAAAAATTATTTTCATTGGTTACAATTGTTCCAATTTAATAAATTACTGCTAAGAACTTTTTTTTAATAATCACAGTCAAGTTAACTTGTCTTTCAAATACTCAACTAATATAAATGATAATGTTAATCACCTAAATAAGAAAATGTACTATATGAAGAGATGAAGTTATAACAATTTGGTTGCATATACTAAAGTAGATATATAACTATACAAACTATGTTGACTAAATTTTTTACTATACTTACCTTGGAAGTGAGGATATGCCTGTTAACTATGGCATAACTTGTCAACCTACGACTATGTTGAAAATACCGATTGACACTGCTTCACAGTCATCATTTGAAATAATTTCAAGCACAAATAAGCGTCAGCTCGTGAATAATTTTCATATTTGGGGCATATATGTACAGACCAGAAATTATATTATTAGTTTAAATAACCGAATCATTTGATGCATCCGTCTTTAAATTCATCTAAGTTTTTATCTCAGTAGTGCTTTAAAAATCACTATGATCACATTGTTTGCTCAATTATATTTCACAAGCCTGTGATAATATATTTGTGATTTTGTGCAGAAAGCAGATTTCGCACTTCATGCTTTGCTTGATATTAAATAACCATTCATTGTGCTACGGATTATTGGAAAACATTTGTGCGACTAGATGCAATTCACGGGATTCACTCATAACTGTCCTCATTCTAACAAAGCGTAGGGAGTCCTTATGTTGGATATATATTAGGCAGATAAACTGTCTTCATGATTTCTAATGGAGTCACGCTATTGGTAATCACCAATGTGAAGCGAAACCAAGTTTCTTAATTGCCGTTTTTTATACGAAGTAAGAAACACTTAGCCATTTAGATAAATTTAGGATGAGTAATTAATAAGTTTATGAGAACTTGATGATAAACTAATGGATTGCATTTGGTACTATATGATCATAATATCTTAAGATATTTTTGGATTATTGGACGGGAATTCTTTTCTGTAATGCAAACATTTGGCATTCAATGATATGCTAATAATAATACAAATATGTACCACATGCCAAATTTCATTTTTATACCGACCCTCATTACCTTGTAGTTAAAACAGAAAACAGTTCTACACAATTAGAAAACAGTGTGGATACAAACACAAAACGTTTGGATACATCACTAATGATTAAATCATATGAGTCATCTACACCAATGACCACAGCACTACCAGTCACTATAAACATTTCAGCTAGTGTAGAATCATCAAACACTGGATGGGTTGATGAACATTTGAATATACGGAAAGAAAATACTAGTTGTTTAGATTTACTTGAGAAATGTACAAAACTGCCAGCATGTGCCATCGCACTCAATAAATTTCGTGCTTTATGCACCATTAGAACTTGCAACAGGTTGAAGTGAGTTCATTTAATGTTAACTGCTTTATTACTAATGTTTCATTACTGTAGTGTACCGTCCTATCCTTTAATTTTACCTTGTAATATATAAATAGTGAAATAAACAGAAAATAACATGATCACAAACATAATAAACATATCATTCCATGATGAAAGGTATTACAACAGGTTGGGAAAGATAAGTTTGCATAAGAAAAGCGGACGTTAATTTAACTCTATGCTATACAGATGTGTTATTTCCATACAAAACCATCATAATAATATTTAGGTTTGGTAGAGTAAAATACAACAAACTAATTTCATAAAGACTCAATAAATTTAAGGCAAAACTTTGGAATGATCAGTGCTCATTAGCACCATCTACTCACAAAATACACTGTGTTATCATCTCCTGAGACAGTAATGTAATTATGTTTATCAACAACTGACAGTGAAATACAGAAAAAAAGTCTGTCACCATTAATGATACTGATTTCGTTGAATCTAAGTGAACGCTACCTGTTTTATTCATCCAGTTGACATTTTCCACTGATGAATAGTATTTGTGTGAGCTTTATGTCGGTGAACACAAATACTAGGTAGACTTTATTTCGATTAATTTATAATTCAATTTTTTTCAGTAGCTAATTTGTATTTTCTTAGTCATTACCTGTGACGTGTTTACATTCTCTGGCACATTCACAAAAGTTTCATCGATCATTGTCAAAAATCAATGGGAGAATAATTTTACCAACTTCATCACAATATATGAAATTAAAAGTCCTTATTGTAGAGCAATTAAAACTAGCCTACATTCTATATGATCTACGTGTGCCTTAAATCTAAATAACCTGTTTGACGGTCACACGAATTTGACTGAGGACATGGTCTATAGATTCCGACGAACAATTATGCCTCTAAGTGCTCAGTGGTAAAAACTGTGATACGACTATTTGTGAAACGTTATTATTTCATAGGTTGTAAGCAAACACCACTAATGAACATACTGTGGAACAAAATCCTGGTTAAAATGCTTAAACTATCTCCTTTCAGTTATCTTACACGAGGGAAAAATTGCACATGTGATTTCCAGTCAAATAGACAAGTTATCACTAGGTACTATCAAAATAGTGTAATTTATGAGTGTCTATCAGTTATTTACATTATTTGGCATCATAATTTCAGACCAATTTTCTTAGACTTTAGCTGTTGGGGATAATTTAATAATTCTTCATAATTGGTAATCAGCTTAAGAATTTAAAACCTATCATCAAGTAGACAATTGGTTCGTTTTCTAATTTAACTTCTACTATTTTTACATATTATTAATTACATTTAGGATACATTGTTTAGAAGCATCAAAGAAATTCCTTCAGTTCAAAACTCATATGAATTGTAACTGCCAAAGTGAACTAGATGAAGGCAGGTATCGTAGATGTTTAGATTATAAAGATGCAGTAATCGATAATAAATGCGTTGGTAAGCTCATGCATTTCTCTTCCTTGCTTTCATATATATCTTTCGTCCAACATATATATATATATATATATATATATATATATATATATATATATGCTCTTATTTATATCAGTGTTGCTTGAATTGCCTGAATTAAGCATCCACATTAAAGCTAACTTCATTAATATATCTTTAACATTATTGGGCTAACATTAGTTGGATTTCAATTTTTTTTATCCAGAAAGATTGTTTTTAGAGCAATAAATATTAAATGATGCAGTATACTATGACAGACTTTGAGTTAATGAACGTTTGTGAAAAAAATTTCATTAATAAATATATGAAAATCTCAATCAATCTCTATTTTTCAATCCTACAGAAACTCATTAGTCGATAATCTACCAGAAACTAGCTTATTAGCAGTAAAGTCTATAATAATTTCAAGCCAATACATATTGGCACACAGATTTAAGTATTAAACAGGCATTAATGTTCCATTCATGTGTTTAAAATTATACTGTTTCTACAAGTAAAGTTTTATTCTTTCATATCCTAGTGGGTTGTTAGTACCAATTCTTAAATATGTAAACACCTTATTTGTCATATTAGGCTGCATCATTTTTCATGATTTATTCTTTTTAGAAATTTCCACTAATCAGCAAGTCAATCTGGTTAACGGAAATGATCCAGACTTTTCATCTGCCGGCTTAAATATAGATAGAAATTCAGCCACTGCTCCAATCCCACCAGCAATTCATATTACATACCCTGTAGCAACTGAAAACAATTTAGCAGGTCTAGAAAATAGAACGTCATTTAAATTGCAGCAGTTACGGTTAATAACAACTAACAATAGTGAACAGAAACAAAAAGAAATCGCCAACTTAAAAACAAACGTTGCAGAAACTTGGAGTAAGTAATGTTGGCTGAGTTTTGCATTCATTTGGTATAATTTGGAGTATGAACAAGGGATAATTTCCAGTGAATATAGATAACTAATCAATATATAATCTACTGTTTACAATAATTATATACAACAATCTTGTGGTGCTTAATATGGTCTAGCGGAATCTATCAACTCATACATGATTAGGATGAGCATGCATAAAAATAAATTATCCTTCATGTTTCTATGCATCTTTACAATCTTCAAAAAGGCGTTCACTGCAGTGAAATTCAATAATTTATTTTTAATGACTATCTTCTGTGTTTTAGTTAAAGACATATTTAATGGAATATTTTTTTAGAATATTATTATTTATTAAAAATAAGCCACTATCTCACCTAATATGTATTTGGTTAAAAATGAACTATGTATAGTAAGATACTCCCCTATCTATATATACTTTCAGTAAACAATGTTTTATTGAGACAGTTCATTCTCAAGAAGGTGATGGCTATTTATTTTCTCCTTAAATGAGTAGTAATTGTCCACATAAAATGGATTTACTACCCTTAATAAAACAATTACCTTTTCGATATAACATCATATGCGTGAAGGTTTTGGAATAAATTGCATCTAAGCTTAGAAACGATATGCAATATTTTCTTACAACATTGATTCAGTCCGGAATAGTCTGAAAATTTCTATTAGTCTACATGTGGTGGCATTTTTATTTTTGACCACCCTTTCGTTGAATCAGTCAGAGATGCAGATGAATAATCCTATCGTTTTGTGTTATACGGAACAAAATTATTAAAACACATACTTGGGTATATGATACACCGAAGGTTGTCTTTTAACTTTGTCCAGTCAACAAAATCAATGAAATTGATTTCAAAAACTAGCTTTACATACAAATGATTCTTAATTTACGTTTTAATGTAAACTGTGTAATGAGTTGTCGTCTCATTTTAATCTATGACTTCTTAGCAAAAGGCTCCGTCACTAACAGTAATCCAGACAGATCCACTAAACAATATTCTGAATGCTAGTCAGGATGTTATAAAGTGTGGTTCACAGCCAAGCCAAAAGAAAAAAACATTTCATTGCAGCCTGATACATACATCTGGCAAAGTGTATCCTCACAGAAGAAATCCCACCACAAAGCACTTAGGCACTGGATGGAATGATTTATGTTTCCCTATATTTTGATCTAATTATATATCTAGAAATATTGGGGTTTCACTAATTGAAAATAAATAATTATCTGCTGTCAGAGATAAGACAAATCAATGAATCCTTAACTAACAGACTTCAGCGCAGTAATTTTGTTTACACTTAGTTTTCTTCCTAACAGTGTAATTTTATGATACTCAAGAAATCCATTTATGATATGAAACACTTGTGTAATTGAACATGTCATAATGCAAATATTAAGAAACCAGTTAAAGTTACAAGAAATTTGAAAGGAGCTAGAAAAAGCTTTTTAGTCAGTCAATTATTAAATTAGATGAAAAACTAAATGTAGTGTCATCTTTAAGGATTAGGTTGATTAGGTATTATTATCATAGGATGAATCTTTGTAAATGTTACTCCAGGAAGTCGGCATACGTCACATCACTGAGTAAGAATGTATAATCCCAATGAAGTCACTTATCAAGGATAAATTTTGTAACCGAGATTAAACTGGTTCCTCTTATCTGCATTACTGGAACTTATATCACTAAATTCACTGTAGTAACAAGTCGAAAGCGACAAGAGAAGAAGGAAGGCTTTACTTTCGTTTTGTAATAAACACATATGTGAAAAATCAGCGTGTATTTGTAAATTTTAGCCGACTAGAAATTTAATCACTCTGAAATTATGAAGGTGCATAATCGACATGTAGGATGATGCTATATCATAGCATCTAAAAATTTCATTGAAGGATGATTAGATAAAATATATCCTGTTTCCTTGAGACTTTTGGAGTCATTTTGACATTCATGAGTTTAGATCCCAGTTTTTAACTGAATTGTTGTTCTTAATTAGTAGATAGTTACTACTGATTTATGTAACTGTTAGATATCTTTTTATTTAGAACGGTCTTTCGCTACTTGTTGGATTCCAAACTTAACTGATATGAAGTTTTTATTTATCAGTGTCAAGCTACTTCTCTTTTTTCTCTCAAGGAGTAGGGAAAGTTAACGGTTGTGCAATTTACACTAAATAAGTGAAACTGACCTTTATTTTTACATTACACGAGAATATAGCTTGTTCTCAATAATGAATGCTGATTTTTATGCTAAATATATTATGAAAAAGAAAGTATGGAAGACAAGCCTCCAGGTCATTTATTCTTAGGCGTAGAATAAATTCTACTTAAAACTACTGTGTTTTAGCTGATATTTGAGTTGCGACGGCTAAAAGTATTGTCAAAATATAGAAACCAATGTGCACAAATCATTTAATTCAAACTAATAAACATGTTTTACCAATAATAACGGTCTAAGAAGACCATTGTATATTAGTGATTGAAGGTAATTCTTTTACTAATGAAAATTACACGAAAATGGACAAGTTTTTAACATCATCATATGGTGACTATATTGTATTACTGAAACTCTTAGTTCTTACCTAGCAATCTCACTGAAATGACTTAAATCAGACTAGCAATATAAATATGATGAGTTGGATTGACTTTGTATCTTCCCGTTGATAAGTTATTAACTGAAACTGGTCAGCCTCTGTTGTTATATGTGCAACCTGAGCTAATTGCCACGATATAGCGGTAGCTCACAAGTAATGTTAAAGTTGGATTGTGATTGGCAAGCGGAATCCAGGACGCACGTTCCATCTTATTCAGGACTCATCGGCTAGATGTTACTGCATTCCAATGTTGATGTTTACACTGGGATTCTAACTCAGTCCGCTTCGTGTCAAACGCCACAACATTCACTACTAAGCCACTGTGTTCAGACAGTCTCACTTGTGCAAAAGATGTAAAGGTAAACCAATTACATGTACACCCGTTTACACAAGTGTGACTGCTTGAACACAGTGTCCTAGTAGTGAATGTTGTGGCGTTTGACACGAAGCGGACTGAGTTAGAATCCCAGTGTGAACATAAACATTAAGATGCAGGTTCACCCAGCAAATGAGTCCCAAATAGAATGAAACATGCTTCCTGGATTCCGCTTGCCAGTCACAATTCAACTTAAACTTTATATATATATATATATATATATGTTAACCCTGAAATTGTTTTGGCAATTATTTTAGATTGTTTTAATTCTCAGTGAGACAGTTTTTTGTTTTCGTCTGCATCAATCAGTTCTTAGATATCTTTATTTATCATTTTCAGCAATGATCAAATGTCTTATTCTTTATTCTTTCACGTTTTACGAAGCAGATAATAACATAGACTGTTATTCAGTTTTCCACGAATGTTTACATGAACCCATCTGTCTCCAATACTTTGTAAACCTACGAAATGGATGTGCACGAATGAACAAGCAGTTTGATGCCTGTAGGAATCCAACTCAATGTATTAGCACACTGGAAGGATTTTACAAGGAAACAAAGTCTTTAATAAATAGAGCAATTTCTTGTACATGCATAGAAAGCGACTTAGATTGTAAGCAGATACAGAATGTATTTGTACCCAGTTGCATTCGTCACTCTTATGGATTACGTGTGGATTGCTATCAAGCATGGATACAATGTCAGAATGATCCAGTTTGTAGGTAAGTTTTACAAATAAGTATTACCAAAAAACTAGCATTGTTACTGATACTTTAATTTGTACACTTTTACTATGTGCATACGCAGCCATAAGCATGATTATTAGTTATATTTTTGGAACTAACAAGCAAATATTAAATTGTTACTTTTACTAAACTGAGTAAGTATGTATGAACTTCGAATATATCATATGCTGTTGATTATGAACTTGGAGCTTGTAATTTATACAGTCATTATAACATTAAACTAAACTGCATTAATGAAAGGAGTATAGTAAATAGCATTTATTTCACTTATATATTTTTATATTACTAATATATTTTATATATACATATTATATATATATATATATATATTATATATACAATATACACATTATATTTTATGACAAATTAAAGTCATGAAATTACCATTAAGTTTTAAATAGCCTCGAGAACCAGTTCTGGCAACTAAAGAATTAAAAATGTAAAAATAATAGATGTGCAGATGACACTATTGCTGATGACAACAAATTTATGAATATCTTCAATTATGTGCATCTTTGCAGTATAATTATTACAAAAGGAATCAACTAATTCGAAGTTTATCATAGACTGCCATAATTATTTGAATGCATGTTTGCAATTTCACAAAATTGTTTACATGCAATTAGAAAACACCTAATTTCACAAAGTAGTTAGCACTGTACAATTAGTTGCCACGGTTTTACATTGATCAATTACTGAGTTGTAACGAATGTCATGTTTTCCAGTCCTTAATGTTAGGTTTCTAGAAATAGTTCACGAAAAACTCTAGACAGAGATTTTCTGCTACTTGATATCGTATTACCTGTAACTTGCAACACATTTGTTTACACATTAGCTCTAATTGATTTTTCTTAATAATACAGTAATTTAACCACCAGTAAGTGGTTAGTAACTAAAATAATATTTCTAGATAGTTTAATTTCCCCTGATTTACTCACATTTTAAAATAAATCTACTGTCTTTCCGCATAGTATCTAATTTACTCATGCTGTAACACTCGTAAAAATCTGGTATAGAAAATAAATCAATCCGAACAAATGAAAATAAAAAGACATATCATTTTGTCTAATTAACAAAATTGATAAATATCTCAATTTATCCAGATTGATTCAAACTTCCCGCTACATAATTTATAAAAATATTCGTTTTAAACAAAATATCATTCAATGTAGGAAACTATACTGATCAAACAAGCCATTTTATCAGTATACAATCTAAATTTGATGACAAAATATTTCATGTTATCATAAAATAAAGTGAATAATAGGAAACAGTAAATATAGCTTCAATAGATTTGATAAACTGATTATTCTTAATAAAACCACAGCATTGAATTGTATGTATCAGGCATAATGAACAACAAGTTTGTGTAAATCAATGTAATAGTGAACGTCCGGTTACTACTATTACGTAGACTGCTGAATCCTATGAAAGGTCATATGCTTCAGAATTTGCTCTTAACACACCATAATAATACGTGCGAAATAACCTTACCTTTAAGTTCACAAGACCAATGTACGGCCAGGTTTTATGATACGTTTATCTACCTAATTGATCTACGTCGAGAATATGCGAAAATGTTATTATTTTAATGTCATAAACGCTTTTCCTATATGTGTCAGTGAAGTATTGAAAGCCTTGTGGTATGGTTTAATTAGATGGCTTTTTTGATGTTTCAGTGTTACACATGGAAAATATAACCAGCAGTATTGTTACTAAGGGGGGATACATGGATAAAAAGTAGAAATGCATTACAAATATTTCTGTTCCGTTCGCTTTATGATCTGTAATGATGGGAACATTATACTGTTTATTGTGAATAAATTTCTATAAAGAATAAATGATTTCCGACTAAACATTCACTTATTCAAAAAGTAATAGTACTTCTAAGGATATTTTCAAAAATAATGAACAAAATACAACTAAACATTTTATAAGTGAGTACACCACAACCTATTGTATTTGCAGGATTACATTCATTTGGGCACGCTCATAAATTAAAGAACAATTGAACTATATATTTAAAGATAGTGAAATATGCATCAAACTGACACTGAACTCTGAACCACATTCTAATACATCAGTACTGGTGGAAACAATACATTTTGACACTGCAGCTGATACTGGTCTTAAGATTGATCTTATCTGAAATAAGGCATAACTCACGTCTATATGATTAAAAGTAATCCATTCCTGCCTAATGCCTATGCTCATCATCCTTAGTCTACCTAATATGATTTAGGCGGAGTGGATACATGGTATTTGTTTGAACAATATCAATTTTCTCTTATGTCGCTAGCCGACTTCACTTTAAACACCATGATAAGTTACGGTACTTTTATACTTAATCCATGAACTTCATTATTGAGCCCAATATATTTATAGTCAAATAATCATATTCACCTGTTTACTTATGAAACCTGTACTTATAAATAAATTATTTAAGTGTCTTTGATCTATTATGAATCTATACCATAAATGGTATATAGAGAAAAATACCAAATTGACTATCCCATTCAACAAACTGGGGAAAAGTTTAGATAATTTACATGTAAACAGAATTTATCTTGTCTTTACACCGAAATTTAACAAATCTTTATAGCTGTTTAAGCTACAGTTGATTTGCATATAACTGTACTTTTACTAGTTTTTCGGCTCAAGTAAATTCAATATTATTTTGACTGCATTGAATAACTGAGGGGGAATAATAATCTTTGTATGTGAATCTTGCAACCGACTTATAATAATTTCATGAACTAAAAAGATATTTACACTTTTGTGTTATTTATACAACGGGGTGACCTTAGTAAAATACATTATTTAAGTCTCAGTTTTGGTTTTATGACATATCATTTTAATGAAAATCCTAAATCAGATGACATAATTTGAAATGTTTGCAGACAGCCTCTTATTGTTTACATCTAATTTAACAATCGAAATTTCCCTATCCCTCTACTACTCACAATTAAAACCAAAATGTTATACAACAGTTACTAATGTGCTAAATAACTGTGTCAATTTGTACATTTGTCTTCGGTTCCTATCTCATCATTATAATCATCAGAAATTTTCATTTCAGTGAAAGCATAGATTAGCTTAGTTTGAAAGCAATTGAAGGCAGTTGACTAGGTGTAACTTAACTAGTTTCACAGTACATATGCCATGTGGAAAAGAATTTTATTGTTTTCTTATGTTTTTAATCTACATAGTGTTTTACCATTCATTGTAGAAAACAAATATGAGAACAGCAGATGGAAATGTAGCATATTTAGTAAAAAGTTAGAAACAAATCATTACAGAAATCATTAACAATGTATTAATCTAAGTATTGAAACTTTGTAGTTTCTACAGGATACAGTGTCAATTAGAATTTTATATTTCTCACAGAACATTAAAATTATATAAGGAAACTTAAACTAATCTCAGGATTGTGCGAAAACAACTGTAGTTGTACGAAACATAACCATGTACATTTTATAAAACAGTAATTATATCAGAAAAGAAGGGAGCAATCCAAGAGTAGGATAAACCTTGTGTAGCATTATCATTGTACATTTGACGGATTCGTCAATAATGCAGTTAATATTCTAACTAAAATATTAAAAAACATGTTAAGTGGAATGATTGGCTTTCAAGATGAGTTACGTTTTTAAATTTTTCCAGGACGAGTTATGATCTGTTGGTTTCTGAATGTCAGACTTCAGATGGCCTTTGTTATTTAAATCCGACCACTTGCTTAAATTCTTACCGAAGATTATGGAGTGGTCCTTGGGCAGGTGGTTGTAATTGTGAAGTAACACCGTCAATGCGTAATTCATCGGATAATGTGCTAACCGGTTGCAGTGAATTCGGCAGAATTTTAACACAGCCTCCCTGTCTGGGTAAGTAATGTGTATTGGTTAAAAATATTTTACCTATTTAAAAGTTCCCATTTTATTGGGACAATTTATATTATTTCGAATAAATTCTTACTAGCTTACTCATATATAAATCCAAATTAATTAACGATCCAACTGAATAGCCAACTATAAGGTAAAAATATTTCCTTAAATTGCAGTATATGAATTTGGGAATCAGAAATCAGAATTGTCGATGTTAACGTTATGAGATTTATCTTTTAACTTTAATAAGTCAACAGGTCAGTTAAAGTTCTGAGAGTAATCGTAATTAGAATGAACATATGGAGGGGTAAAAAAAAACTAATCGTTGCGAAAACACTTCAAAACAAATGTTTGGCTAAAGCCTACAACATAGATAAATCATGTGAAATAGTAAACTGGCGTCTGTTTCTTCATGTACTTGCAAAATGAATAACATCAGTTATATCTGAAAAGACAGATTTAAAGTTGTGAAATAATAAGCGGCTTAGGGAAGGATTCGAGATGCATATTAAATGAATTCGGTCATCATTGAGTTGTCAGTATTGACTTACTTGGCCTAATGTTAGCGAAAATAAAATAGGTGGTTGAGCATATTTTCTTGGTACATGAACCTCTTGTTTTTAATCATAATAGTCATTGTTTCTTCTATTCGAAGAACTTTCAGATAGAAGCGCTAACGCTACAAGCTAACAAAAACGATTGATCTGTGTTGGTGGTATGACCCATCTCAACTGAACTTGGCTATTTTGAGCTCTCAGTTGTTACTCTGTAACTACGTTATTTTATCAAGTTTCTTATGTATTATTGAGGCATAAGGGTAAGAAAATGCATATATTTCCCCACTTTGTATCAATCTACCAATTTTTATGTTTGCGAAAATTCGCCACATGGTATCCTTCTTTCGGAATATTTTTTACTTATGGACTTTATGGTTGCCTAAGAAATAGTTGCGCTGTACTTTTTATACACTGAGTTATTGTGTCATTCATATATCGACGGTAAAATGTAAACTTTCGAATATATCATTGCCAAGGTTAACTTTGATAGTTTCAAATAAATCGAGCATTGGATAGATTGTTTATAAAATGAATGATACATATTTATAAAATTCTAATGAGTAAAAATTAAAATTTCTGATGTTTTGGGTCTTATTGCAAGTCACTTCCTCAGAGAAATGAATGTCCGAATTCGGTTATTCATGATACATCTTAACAGTAAATATTTCATGATATCGGCTGTAATTACAGTTCCAATGTCATTTTACTAAGCTGCTAGCATTCATGTTCAGAGTTAGATGTTTAGTGTTACGTTTTAAGACAGAGTTTCTTGTCCTCAAATGTTAGATCCTCAAATATTAGATCTTATTGACAAGTTAGGATCCATCCAGAACACCATATCTTGTAATTTGCACGTATAGTGGCTTCAAAATAGTCGCCAACCAGTTAGATGCAACATACCACTATGATAATTTTAGTGTCCAAACTTTGTGGTAATTGAACACTTGGTTTTTGCACCTTTTCGGAATCCATTTAACTTTGGTAAATTAGTCCCCACAGGTTAAGTCATTTTTATTTACGATTGGATGAGTTATCTGTTGGTCAATGAGAATTTTAAAATCGATGAAATATTCGAGGCAGTGATTTTCTGATATAGTTTAAAATTATTCTTTAAAACGTAATTAAAGTATAAACAAACGTTAGTAATAATTAGTAGGAACACATGATCAAAAGAAAACCTAAGGTTAGTATACAAAACAAAAATTTGTGGTCAAAGAATGTACTTTTAAGTGTATGATCAATAGATCCCACAGTTATAAGTTCAAAATGAATACTCGAAAAGTCAACCGTGTTTAAATGGATAAAATCTTCAATAAGTACATTAAAATAAAGTACGTAGTGGTAACTTGAATACGTTTTTTACATCAATTGAGCTAGCGAAGCTAGTCACTGTAATTAATACAGATAGTATAGGGTAAGATAAGTCATAATATTGGTAGCAATCGAAATAAGTGTTTCATAGGATATTCAGTAGTGATGAGGATGATTAAAAGTAGTAAGTGAAGCCCAATAGTAAAATGATAAGTGCTAATTATAATCTCTGTTTATTAACCCATCTATCAACGGAATGATTCGAGAATAAAGATATTGTCGACAGTATTTGAATAAGATAAAATTCAGCTACGAAAATGAGTAGAGGAATATAATATGTTGATTGATAAAATTAAGTTAAGATAATCATTTACATATTTGGCCTACTATGGGTTCGGTTACATTATTCGGTTAAACATTTTCGTTTTATGCCCATGCTGCAGATTTGAAGCATATTGCCATTCTTTCTGCAGCCTTAAGAACCACGAACCCGTTAGAATTTAGAAGATAATTACAGACATTACACAACTTCACAAATGACTGTCTATTTTTCATCTTGATGATTAGTCTAACATTTTTAATTGACATATACACTTATTGAAGTTAAAATTACATATTTTTGTTTTCGAATCAACATTAAGGCAGTATTCATCCTGAACTGTCAGTGTTAATAGAATCATTAATACATGCTAAATAAAATACAGCGATATTGCCTTTTGTTACAACGATCCACATTAACTTGTATTTATATGTTTATTTATCTGGACAAACAACTGGAATTTTTCAGACTGTATTATTTGTTGTACATAACATTTTAGGCATCCGAAATGCATTTGATTTTTAGTTATCTATATACTTAAACTTAGTTTGAACTAATAATGATACTATTAATTTATTGCTATAATTTTCAGAAAACAGTTTAAAAACCCTTGAAGCAGAAAACCAGGCTTTAACTAATAAACCACGTAAGTCAATAATAATGATCAATATTTAGTACAATAGCATCCTTTAAGTGTAAGTTATTATTCATTTTTATTCCAAATACCTTATTGTACTTCTACAAATCAGTCTGTCAGACAGACAAACAAATTAAAAGGATTGTTTATTAAATCAAAGATGTCTGAGCAAAGAATATTCTTCCTTATAAATTTTCTTAATTTTCTACAATGATATGGTTGTTTGCTTTCGTAACTCTTTAGCCTCTTCTGGGTACAACTAAAGACCAGGTTCCACCGTACTGCTATTTCACCCTAGTGTGGGGCTCCCCAGTAGTGTGAGTCATTGTCGCCGCCGGCAAGTTGTTTCATATCCGGATTAAGCAGCCATCTAGTGTCTGATAAGGACTAATAGTATCCTGAAGATGTCAGTCCGTTACGGATCCAAAACAACGAAGTTAAATACCGATTTTCACAGAACCATCTTAACACAACATACAATTGCAATATTGGTAACAGCTAAAACGCATAATCAGATCGAATCTTATGTTCGTAATGTACGTCATATATAAATTGATAAGAATCAAGAAATGAGGTGGGCGATATTAGGTTCAACCATAAATTTACGCGATTAATAACAACACTATAGAATAGTAAAAATTCTGCGGTGTACAAATTATAAAAGCAGTGAAAATAATATATGGATACGACAAGCGTCGGCTATGTAAATGTGAAGAGAGATGGCAATATATACACCAGTCTACTTAAATCATCATATAACCAAGACAAGGATTCACTTCTTCGTTTTGAGGCCAACCACGACAAAAGAGGGGGTCGAACGTGTTTCTTCTGTGTTTTTAATTTTGAGCATTTAAACCCGGAAAGCAACCACTTGCATTATTTGAGGGACATAGAGCCAGCTGTGTACAATGTATACTACTTTAAATGGTCCTTTTATGCTAGCTCCATGATATATTTGATGTAAATGGGATGAAACGGAACGTTGATACTCTTGACAATCGCGTTTTTCAACCATGATTTATCAATAATAACTGTAACTTTCCAATACCTAATGGCTTTTTATTCCGCTACCCATCGCCAACGAAATTACCCACGCTCACAAGGATTCCTTTAAAATTTTGCAAATATTATAATAACCAAAGAAACAGAAGTTTCAATAACTCAATATTTCTCATATATGCCTTTAGAAGGGGTTATAGGGAATATTTTTTTCATCATCATCATCATCATCAGCAGCAGCAGCAACGTAGAACCGGGCACAAACGCCTGTAGCTCCAAGTTGCCATACCACACTAGCACTACGAGAATATTGAGGTAACGTATAGACAGAATATAAGAGGGAAGAGTAAAGTAAAGACGTGCAGAAAATAACACTAGAATTCAAGATTTAGATGAGGTTAAAGAGTGAATACACTTGCGCCACTGTGACCGATTCTGAGCCATATCGCCGAGTGTCTCCAGCCATTTGTTGCGATCATCACGCGGACCCCAACCAGGTAGTCTACATCTACCTACATGGCTTAGACCAGTAGTCAAGGACTTCATGGACTGATGCCATGTTTTGCTTTGGCCGCCCCTAACCATCTTCCATCCTACTTCAGCCCTAGCTAACATGGCGCGACGGGGTAGACGGTGGTCGGGCATGCTCAATACATGTCCTAGCCATCTCAGTCGATGAAGGTTAATGACCTCTTCAACTGATTTACCGTGTTTCCCAAGAACCTTTTGTCTAACCTCACTATTACTAATCCGGTTATCCCATGGTATACGAGCGATGTTCCGAAGATTCCTATGGTCAAATATCTGGAGACGACGCATGTCTTGAGTTTTCACGGCCCACGTTTCGCAGCCATATGTTAAGATGGCGCGGATTGCTGCGCAGTACACCCGGCCTTTCGTTGAGACACGGATATCTCGTCTGAGTCACAAGTGCCGTAGATTGGCAAATGCCAATCGAGCTTTCTGAATCCGCGCTGAGATTTCATCAGACACCGACCCACCAGGGGTGATGAGACTTCCGAGATAAGTGAAGCGATCAACGCATTCAATTACTTCACTCCCTATAACTAATTTGGGAAAAGAAGCAGGCCAGTCCTGGAGTAACATTTTGCATTTGGGAGGGGAGAAGCTCATCCCAAATATGCCTGCATTGATACTCAAGGTGTTCAAGAGGCCCTGAATGCTGTGTGGATCTTCACCAAACAGAATTATATCGTCTGCATATTCTAAGTCGACAAGAGAGCCTCCTGGAAGGAGATTAATTCCAGAGGACTTAAAAGAAGTGAGAGAGATTTCTAACAGTACATCTATGATGAAATTAAATAAAAATGGGGATAAGGGGCAACCCTGACGGACTCCACTTGAGGATGAAGTTTCTCGTGACAATTCGCCATATGCTCTGACTCGACCAGTGGTGACCGAGTAGAGGGCCTTTATAAGGTTAATGTACTTTTGAGGTACGCCTTTCAATGACAAACATTGCCACAAGACTTCACGGTCAACAGAGTCGAACGCTGCTTTCAAGTCAAGAAATACAACTATAGTTGGGCGTGGGTACGTATGTCTGTGTTCGAGGACCTGGCGCAGGGTGAATATGTGATCAATGCAACCTCGGCCAGGTCTGAAACCAGCCTGGTTTTCTCGAGTCTGCTGTTCCCTAGTGTTGGTTAAACGTCGGATGATTATAGTGGCTAATATTTTAGATACTATGGTAGTCAAACTGACTCCTCTGTGGTTATCACAAGAGGATTTCTGTCCCTTTTTGTAGACTGGAACAATCAGCAATCGAGACCAGTCAGATGGGATGGTGTTTAGTTCCCAGACTTTGGCTAATATATCAGTCAACCTGCACGCTAAAACTAGACCACCATCCTTAAAGATATCGGTAGACAACATATCAGGCCCTGCTGCTTTCCCTCGTTTTAATTTACTTATGACGTTCTCAACTTCACTGAGCGTTAGGGGACCTGTGTCGGTTTTCCATTCAGGTAGCTTGGAGATTATGGGTAAGCTAAGAGTGGCTGGGGGCCAGTTGAACTGTTCCTGAAAGTGTTCTGCCCATCGTTCCAATCTTCTAGATTGAGAGTAGATCATCAACCCATCTTTTTCAGAGATGATTTCACTAACTGCCGATTTTTTGATACCGGTGTCCTTAATAAGTCGGAACAGCTGTCTACTATTGCCCGCCGCTGCCGATGATTCTATCGCTTTTGCTTTTGTTGCCCACCACTGTTCACGATCCTTACGCAAACTCTTTGTCAGTCTACGTTTCAATTGTCGTCGCTCTTCATCATACTCCGAGCCTGCTGGAATGAGTTTTCGAGCCTCCATCAGTTCCCTAGAAGTTCTAGAGATCCAATGGTCTTTCATTGGATTGGGGTTAGATGCTGATAGCGCTGCTGCGTATACACCTGCTTTAAGATCATTCCAAGCTACTTCGGGAGAAACCTGTTGGTCATGGTCGAGTAAATGCTTAGCCAAACCATTTCTAAATGCAATCTTAGCGTTCTCAGACTCAAAGTGATATCTAAAGGGTTTGCCTGATGTAACCTTTCTGCAACCAGTAAAACGCATAGAGATACGTGCTCTCACTAGGGCATGGTCAGAGCCTAGGCACGTGCCCCAGAAAGAGCGGCAGTCCTCTATACAGCCTCTCCAACGGTAGCTGATGCCGATGTGATCAATTTGTGTCCTTCGTTGTGTAGATGTTGGGGGTCGCCAGGTTAAACAGTGTCTCGCCTTATGCTTAAAGTTTGTGCTAGCTAAGAATAAACGGTAGTCTGAACATAACTGCAACAGACGATCTCCGCAGTTAGTTATTTAACAGAGCCACAAATCAATACACCTATGTTTTACAGTACTAATTAAGTCGCAGTAGGAAAGATAATAATACAACAAATGCAGAAACTTTCATGGAAATAATTAGAAATTTTTAACAAAGTAAATAAAAGCAATGGGTAGATGACTTAATCATAATGTTTCAAAGTATGACTAGATTAGCACTCGACACATCATACAATATGTATCGAAAGAATCGGTAAAGTTATGATGTTACTTTACATCATGTAAAAATTGAGATATTGTTTTTGCTATGAAAACATAGAAAGACAACAAAATTTTCGGAAGTTGTCAAAAGTAAAACAAAACAACAATCATGTTATTAATAACAATATTAATGCTACAACCGAGAAGTGAGTTTTGTATGCTATCTGTAAATCGTCGTAGTAGTAGTTATTATAATGGCTAAAATAAAACTCATGCTATATTCTATGCTTGGCATATGAGCAGGGAATAAGGATAAACTTATTAAGTTCTTCTAACTCATGCCTATCCACCCATGCAAATGCGTTTTTGGGATGCATGGTTAGACAAATCCTTCATATATATCACATAGTTTGTGTACAAATAAGTTAATCCTCACCTGCGTACTGTGTGTATAATCTGTCTGCGAAACATCTGTTTTAAGAAGCTGGATAGTATTTAATAATTTGTGCTAAAATATCAATTTTTATAATCACTGGATAAATGTAATGGGCTGGTCAATTATTTCAAACGGTTTACTGTATCCCAACACCGAATGCACCAAAAAGGTGGACAATTCTTATGAAATACATTAAATTGAAAGTATTCTGTAAATGTTATCGTTCTTGCATTATTGAAATTCTTACCACCTTCATTAATACTAATTTTCATTAATCTTTCATCCATTATAATTTACCATTCCAGCTTACTGTAGAATAATAGAAACATTACAGATGTCATCCGAGGATTTTATCAGAATTCCATCATTGCATGATTATCAAGAACAAAGGCAACTTGGACGAAATTGTTCGTTATTATGCAATTGTCAGTTTGGTTGTCGATATGAAATGTGTTATGAAACAGGGATAAAAATTTGGCATCCTTATTATTTATCCAATCGGACTAGTCAAAATGTGACTGTTTCAACAAGAATACAATCCCTCAATATTTATCAACCTAATTTATCTTTAGCTTGTCTTTATCTACCAAAATTTAATAGTCATTGCACATGTTATGCTTATAATGAAGTTGTGTGTAATATAATCGAACAGAAGAACCAATATATTATATCAGGTTAGTAATCAAACAGTTTAACTTAAGTGATTGAATTTATTATTAATATACTTTTGTATAACTAAATAAAAATATCAACTTATTCTATATACTAAAACTAAAAGTTGTTTAATTTATCTGGTAGATTTTTCTCATCAATAAATCTCAATTGAACATAGAATGAGAGATGAATTAGGTTTACGTTCATTTAAAATGATAACAAAATGTATTGTGTTCTTTCCCACAAACCTACTTATTTCAGCATGATTATGAATTACTGTAAATTATGCTTTGTGTTTTAAGAGTCTACCTTTATTTAACACTAAGGCAATATTTATTTCTGTAATTTTGATGAACAAACACGCTTCTTATTTGCATTATATTGTAGTGTTAAGGTTCAGTTTAAGCATGATTTACTAGAATTCATCAAGTCGTTTCTCCTTCATTCAAGTTAGTTATTGTGAGCTTGTCGAAGACTGTAAGATTTGCTTAATTAAACAGTAGGTGATTACGTATTTTTAATCTGCTATAACTTGTCTTATTTTAAATAATAAAGACTGTAAACTACCTTAACCAAATCTTGGTTGATTAACACAGCATTCATATATGTTGAAACATTTGTACAACATTTTTGTTTTTTCTTGCCGTTTTATTACTAACGTAATTTTCTGGTTTATAGAACTCACACGAAAGCGGTTGTGAATGACACTGATTAAAGTTAGTTTAAAGGTATGCTTGGTGAAAAACAAGTAGAATAAGAACTTTCATTGCATAGAATAGTTCGTCTTGTGGATGATTTAATCTAACGCTGTTAATTATGATGTGTGAATGGAATTCATTGTAACTGCATTATCAGATGCATATTAAAAACTATTATTGTCTCAATTAGAATACACCTGGAAACATTTTATTAGCTTGTATGTTGTGAAGTTGAAATATAAAGTCACTGGATAGTTTGTTTGATGAGATTTACAATATGCTATTTCCAGTAACAAGTAATTATACTTATTTAAAGTAACGTATGAATAATTAATTTTAGTCATTAATGCGTAACTCTAATATGAATTTAGTTACAACTAATTCTCATATCGTTGATAATTCGAGTTATTTTCAATTAGTTATAGTGTAGCATAAAATGATTGATGTATTAATATGATATTCAGTCGTTTATTTTACACTTTTAAAACTTTGACTTACAAATTCAATTCGTGGAAATTTACTTACAGTGTCATATGATCCATATCATCGTTTTACTGTGTATCAATCTAAGATTACTTTAAGATGATAATTGAATGCAATGTTAAATTTGCTTCAGAAAGACAATTTTAACTAAAAGTTGAATCAAGTTTAAAAAGAAAGCAGTTAGACCTTTGATCATTTAATATCATTGTGAATTCTCGAAAAAGACTGATTGTTTAATAGTGAAAATTATATAATATAATAATGCTTATTGTAATATGAGAAATACATCGAACATCTAGTATCAGCTGTATGCATATATTCATAGACTTGTTGCATTTCCGAACAACAAGCATCACAAATACTGGTAGTAAGATATTTCAGATAATGTTTCATTGTTCGAAATGAAACATTTAACTAGAGGCTTCCAGAATTTCTAATTCATGAGTCCGTATTAGATACAATCCTGTAATTCTGGATTACATATTATAAATTAATGTAAGTAATTCAATATAATTTCACTACTTTAATAACAACAATTAGTTTTATGCAATGAATTCCGACTAAATTTGTATTAGGTAAAAAGAGATTCCTATTAATTGTGTTCCTTGAATTTACAAGGTTTTCATAGTTTTATTTATTCTTTTTAACAGGTCATAAACTACTCATTGATTTTAATTTAGAAATGTATTCAACAACAATTGATTTATTGGCAGATGATAGGTCACTTTCAGAATATGAACTTTACGGGAGTATTGTACAACTTGAATTTCTACTAACTAATTTCCTTGCACAATTAATTGGACAAAAGAGTTGTCGGCTAATATTGTCTGCATATCATTCCAGTGATGATGAACATCTTTGGTTGAAACAACATTCTACAGATAATATATCAAACAAATTGTTGAAACGATTGGAATATATGTTAGTAATTAATTCGGATATATCTCATTATGTGGAAAACAATACTTCTGTACGTTTGGAACAAATTTACAGTGATAAAATTTATTTCCTCATAATAGGTGGGACATAAGTGTGATTGATAACCAGAGATATTCTTGGTTACATGCTATTCGACTAATTTAGTGTCTTATCAGACCTTCTTTTTCGCTACCAATCAGGCAGGTTATCACACATTTAGTGAAGTCTAGAAATTAAATCGAATTTACAAATATACACAAATCTACAGTCAGATTGACGATTATGAATAAAAATATACCAAATTTTAAATATGTTGTAGAAACTATTGAATTAGAAATTAATTTTGTAAAACGATCTGGGATGAATAGCCGTTGACAACCAAGAAGTACCAGACAGCCACTCCATCTCCTAATGGAAGTCCTCAACAATTAGCATGTTGAACCCCATCAAAGATGCTAGAGTAGAACCTTCGTGTTTATAAGTTAACACTTAAGCTTAAGACCCCTAATCCAGATGTTACCCAATAACTGATATCTTCAACTTTAATCATTTCTCGATTTTAAATTCACTAGCAACACTTTTCACAACACCTAGTTCTAATCAATATTGGCTCACCAGTGACTAACCTCAAACAAACGTTGGAGTTCAAGTGAGGAAAAGGGAACATTTTTGTTAATTTATGTCGGCTCTGAGGCAATTTTGGTGCCATAGCAACGAGTGAGGTTGTTCACAAGTATCACTAAATTACTGGAGTCATAATTATTAGACGTTGGAAACCAGTTTGGTGATGTAATAGTTAAGCCTTCTCTACGTAGCCTAAAGGTCCTACATCTGATTCCCTTCCTGGTGGAGTTGTGATTCAATATCAAGTTTATTATAAAGTTTAACAATATATTATATATATATATGCGTATACAATATCATATGTACTAAAAATAACTATTGATTTTTTATCACTGAAGGTGAAAAACAATAGTCAAAAACTAAAATAATTGACTGTCTTCATAATTACAATATAATATATATCTTTATACTAACGTTTGATTAAGTCAATCAAAATGTTTCGGCTAATGATTTTTACTTCAGATGAATGTGTATCATAAAACAAAGATATTTTAATAATTCATAGCGTCTATTTTTAATTTCCTTATGCTAGACAGAAAATTTGTCGTAAGAGAAGAGTTTTACTTTAGCTCACAAAACCTGTTTGATAAATTGAAAATGAGCCTCAAAGAAGTACATGTTTGAGGTTCAAGATAAATTACTAATAGAACGTCAAGATTTTCTTGCGATTAGATCATATTATGTAAAGCTCATTTTTTAACTATAGTTCAGTGAAGAAAATAATTTTTTGCAGATAAGTGAACCAAAATATAGTAATATTTATACATTGGTAATTAGCATAATACGATGAATTCAGGTGTATTCATATCAAGGTTTATAACACATATATATGTATATATATATATACTGCTAACTAAACATAGAATTTGCTAAGCTAATATACCCAAAGAAATTGTTTAAAGGCAAAATGAATATTTAAATTAGAAGAAAAACAAATGGAGGCAAAAGATTAGCATATGATATAGAAGAGATATGTTAAATATTTTGAGATTAGGAACGAGGACATGGTTTCAGATCTTACTTTATATTAGAGATTTTAAGTGCTATCGTCACACGGCAATTACATATATGAATTTTAAGCTTCGAAGAATCTGGATGTACATATAAATGATGACTTAAAAGAGTTGAATTTATCTTCTAGAGGTACGTTGCAAAACACTCACTTCTATGAGGTTTCTGTTCATATAGGCAACAGACAATGGTTGACTAGAAGGCTGTTAAAACCGGTGAGTTTAGTTGTTTGTTATGACAGCAAGCGAGGTGTACTTAAGAATAAACACAGTTATATTATACATCTTGCATTTAACATGTTCTAACATTTTTGAATAATTTACATGTTCGATAATTTATAGTTTGTTATACATTTCCTTCCATAGCCTGTTGCCAAACCTTATATTTTTAAATTTCTGTTCTTGAATTAACTTAATAATGATAACTGTGCTACCCTGGATATACAAACCCATTATTAAAAGCATCACCTTTTCTTTCTATTACACTTTAGTTATGTGTTAATCTACTAGAAATCCTAAATATAATGATTAATGATCAATATCCACAAATAAGATATCATGCCAAGTTTTCAACATTTCAGAAAAGTACTTTAAAAACACCAGCGTTGAATGAGCACTATGACTTACACAAAAATCGTGATGCAAAATTTCATATGCAACAGTTACAACGTAATCATCAACAGCAGAAAGCGCAAGAATCTCAAACATGGAGACATGTAAGAACGTCAGTACAAATGCAAAGAAATACTGAATTAAGAAAGAATAAAAGTCATAGAATATTTGACCTGAGTTTTCTTTCAATTAAATGTTATTTATTTTTGATGTTTCTACTAATTTTCAAATAAATTAGATGAGCTTTTTAAAAATGATATCCATTCATCAAACACTGCGCCTTTTTACTTCATTATGTAATTGAAGTCCGGTTAGGCAAAGACTATGGCTACACAGAACACAGCTATGGAAACAATTATTTTTAAACTACTTTTGCATTCTTTTTGTGATACACATGCTTGCTTATACCCATCAATACGTAAATGAGTTATTGTTAGCTTTTTTAAGTGTATATAACTGTTAATTTATGTGCATATTTGTCTTGTCCATAAGCTATAAAATCAGATTCATACTTTCGTATTTATAAAAATGAAGAAGTTTACAGCAAACTATGATTATCTATCATTCCGTTGATTGTATTGTTTTGTTTACTTATTTTGTCATCATGTTTCATGCTTTTTGTGATTCACTGTTTTCGTAAATTCTTTTATTATTTGTAAATTGGAAAAAAAGATAAACAAATTTTAGTGACTAACTATGAATAAATGCACATATCTCCATTTTAGTCTATATTTCTCGTATGAGAAGCATAAACTTTTGAATGTACTAAAGATTATGCATCAAAATATTGTGTAGAATATATGATTATGTAAATGTTTGAAGTAAATTATGAAGCTTTACAAAAAAAGTCATTTGGATATATTATGGTATAATTTACTAAATCAGATGAAATAATCTTACGTTAAAACAACCTCTTTTTATCATTGAAAGAATAAATTCAACTAATGCAAATTATCCTTTTCTTTCTCTATCTACTAACTATTATTTTCTTGTTTTTGATTTCAATGAAATAAAATGATTAGATTTTATTCAATTCCTATCTAGTTATTAGTTTAAGAAACTTTTTACAAATTTTCTATTTGTTTTAATGCAAATAAATAATTTCTTTCAGTTTTAATTTAACTAACTTTTAAAATATTGCTTATCAGTAGAATGGAACATATTAACTATTGAATAAATTCATTTCTTAAAGTTACTACCTCACATATTGTGAACTAATGAAGTTATTTCATTTTACCGGTTGATTTGTGTAATAATTTATGTAAATTATGTGTTTGTTATTGTCCTGTGATATGTCCTATAACAGCGTACATAAATATATTTGAGATTGTGTATAATTCATTTTGTTTTGGTATTTCGTTCATTCTTTAGCTTAGAGAAATGTATTATCTAGTGATCCATTGTTAAGGCCGTTTCCGTAAACCATGCAACTAATATGTTTCCAAATTGTATTTAATATTTAGTCAGCATTATCAACAACTCCTGTTCAAAATAACCGAAACATATCTAGTTTCTATTAGTTTATTCATATAAGCAATATAAAATGACTATGTAGATATTTCAAACTTTGTTTTACAGACAAAAAGAAACTTAAATTTATGCTTTGTGTTGAGATTTTCAGTATTATCGAAATCTAAAAGAATTTTTTGAATATAAGATTGAACTGTTGGTAGTAGTTCTAAAAAAATAGTATGATATTTAATTTTTAAGTGCTCATACTTGAGCCTATCCAAATAGAAAACTATCCGTAATTTGTTGTAATTCAACGCTGAAGTCATACCGATTGAAGGTATTGACATGTCCGCAAATATCACTCCATTCCCTTCAAGATTTATGAGGAAGTCGTAAAAAGTGGCATCTCAAATTTACTGGCTCGAAAATCTTACATGGAAGTTCAAACATGGCTTTCTAAATGTGATCTTCCAAGATTCTTTTTAGTCTGTTTACTTTAAAGCGCGATTACCGTAACCAGTGGCTAAAAACACTGAGTGACATAGCCCAGAATCGGTCACAATGGAGCAGATGCGTTCACTCACTGTCCTACCTTAAATCATGCGCTTTAAATTATTCCATAACTTTCTTTCTACGCTTCCTGAACCATATTCTATATGTTCACATTCCTTGTTACTATTATTGTTTTATTTTATTGAAGTAATTTCTACTAATGGTGGTGGTGTTAATCTTGCGGTGCCATGGTGGTATGGCAACTTGAACCGATGCACACATGTGCCAGATTCTATGTTGATTATACATACATACATGCATATAGAATCAGAAATGTATACATTTTTATTTCCCAGTAGTCGTCAATGATGTCTGATTATAGAAATAAAGGAGTGAACACACTAAAAACAAAAGCACAGAAACGTTAATCACGTAAAGAATCCGATAGTTTATTTTTAAATACTGACATAGAAGTTAGATATAGGTTAAAAATTTTGAGAACAGCTATGGAGCAATTCAATGCGTCTTAAAATAAAACCAATACGAGATTAGGTATGTTCATGGAAAAGTTTAGATTAAAAAGATATGGGTTGTAATACTTTATGTAAAAACAAGAATCTAAGATTGTGGTGAAAACAAAAGATGAGCGTAAACAAAATGCTTCAGAAATGCTAAGAAAATCATAGCTCATATCCGTTAGTAGGCTTCTGCTGGTCATTTTACTTTGAACACTGACTTTTTCAAAGTTAATTTAATTATCTTTACAGAATGTCCAATAGATGAGCTTTTTCTACAACCACTATCGTATCTTCTCATAGATATTAGACAATGTTCTCGAATCCTGTTGGATAGAACAGTAATCGATGAAGACAGATCCAATGAAAGCATGTAGGAGTTGACAAATGCGAAAGCTGAATCTTTAGTCTATCGTTGAACATAGGCTGGTTGGAGAATTTTAACTTACGGTTAATGCAAATAACATAATAGTTTATCCAGGACATCCATGTTTATCACTTATGAAACCAGTATTCATGTAAAGTGTTTTCTACGGTGTAGAAACTGCCGACAATTTAAAATGTTGTAGTTTAGTATTCTTGTCAACGAATTTTAACGGGAATATATCTTTAGTAAGCCTTTTCTTCGAGATGTTTAATTATTTGTGCATAATCACAGGAATAGAAATTCTTCGGGTACATGCTACCCTAGATATAGCTAAATTTGTTTTTACTATAAAGGGGGGGTAAAACCCCGGGTCTTTTAGAATGGATAACTTATTATCTCGTGAGGATTTTCTGTAAAAGAACGCTAGATTTTCGTCATGTAATTTGAATAACGAGAAGGTAAGTGTTTAGTAAATTAACCATTTCAAGAGTGAATTTACTTACAGGGTAGCAATTTGAGTAGTTATTTAATATATTGTTTAGCTAATATTAATCAATGCAAATGAAAAATCTCTACTTATATATATTTTACACAAATTGGGTTATAAGCAGCTCTTTTTAATTGATTGTTTTCTAAATCGACCATAAAACCGTCCGCCAGTAATGGATTGATCAACGTCATTTTCTTGTATGCAAATTTTATGATTAAATATATATCAAACGTACAGGATAATAATTTCTGCCAACCAGCTATTAGTATTCGAACATTTTTCATTTTAGTGTTTTTTGAGAACAACATGTATCGGTATAAATTATGTAGAATAGTCATAAACATACATTTCGAAATATCCAAAGAATCTGATAGACTATTTTACAACGTAGTGTGCAAGGAGCAATAGTTTACTGAAACCGCTCTTGATGAAATATCACTGCTACTCTCCCTCTATGAAAATGTCAACTTCCCTACACTATTTACTGTCAACGCCTCTGTTCTTACATGATATTTTTGATAGTAATAATTGAGTAGTAGTTGTTCTGTCACCTCCGATGTTTTCTTATCCATCCAGTTCACTTGCCGTTCTCAGTTTTTAACAATTTATCTTCATATTGAAATAATTCACAATATTCGGCTTCTCGAATAATCCACACTTACCTTTTTAACAGTGTGTACACGCTTGTAGATTGACATGTATTCTATAATAGGTTTCAAAATATATTGTCAATACACTTATTAGGATTGGCTAGAAAAGAAACAGCATAACTTTTTCATTACTAGATTTATTCAGCTTTCGTTTGATTCTGTCCTTTCCACAACAGCTCTGTAAAATTTCATGAAGTTATTGTGGTAAACTAGTGATATATCAGATAATACAGCAGATGTGTGAATATGGAGGTCACTTAAATTATCCACCTTTGCAACATGAAACCAAGTAAATTGAGACATTTTATAGCTAATTGATAGAACATAAGCTTATGTACAACTGCTTTGAAAAGGATTAAGTTGTTAAGCAAAATGTAGGTCTTTTGACGAGGCCTTTCCATTGCCATATACAAGAGCATCTTTCGTACATGGTTGAACAAAACACAGCTTAACTAACTCAAGTCGTCCATTCTACAACATATAGTAGATTCAGGTCATTCAATTCCAGATTTTTTGTTTGACATAATCTATAAAATTTAGTCACATATTCCAAGAGGCTTACATCTGGATCTATTTTGCATTACAGAAGGTTTAACTACCAACAATTTAAATCTTGAGCTGAACATACAAAATTAATTTATGAGGTCATTTTCTTCACCGTGAACTTTGTTCAATATTTACTTTATCTAATTTATTTATATATCCATGCTTTATCGTTCACTCATATCTAATTCCCGCCTCTAATATTCCAATTCACTTTCACCATTATTATAATTCTTATAATAACAATTATCATCTAATTATTCAAGAGACTGCGACCGTGCAGATTTTCTTGGTTTTCATTTACATATTATCCTAATCTTATGATAATCACCACTACAATCTTCATCCAACTGATTACACAGTTTTCATGTTTCACAAATCCTTTTCCTCAATTACTAATTGATTATTTAAAATACTAGGTAGTAAAAAAAAATTACATAACAATTAACCAAGTTCCAACAATTAGTAATTGACGCATAATTTGCCATATATATACATATATATATATTTATACGATTGTGAAGGTTGATAATATATTCATTGAACAGCGATCTCTTCGCTGAAGTTCTTTTATGGTAGATAAGATATATGAAAACTCTTCCTCATCTCATGCAAACAAGATTTCATCTCTGAAAACTACCATGAATACCAAATGAAAGTTTAAAAATTTGCCGATTTCTTCCTTTTACAAATGTACATATAGTTCTATCGTTTATTAGTGAAATGTTGATTAAAATTATCATTGTTATTTAAATATGCATCATTTTAAAATGTTACAGTATCTTAAGAATTTTTAAGAAATGAATGAAGTGAATAATTTGATTCGTAGATATAGTTTTGTGAATTACTAGAATGCATCAAGTTCTAAATGATAACATTAATAAACCATATGTACTCAAAAGAAAAGAAGTCGTGACTGATGGAGTTCAAACTTGTCGGGTGTGAAACAGTTATCACCAATGACAATGGATGATCATCGCGTTGTGTGTCATAAATTGATGGAAGTGGGAATTCTACGATTGGATGCCGACCCAATGGTGTAGATGATTAGGCGTTCGCGTCAACCTGAAGCCCCTGGTGTGGATTCTAGGGTGCACACTACTGAAGAGGTCCACACTAGAACGAAACAGCTGTCCAGTGCTTCCTGGTTTATAATGGTACCCTGCCAACATCAATATGTGACATATTGAAGCAAATAAATAACCAATCTCCACTAAAATAACCATCCTAATTGCACTAAAAGAATAAAAGATAAGTAGAATATTTTCATAATTAATGAGGTATATAGTCACATCAAAATAATTATCTTTATTTAAATTATATGAATTATTCATTCCAGATGTTTTACTGAATATCTAAATGTTTATTTGTTCTTCTCTTAATATTCAATCTATATGATTCATTAGATATTGAAGAATAGAATTTCATCGACTACAATTTATCACTTATTATGAATCACTGAAGTTCAGACAAAACATACTAGGTCAAATGATAAAAAATTATTTTGTATAGAAATTAAGAAACAAATAAATTTGTCAAGAAATTAACAAGTATTCAATAAGAAAATATTTTCTAATAGAAAAATATCTTTTGAATGTTCACTTTTAATAGTAAACATGATAACATGTTGGCAATAAATTCATTGTTGTAATATTCTGTATTAATATTTTTTCTCATTACTACATAAATAGTTGTTATTCATTCAAAAACCCTATGTCATTAGAAATATTCTAAGAAGTTACATTAATTGATGAATTGTAATAATGATTAGTAAACGTTGGAATTTTAGTGAAAATTAACATTTATAACTTTCAAATCACTTTCATAAATTCAATTTCGATATCACGAATTGATGTGAATCAGACAACCAATTAATCACCTGGAAGCACTGGACAGCTGTTTCGTCCTAGTATGGGACTCCTCAGCAGTGCGCATCCACGACGTTAAATAAATAACAACATATAGAAAAGATATCAGGAATTTAACACATATACATAAACCAACTCTCATTGTTAGTTAATAGTATGAAATCAGCAAAGATACATTAGCTAGTACGGTAGGTAAGATGTATCTAATAACATATTCTTAACATTATTGATTTGGTTAGTAAGAAATTGTAGTTGGTTTTCACTTAAAATAATAATGTATATTGTTCATAGTATAAGAGATCATATATGCCATACTCAAGAAATTAAGTGATATAACCTCATTACAGGAGTAGCCTACACTCTAAGCTGATAAATAAATATCTGAATGCATTATAGAACTTTGAAGCCAAAACATCTCCTCAGTAATTTGTACTATTATTAGTATCTGTTTCATTCTTATCACTATTGGTAAATTCATTAGTTTTGCTTTATATTATCCTTAACTGATATTTTCACTAAAGTAAGCACTTGTTCTAGTTAATGAACATTTTATAAACTTTTCTTTCTATTAGAAATAACAAACATATTTATAGATGCATCTTTTTTATTACGGTAAAGTATCGCTTTTATTTATAGGTGTCATCACCATAGTAACACTAGATAGTTTAAAATAAATGAAAAATTGGATAATATATTTGTATTATTCCAGTGAGTAGAAATGACATCGGACGCTTTGCTGCTTAATTTATGTTGAATGGATTATGTGAACAACCAAAATTATACCGCATCACATTTCACACATGTTTATCATACATATACACAAATTAACTCATTTTTCTCACAGTTCATATCCCAAATTTCATGTTCACTTACAGTTCACAAACTCACAAATGTATCTCACCTTAAATTCCCTTTATCCAGATGGAATAACCTGAGGACTAGACGTGTTTTCTGATTGTACTAACTGTTTTGATTTTGACTTGTTATTCTGTGTTATTAAAACTTATGTTGGTCTAATTCGCTTATTTATTCTCTGAAGAAACAACTTACATTAAATATTACGTATTTCTATATCAGTTTCACTTTGTTATCAAGGAAGTAAACTAGATTATTAGAAAAGCAAGGATTGTTGTATGATGTGGTGTTTTCGCATCATCAGATAGTATTTGATTTTAATTGTTCAAATTCAACATATCGCTTCTCTTTTCTTTAAAGAAATATTTTAAAAAATCGATATATTTCTGTTTGCATTCGTTACTTATCGATCTCGGTTGAATACAACTGAGAAACATAATTCAGTGAAGAACATTTATGTCAGTGTGGAACCTACATGTAAGCACTCACGACGACCAGGCTATGATACAATATGATTACTAAGTGAGAAGTCATGACTGTTGGAGTTCGGGCAAACTTGGAGCGAGTTAGTTGTGACTGATGACATTGGTGCATATATTGGTGCATAGGTGGTGACATTTTGACGTTCACTAAGACATCTGGGGAGGGAAGTTGTATTCGATTATCTGATATAGTTAAGAGTCAGGAGTGTTGACAAGTCACACTCTAGTATACGACAACTGATCAAACTACTGTGTTTTTCAGAGTTATCAGACCAAGATCAATCTGTGACAAATACGAACAACAAATTAAAAAACTAACCTCCAAAAGTACTACCTCAGTGTAATTTTTTGAAATATTTTTAGTTGATATCAGTGTTATGAAGCAGTTTAATGATATTTTTAATGCTTACCCTATCCATCTTCTACGTTTTTTCATGTTTCTTCCTCAGCTGGAAGTTGAGTTTACTCTCTGACACAGTAATTTGTTGCTTATAAAACAAATCCATTAACCTCTATAATATTAGATCACCAATAATTATGTTAGTAAACAAAAATTTGGCATCATTGTTTCGAAATATGTTAGTCATATTTGATTAATTATGTGTTCACTCATCTACAAAATAAATCAGTAAACATGAACTATACCATTTAGGAACAGTAAACTATTCAAAGCATACCCTATATATAAATAACATCATGATCAACAAACCTCATTAATCTTCTACTACTTCATGTTACACATTAATTCAATTAGGTAACATATTGTACAAATGGGTAAATATCAAATGTCAGTCATTGTAAATATCAGAAACATGTACTTGTTTAGAATATCAACATACAGCTGACATTAAATCTATCCAAACAAGATAATTCAAAATTATTAATTATTTATATTTCCACACTTTGTTAACTTGCAATTTGTAATTTATTCTATTGTAAAATTTTGACTATTTATCATTTTCTGTATTATGCTGTCACAAAATATAGCTAAGTAGTTGTGGTGGTAAACTACTAATATCATAGTATAAACTATGAGTAGAGAAGGTTAAACATTTAAAATGTTAACATTTATCAGTAGATAGATGTGATTATACGAATGTGATTAAACATTGAAATATTTGTGGAATTCGTTCTTACTGAAGGTAATATATAAGATAAACTGATGCTAGCTAAACACACACAGTTTTGTATACATGTAGCTTAAAATCTGCAGAAATACTTGCCACAATGGTTTTTTAACAACTACATACTTCCAAAACTGTTAAGGATTGAATCTGACATAATGGATTCATGATAAACCTGACTAATTAATGCAATTGTTAGACTTTATTTGAATTATTCTGATAATAGATAATTAATGGTTTCGTGAAAACTAATATTCAAGAAATGACAGATATGTTTTGAATGTTTAAATATTAAATATTCTATTAAACTATTCGGAAATATCAGGTCAAGAGTGTGTAAATTCTAGTTGTATTTCATTTGCTTGATGTCTTACTAGATATCCAAGTCCTGAGAAAATAAATAAACTAGGATAAAATCGATCCCCATCGTTATTATACCAAAAGCATTTCATTAATTTCGCAATCTTTTATTGGATTATTAAGTAAGAAACATTATGTACATGGCATATACTGATTACAATTTGAATGCCAAATAGTTTTAATATAATCCACGTACATGAAAGCAACTTTGTTCATGACAATCATAAAATGGGATAGAACTGGCGTATTAAAAAGAAGCTGTGCTTACGAGACTTTATATTTTAGAATATTGAAAGAAAGAACTCATCTTTTTGGATTAAAACAAGTGTTGAAAAATAGTTTAGAAGAAAGCTGTTCAAACTGTTTCAACAACGTCATATTTAAGATTGTTTGAAAAATGCGTATTTTGATATATTATCAGGTTTACAATCTCATTCAGATAAAACATACCACGGAACACTTAAATCATCCCCTTTCTATCTCGTCTTTTCATTAATATATTTACAGTGGAAAACAAAGTTGAACATTGTGCTGATTTATTTTATGCATGTGATGTTGAAGTATAAATGTTTGTGTATACAATATGATCAGAAAATCAATTGCATACGCTTGTCATATTTAAGGTGAAATGATTAGACCAAGCTGTAACTCTAGTGTTTTACTGATTTTTTTTGGCTCAGAATATCCAACAAAACATGAGAAGACAAAAATGAATATCCATTCTGCTGATGTGTACCACTTTTTTATTAGGCATTACTAAAACAAATTCAACAGGAATTGTACCATTAGATGTCCACCCAGTGATGCAGAGGGTTAGGTGTTGGCCGTCAACCTGGTGCGAAATCTAGGGTGTGCACTGCCGTGGATACCACACTATAACGAGATAGCTGTCCAGTGCTCCCAGGTTTTCAATGGTACTTTACCAATTTCAATCTGTGACATACTTAATCAACTAAAATACCAATACCCATAAAAATAACCGTCCCAACTGAATTGGTAGTGTGTTACATTATAACTTCATAAACATCAATTGACGTATAATCTATTACATAGCACATGAATTGTTTGGTAACTAATTTATAAATACTGCAAATTATATATACATATATGTAGAGCTAGGATGAAAGACTAATTGGAAAGAAATATTTTGTCGTTTGTTTCGACTTCTAAACATAAGTTCTGATTATTTAGTTTACCAACGAATTCCACACGATTATACTGTAACACTAAAAACGGTAGTTGGAAACAAATACCAAGACTGTATTACTTTTATAATAATGAGAAATTTTCTACATCGTGATGAAAAAATTAAATAAATTCTTGCATAATTCGTTATTAAGCTAACAAATATAACTGCAACATATTTTACTACAACATCAGTTCATTACATTTATTATGATAGCTACATATTTTGTTGCAGTTTCTAATAGACAACTCACATTATTCTAACATACAAATGGCGTCCCATCGACGTAATTAAATTAAGCATGTTATTTAAAAGAACTTTTTTTTAATGATATCTGTTGAGAGTGGAAATAAATATGAAGAGACAAGAAACTGAAGAAAAATTAAAACTTTCAGACATCGTCATGTAAAAATGATTGTATTTACGGGGGAAAACATCTTTTCAGTAAACAAGCAGTAATAATAAAAAAATAAATGGGACTATTTAAATTTCACCCTCATTTATTCCTAAGAAAATTTCGTAAAATCGTTTAATATTCAACTTAACTTCGTTTTAAATTAAAATAAGTATCTCATTTTAAGTAATACTTCTTCTTGATGAGCCATTTCCATAATAAATTGCTAATATTATAATTATTTGTTTCATTAAGATTATTTATCTTTTATGCCTACATGAAAGGAAATGAAAGAGAATGTAGTGTTTCATCCAACTTGCCATACATATTATGGTGGATACTACTCATAATGGCACCCATAAGTAGTAGGCAGCGGAGTGTCATAGGAAATTGGAAAGAATCAGTAAAAAGCATATGAGGAGAGTCTCGAGGTGGCAAGAAGTAAAGCATGGTTAAAATACATAGAAAAATCGGGGACAACCAGGGGAAGAAAGCCGATAAACAACACGGACTAGAGAACTCGAAGGATGTGTAATGACGTTCTCTGTTTTAACCCAATAGAGAATTTTCTTGTCCAAGTGGTCTTTTTTGCAATATCGCGTATATTCCCATCGAATTGTTTCCAACGGCAAACTGTAACAAGTTGGTAATAATCATAGTAAACAAGCTTGAAGATTTATTTTAGAATTCTTACAAGCAGTGTTTAACTAACATTTTTATATAGTTATTCCATATCCTTATGTTTGTTGCAGGACATAAATTAGAGCTTTTTCATTTCTATGCATATTTGTTAGGGTGGTTGCACATCGTTCCTTCAAATTATGGATACGCAATTATAACAATACAACCACTTATGATTCATAATATTTATGCATCATCAAAGGTTGTCTGTAGTCTATAAAATCATGTTAAATAATCTTGCAACGACTACAATAAACCAAAGCAAATGCTAAGTAAGCATACTCAAAGAAGCTAGGTTGGTCACTTAACTATTTACTGTAGGTTGATACTTTACGTGAAGCATGAAGTATTACTACTTTGAGTAGCATTCAAAAAGTCAGGAAAATATAAATAACCATTTAACTCACCAACGGAGTTCATTATCGCAGTCTAGTGCAGAAAACGGTGCTAAAAATGTTATTGTTAAAACTTATTTTTAGCTTTACATCAAAAACCTGATGTAGGGAACATTTTTAGTGATAGCGTTAGCAATAACTGAATGTTTTGACAACTAAAGATCAGATCATTTGATAATTTGTCCAAACGAATAAAAATTAGCAATAGTTTACAGTTTATGAAAATTCATTTTCAGGCAATTTTAAAATCTGGTAACCATTATTAAGGTTGAATATTGCTACCGTTTATCGTAAACAAATGTAAAACATTACATAACCATGCTTACCAACATCAGATATGCGAAAAATGAGCATCCTGACGGTTGAATGATCATACATTTTTATACCGGCTACCTAATTTTTTACCTTCACTAATTGTTAATCATACGCAACGTTATTTATATAGTTTATCACCAATATACTCCGATGAACGTTACAAACCACAATAAATATTGAGACTTGACGAGGATAGTTTGTCGCATGTACATAACTTTAGTTGTAGTTACTATATTCACATATTCATGAATGCATTTAATTTTTGTGGTGGCCGGTAACTGAATATAATATGCATCACCTAGTCAGATAATTCTCAGTGGGACCACAATTACAAACAGACAATGACCATCAGGTTTTCGCATAGATATCCGTTATGAACTGTAGCATTTCGAAGACGACAGCTGATTTAATAATATGGTCATTATTAGTTTTTGTGGGGACCACTGAATTTGAACTGAGAGTTTGACGGTTCTGATCCTGACCTTCTGTGAGAACATGGGTCTCATACTAAAACTAGACAGCCTCTTAGTGCTTCCTAGATTTCAGAAGTTATCTAATCCAATATAGTTTGTGACGCCAAGTTTATTAGTATCGTTTCTTTTTACTCCAAGGCAATGTTAACGTAATATTTAATAACAAATATAAATGCTTTGAAAACGTAGAAACAAAAAATTTAAGTAATACACGCCTACGTAAGAAATACTTAGGCAGATGTATGTTTTAGGTATATCTATCATCAGGCTCTGGAAATACATAAATACTTTATTACAGTGGACAGTACATATACAAATTTGGTCGATTTCAAGTAGATTTGTGTAATTAGCTATTTAGTTTGTTGTTTATAATCATCTCAGACTCACCTCAGCTGAATGACACTAAAATCTGGAGACAGCTGAACAGATGCTTTGTTCTAACGTAGTACTCCTCAGTGTTGGTCTCTTTTATCCACATCAGGGAACTTAGATCAGGACTTTCGGGTCAAACGGTTAGTGCTTGACAATCAGCATCACAATACCCAACCATTTTGGTTAAGACAGCAGTTTTACAACCAGATGACGGCCTTAAGATGTTTGTTGCTAAGCATTTGTCTCTGAGTCAGATGATCCAAGCTTCGATTTCCTGATGGAATCGAGGGTGTACAATTCTGAAGAATCCCATATTAAGACGAAACGTCTGTTGAGTGTTCTCTGGTTTTAACTGGCAGCATACTAGAAACTGTACGTAACAAACGCAAATAACGAATTATAAGCAAATATAAATAGTGGATTACACAATTAGACGGCTTAATTTTATCCAGAATTTTACGTTTGTGAATTTGGAAGATCAGTTGAAAAGGTGCATTAAAAAAACTATTATAACGAGTTAATTAATATTCACCGATAGAATTAATGAATCAGATGAATAAAATATATAATAAGCGAAGAATTACATATATATATATTTGACAAACTATAAGTCAGTGAGAAACTGTAAGCGAAATAATTAAAAATCGTTTAGAGATCAGAAAGAATTTCCTGAAGCAGATCTTTGTATAACGTTCAGCGCACGGACACCGATATACCTCTGGTCGAAGATTAAGATACCAAGATTGACCAATTGACTTTACATTTACCAGATCATCTGCTCATTGTGAACTATGTATGTAAGCCGTTCGTTGAGGCCTCACTTTCTCAGTATGCAAGAGTATCTTATGGCACAGCTGTTTAAAGATCACTGCAGATAATTCACTTTCCATATCCTACAACACAGTAGACTCAGGTCATTCATCTTTAGATTCTTCGTTTGACATGATTTACAAAATTCAGTATGATATACCATGAGGACTACGTCTGAATCTACTTTGCATTGCAGAAGCCATAGCAATCAGCTATTTAAATGTTGAGTCATGCATCCAAAAAGTAACATGTGAGATAGCTTTTTATCATGGCCAATTTAGATTATTCACGTAAGTGGTACTAAATTATTCTACTGGGCTTTTACCCATGGTCGCTATGTTCACTTTTTCAGCTTGTAGACTGTTCACTTCTGGTTTGAAGATCGTTTCCATCGGTTGCAGACCGAATACATACAACTAATACCAACTCAGCCTCAAGTTACACTTCAGTTGTCCAAATTATCTATACGTAGCCTGTAGGTAATGTCGTTATTGCAAATATAGATGCACACAAACATGAGCAATCACGTTACGAATTCACATATTGACAACTTATTTGGCCTGTGCACCATTCTTTACCACAAAGAATTTACCTTTAGAACATGGTTGGACTAAGTTTGGTTGTTAGAGATTATATATATCTTCGATAAATTTGATTTTGATTGTTTCACCTTGAAGCAGCTCAAATCAATTTGCCGGGTAAAACTTTGGAATTTATTTATTTACTTTTCAATCGCTAAGATTTTTTAAATATAATCTACCTCTGTCATGTATTCATTTATTTGACGACAGTCTGCTTGAAATCTTGGGCTACCACTTTTAGCAAATATGTAAAAGGGTTACTTTTTCGTTTTGTTTTAACTGATCAATCATGTTCCGAAATTGCATTGTGTGCTCACACGCCTTTATAAAATGTTTACCGCCTATCATGAGTAATCCAGTTAGATCCGAACAAAGACATCACGGTGACTGGAAACATGCGTTAAAAAGGATCAATACTCATCAAGCGTCTAATCCTAAAATTCTTAGTCCTAACTATAGATCTCTCTTTAGTCTTAACATATACCGTAACGGTGATTTAATCACGGTTCAAGAATCTTGTCTACACGATTTATTTTTTGTCAGAATCATTCTGTCACCAAGTAAAAGTGTGGTGGTTTGCTACTTTCTTGAACACGAACTGGTGTAAATCTAGTCGTATGTGTACCTCGTAAAAGAGTAACTTGTTGAGACAATGTATGCTGAAAATCCATATTGTACTAAACAAACTACTAAATAAAACTATTATTATTATTATTTATTTGTACTTTTCCATAACTTCATATCTCATTCCTGCCTTTATTCACGTTTACCATTATTATGATAACAATAATCGTCACTATTATAATTATTATTATCATATTATTACCGCAAATACTGTCTCCGTCCAAATTTTCTCAATTTTTATTCAGAAATCTTTATCGTAATCTAATGATAACCAAGTTTATTGTATCTTCTCTCTACTGATTACACAATTTCAATGCTTCACAAGCAATACGTAGTCGGAAATTCTTACATAACAACTAGTCAACATTCTAAAATTTACTCATTGACCTATAATTTCTCATATATATATATATATATATATATATATATATATATATATATATATATATATATATATATACGCATTCGAATGTACAAGTTGATAATGAATTCGTTGAAAAAAGACTTCTTTGATAAATAAACTTGTTTGGATTTAGCGGGTATTTTTAAACTAAGTACAAGAATTATTACACCTAGATTTAACAGAATATACTATAAAAGGTGTAGTTGGATATGTAGCCTGAATAAAGCATTAAATTACACAGAAATATCCTTTTTTTCTCAAGAGACAACATTTGAGTTCACAAATATTTCATTAACGAAAAAAGCTGATTATTTATGCTAACACCTAATTGTAACATTAATTAGTATACACTTTAAATGTACAGTGGACTATTACTTTGTTTACAACAACAATATACACAGAATATGCAATGTTGCTTGGTTGATTTTCCTATTGTCTCGAATTTATCTTTCGTCTAAATTAGAAAATGATCGGTTACCTGCCGCGAAAGAAATTCTTGTAGCCAATATCATTGCTAGAGTCATTTTTTAAATATTTTAAGACCTTTTCATGAATTTTGTTTATAAGATTATAATTCCTATAATTCATATTCATGCATATCTTGTTAATTTCATTTTTCACATTTTCAATCTTACGTAACTAATCTTGTTAAATTGCTTTACGGTTCCTCGTGTTAAGTAAGCTGTTTAACTGCACTTTGACTTTTAATTACTGTAATCGCATTATCCTACTTACTTAAATCAGTAGATATTATCTCCGTAAACACGTGTTAAGGAAATTCAAGATTTTTAAATCAATGTTATTATTATGTAACACTATCACACGTTTGATATTACCATTATTATAAATCAAATAGCGGCATGATGAAAAGCTAAGTAACAAGTAATACTCCTTTCCTTTACTAAATAAGTGAATGAAAATTTTCATCCTATTAAAAGTCATTCAACTAGAGGTAAAGTAGTTTCATTGTGGATAAAATAACAAATAGAGACTATTTCCTATCTCGTTAATTAGTGGTATTACAAGTGGTCTCATTACATATAATAATGAATTAATTACAGGTAGACGTTAAGTAAAATCGAAAAAAAATAACTGGAAACTAGTCGGTTAAATTGTTTTGTATGACGATAATGTCAATTCATCATAAACTAGAGAGAATAGAAAATATTTTGACATTACGAGAATTTGCAAACATTATGCTAAGCCGAAATATAATATTTAGTGACAACTTCACCAAAACCGAACTACCTTCTTCCTTCAGTCGTAATACGCTGGGAAATTAGTAAACACAGTACCCAGTCGACTTTTATGCCAAACTTCAGAATATTATCATATTTCGAAATTAAAGATCAAGAATATTGGGGTAAAGAAGTGTTTTTGATAAATTCATGATTAGTCTCTACATTTATAAATCCATGAGTATCACGTTTACAGTTAGATAATATCAGAATCATGAACTAAAACTAAGAAACTACTCATCGGTCTGATCTTCAAATATCCAAATATACGAAAATTTATGTAGCAATGCACTAAAAAGTCATTTAATTTGGCCAGATTAAGTGGATGTGTCATGCTTAAAGGTGGTGATTGTGATAAATAATCAATATGGTCAAAGTGGTAGGGGTGAAATAATAGTAATAATAGTAGCGACAATACAATTAGTGATAAGTCAAACTAATTGCAATGGGATGGTGAATAGAAGGCAAAATAAAGTTGGGACAGCTTAATGATAAAGAAGTACGGATATCTTGGAAAGTGAGAGGGAAAGGAGGGGAAGAAACAAAACGAAAAATAACCGTGAATGGATAGTAGCAATAAGATCATATTGTGGGACACGTTAAACAGTGTATTCGAAAATATTTCTGGAAAAATGAGCTAAGTTTCTTCGAGTTGATGCTTTATGCCTCCTATATATGAAGAAAGCGTATTCTGACACCAAATTATTCAGTACTTTATGCTAATTTTGACTTTGTGACCAAAGTCTATTATGTCTCCATGAATCGCGCTGGCAGATTCTTCGATGACTATTTCGGAACTTGGTCTCATGTTGTCGTCATGTCTTTCAAGATGTAAAATAAATTTATTATTGAATTATTTCGATTTTTTAAGGAAACTAGATTCAAATGGTTTTAGTATGATGGCTAATCAAACTCAATATTCACTATGACCTTGCTTTCCTAAATGTAGTTTGTTCTTGCTCATTAAGTCAAATTTAAATCAACTTTAAATTCAACAGCATATGATGCATTTACAAGACTAAGACTATCTAACTTTCGATCGCATGACTATAAATTCTATTCAACAATCAACTTAATACAAAAGTAGTAAATTGCAAATTACCTCAATATTCAGGATAGTAAATCAATTTATATATATATACAACGATTAAGAAATGCTCTTATGAAGTGCTAAACTTGTAACTTTGACTAGGATACGGTAAAATAAACTTGAACAGTAGGTTTCACTTATTTCTTAGAATATTAATTGATTATTAATCTCGTCCTAGCTAGTTGTACATACCCTATTTTAAAAAATCGCATTTTGTTACATCGCCAATCTATCTGTTATTATATGAAGGTATATTCATTGAAGTTTTAATTCATTGACTTAAACTTTTAAATAGAGAAACATTAAATCAAAATATCTGCTTGTAGAGACAATATTACTGTTCTAGAAATCATAAGTTGTCTTGAAACGATTCTGGAAACAATGTCAGTTTTTTATTTTGTTACTACTGTATCTAATCGTTTTTGTCGATAAAATCAATAAGATTTGTAAAAATTACCAGCTTATCGAACACTTTAACTAATTTCAGTATATGAGAAATATATCTGATTGAATATGCTATTAATTATAGAAGTATGCTATTCCAACTTATATAAGCATCTAATTTAGTAATAGAAATGCAACTTTTATACTTGAAACTGAGTACAAACAACAATACAGATTGAAGAGTAGGATAGGCTATACATTATCAGTAAGGAATATTAAATATCACCAATTATTATGATAAGAAATATTACTATACAAATCGGTTAGCATATGCATTATATATCAATAGATGAAATGAGTCACTGAATCACTACCTTTAAATTTTTTAACTTTCCTTCAAACTCATCATGTTAATTTTGTCTATCACATAAGTGACTTGGTACTAGTAATAACTCAGAGAAAATTAAACTGGTGTCTATCAAAGTACATACCCTCTGAATAAGAGTAAGACGATTAGATGGTGCTGATTATATGTTCATATTTAATCACTTTTAAAATGCGCGATTTCTTAAAACATGATACTGTTTAATCTTTTTAAATACCTATTAGGAAATCAAACATGATCATTCATTTACAAGCGGAGAGTGTTTCTTTAAATTTACCTTTTGTATTTTAGATCAACTAAGTTAATTAAAAGAGGTAATAAATTATCATACTATTTTATACGATATTGTCATGCGCATTATTTAGTAATTGTAACAAGTTTGGCTACATCTCCATGTAGAAGGAAAAAGAAAGCTCTATTTCTAAGGGCTAAAGTTTACAGTCACTTGTTATCCTGCGACATCAACTTGCTATCTGTGAATGTTTATAAGTTTACAAGAAACTTATTACCTTATTGTTTTGAAAGATGATTTACGGACAACTGTTAGCGTGACTTCTGCAATAAATAAATATCTATAGGCTCACTGAATCCGGAGATATTTTTTGCCAAAAAATCGGTGGCAGACACAGAGTTAGAAGTATTAGTTCAGATAATTCAGTCATGAAGCCATCCTCATTATCATTTTCATAACGACACAAAAGTTACTGTTATAATGTGAGAAAAGGTTTTGTCGGTTAATCGGTTGGTTGTAGCAGACGTTTGTTGAAGTGTTCCTCGTCGCCACTGTTATAACGTGTGAAAAAATTGGCCTGTTGATCGGTTTGGTTGTGCGCGGACGCTTATTGAAGTGTGCCTAGTTAATAATTCGCGACTGCCTTATGCCCATTAGGTCCCAAGCCGGAGATAGAAGAATAAGATCGGAATAAGATTCGGAGTCGGATTATATTTTACACATTCGCTTATATATATAAAATAATCATGATGATTATTCATCAAATGAAATTATCAACACTTTTAATAATACAATTAAATGTTGTCAAATGTGCTCACATAAAGTGATGAAGGTTTACAAATCATGTTAACAAAAAATCAATACAACTTGATAAAATGAACAATTGTATTTCTAGGGATTCCGAATCCCTAACACCTCCCCTTTTTGAAAAAATGAGGATAATGATGATACGTTTCTTGAGACCAGTTCAGCTTTGTGGAAGTCAAGTGAAAACTACAATTTACTCAAGAAAAGAAAAAGAGATATGATTAGTTGCATCGAAAACTGGGAAATTACAATCTACCACTAGGCTCCTCCTCCACGGAATGTAGTGGGATCTTTATGTAGTAACAGGAACAACACTTCATTACATTGAACATGCATAGTCTTTATGCCGGTAGTGATACAACTTCGCAGATGAGTTGGGAAGTCGAGGACCTGACCGTGTCTGGAGCGTGCATTTACGACAGTAGCAATTTTCTTATTTTTAATGCACCTCTGCGCTGAATACGGTGGCTTGTTGGGCTCAACAGACGATCTGAACACGGTTCTCGAGATGACTTTCTGACCTGGGCTGGCGGCTATGCTCCGCTCACGTCCGTTGGGATAAGCACTGTGAGATTTTGTGAATAATTCTGTTGCCGCGGCTGGTTTATCACCCAATGATTGTTCCACCTCTGGAATGATTTGGGCAAATGTCTCCAGTGAGACTTGTTTCTCCGGCACAGCAGCACTAGGCACGTGGGACAGAAATGCTTCTGTCAAGCAAGGCGATTTAATGTCATTAAGCTCCGGCAATGTTACTGCTACCTGGGGAACTATGATAGGAATTGCGTCAAAACTTCTTTCAGGATCAACCTTGAACAAGTCTTTGTATTTCTTACACCAGGAATCAGATTTACTACCAGCCAAATACTCGAAATGAAATTGATTGATAGAATCGATGAGGGAATCGGCATGGGATGTGCATGTGTTTTCTGATAGCCGCTTCTGTGTAAGATTCATTTGCCGGGTTAGGATTTGTAGTACACGTATCTGAAACTGTTCATAGCGTTTATCCTGGCGTTCCAGCAAAGCTTCAACTTGTTCAAAGGTAAATGACATTTTAGTAAGTTCACCCCGTCGCCACTGTTATAATGTGAGAAAAGGTTTTGTCCGTTGATCAGTTTGTTGTGTGCGGACGCTTATTGAAGTGTGCCTAGTTAATAATTCGCGACTGCCTTATGCCCATTAGGTCCCAAGCCGGAGATAGAAGAATAAGATCGGAATAAGATTCGGAGTCGGATTATATTTTACACATTCGCTTATATATATAAAATAATCATGATGATTATTCATCAAATGAAATTATCAACACTTTTAATAATACAATTAAATGTTGTCAAATGTGCTCACATAAAGTGATGAAGGTTTACAAATCATGTTAACAAAAAATCAATACAACTTGATAAAATGAACAATTGTATTTCTAGGGATTCCGAATCCCTAACAGTTACAATAAAGATGACGCATTGGAAAGTACTTCATGTTTTTTACAACATTAATGCTTCAAATAATATCCAATAAACCTACCATGCAATTGAAATAACGTCATATCAAAACAATCTTACCCTTATCTGTTTTTCAGTTTCAAAACTTTATGCAACTGTAAACACATATTTTCTTTTGAGTGGTTCTTATCGTGAAATTCTTGGAATGATCCCCACTATAAAGAATAAATTTTTTAACGCTTTTAGAGAATTATGGTTTGTTTTATTCTTATAGTAATGTGTGTCCTTCTGGTGGTGGAAATATTTAAGTTCCATACTATTCTAGTTTTATTCTTCACTGCTCTTTTGTGTTCAAACTGATCATTAAATATTTAATTATTTTCATAGCTCAAGATCATTTACTTATTATTCAGTTTTTATAAGGACAGTTTAATATTAAAATATCACAAATTGACTTAGGTTGAACTATCTTTGGAAACTAAGAGACAATAGAGTCCTTATTAAGTAACCAAATTCTAACCGAGGATATAGTTCAGGATCCTCAGGCTTTGAATGTAAACTTAACACTTCTAATGCTAAGCTGATATTTAGTGCATTATACCTCTTTATTTAGCAAACCACTTGATGCTGGTTCATTGGTATAAATACTATGTGTTCGTTCAAAACCTGAAGGTCCCGGTCTCTATCCGTTTTATTTTCACATTACAATAATACTCCACACTTTATTTGTTGCAGACCGAGCCGACAGAGAACAACACTTTTTTCACATTTTGTTGATTTCATAAAACTCCAGGCGGAGTTATATATATAAATATATATTTATAAATGTTCAAATAAAAAGAACTGTCAACTGATAGAATGATGAGGTATTTCATCCTAGTTTGCGTGCAGAATTTCTCAAAAGCTCTTCTTGAGTTTTAACATATTTACTAAGTAAAATGATTATTATATTAACTGAATATTTTGACCGTTTCGCTTTATTTGGCAGCCACTTGATACTCAAATACCGCTGCTAAAATCTCATCTAAGCTGAAATAAATTCAGTTCTATTCCATCCAGTCTAGCAACTACTTGATATCAAATTTTAAGTGTCACAGTTAACTGTGTTTTAAACATTTGTTTCTAACATATACATTTTATTAATGCAAATATGATTTCTTAAATGCTTTTGAATACTGTAATGACTTGAAGGTTTAGTAGGTTATGTGGTCACTCACTTCACTTGCTGATGTTGGAGCACCTTGTAATGGTTTTCAAAAGCCTACTTGGCCAACTGTATAAAGGTGGATTATCCAAGTTAACAAGAAGGCAAATAAATCTATCCCTGAACAGCTGATAAATTCTTATCACGTTCCTTCTCTAGCAGAGGTTTTGAAAATCGTCATTAAGGTTAGACAATCTGTTTCAAAAAAGGACAGAGAATAAATATAAGCACTGTGGAAATAAAGGCAATCGGTTACATCAGGTCCTATTTATACATTCACAGATGATATGCTTTGATTCTTATCTTACTCTGGTTTAAAGGGTAATAAAAATATACTACATTCAATTCAGAAGTTATTACATCTAACTTTTAAGTATTCAGATGTTTTTCTACTTTTTTCCAGTGGACACATTTCTTTCGTCTACAATTTGTTTACATTTTACACTTTCACATCAGTCTTTGTTCTGCTGCGTAGTTTCAAGCTGCGAAACATGAAACGAATTTTCCCGAAATTTTAAATAACATAATATCTTTCTAATTTGTTATAGAGTAACGACGGCTAAATAACAGTTGTATAGACTTTATAGACGATATCATTAAAAGGGAATTTTCTTCACTGAACTGTCTTTGTCGTTGGTTAATGAAGCAGTACATTTTTGTTGTCGACGGCTATTATGATTTTGTTATTTATTCTCAAGTTTGCAGTCTTGATGTCTACGGTCGATTATTTGTTATACAACAACCATTTGAATGTGTTTAGCCTCCGTTTTTATCACAGTTACTCATACTTTTGTTTCATTATTATTAGCAGCTGACTGGACCATTTGGCAATTGATATAGCCTTGATTTGCTGTTGCATCTAGTCATATCTTACTTGTTACCAATTTGTGTCCCTGTATTTTTGTTTACAATTTTCAATTATCTTGGTTGGCATAGTTTGTTTCAATATCTGTGGTTGTTTTCATATTGTAACTAAATTTTTACTGATGTTCAACTAAACAAGTGGAATTGTTGTATTTAAATCGTTTTATTTATCTTCATATTTTTATGACGTCTTCAGTATAACACTCATTTTTGTAGCTGTAGCTATGAACGATGCGTAAACTGCAAATTTTTGCATATTGCTCCCTTTAAAATCTACAGACATTTTATTAAAAAATGATCTATAAGTGCTGATGTTATGGGATTTAAGATGAAGAATATTTCGATTTTAATACTTGCTAGTAAACATGGTACCTACCTTCAATATACTTTGTTTATTTCAGTTAACAATAATATGAATCCTTGGTTCTATCTGAACTGAAAGTACTTTGTTTATTGTTGTTGGTCACTTAGAAAGCATTATTTTCTGTCAACCATATATCACGCAGCAACACATCTAAATAGTCAGTAGTCTTCGCACAAAACATGCTTATGTGTTTTTATTGAACATAGTAAATGCATTTACATCTTTGCCTTAAATACCACTCGCTAATCTAAGTAATCACTAATCAAGTTACGATGTGTTTTTCAGATTTAAATTATGTTTTGTAGTTGATTTCGATAGAGCAGAATTTCATTTCATAAAGTTATTCTTTAGGAATTCGAACATTTTTGAAATGTAAAAAATTTTTAGAGTCAAAAAATGTATTAAAAATATTATTTTAAGACAGCTTCTATAGGATGTAATACAAATTCAAACCTTTCTGGTAACATCTTTATTTAACTACCACTTAGACTATATAGAGGCAACTGAAACATTATTGTGAATTTACATTGAAATAGAATATTTGGACATAAACATCCCTTTCACTTAGTATGTAGTAAAGCTAAAAATCACTTGTTAATGTATTTTATACAAACCTTTTTATTAATTTAAATAAAAAACAGTTATTGTGAAGTTATCAATTTGATATGAATTGCAAATGCTATTAACCTTTAGTTGTGATTGAAATGTAAGCATTGTAATAGCTCCACAGAATAATTTGGTGATTGCAGTTAGAACAAACGCTTTCATTCTAAGAATTGTTTTATTTGACATTGTTTATTAACTAATTGAAATGTATGTCAGGTCTTTAAATGCGATTGACATGAATTACTGGACTAGCAGTAAATAAACGATAAATTTTAATGCATTTACTGTGAGCTTCGTCTATATTTAACAAATGTTTGCTATTGACTAACATAATAACTGACAAATTACTTAAAAAAAAAAATAAATCAATCGTCTAAATAGAGCCCAGGACGATCTAATTACAAATTCATAAGTTTACAACCAGTTTTCAGTTACGTTGAGCCAGTCTTGTCTGGATTAAAAATGTACACATATATACCTGTTTATATTTCACTTCAATAGTGTAGATTTTTTCCTTATGAATAAACATAGAATTCGAACATAAATGCAGTTATGTTCCTATTGGTGAATTGTGTTGAAATGGAGGAGAATTTATAAGATATCAAGTGCATCGTCTCATACAGCACAACAGCTTTAATTCATTAAAATTAGCTAAAATCGTATACATTTTAATTACTAACGATAATCTGTTATTGTAAAGTGTTATACAGTTATCATCATATGTGATTACTTATTACGTTGATAAAACATTTAAATATTTACAAAATAAAAAATAAAAATTTCACAGTTAAGCTTAAATAAACGAAGGATGATATATTCTGAAATCATTTACAAAATGCTATTTAACCTGTAGGCACAACCAGGTTGGTATTCTAAGAGGAGATGTGAAACATAAAAGAAGACTGAATGCATAGTCAAATAACTTATAAGAAGAAGTAAGTCATTTTACAAGCATGAGCATATTTTGCTTCAAACATGCAATCTTCTTTAATGTAGGGCAATGCATGAGAATATATGAACATCTAAATTACAAACGAAATAGTGCATTATTTTTCATAGGTTAAGTGATTAGGAAATGTGTAAGAAGTACTTCAGTTTACGACTACTGAAATGGGACTTTTAGAAGTAGTAACGAATTAATGCGTAAATTACGTAACTAATCATTTATGTTCATTTATCCCGAAATGTAGACCAATATTCAATGCGCCGGTATTGTACAACACCAGTAAATAGCTGTCTATAGCGAATACATGAATTAGAATTCGCTTATTTGTCTCTTCAGCTTATGCCGTTTCACTCGACGTTAAAATTTGAGTGGTAACTGACATCCCGTGGAATAATATGATTTGCAGCTAATCGCATACAAGTTTGTAAACACTGTTCTAATCGGGAACTAAACACGGTGTTTTTAAAAAATCTATTGTTTTAAACCACTTTATATTACAAGTCTAAAAAGGGTCTTTTAAAGCGTACATCTGACACTTATCTTCACTTCCTAATATGCGGCACCATCACAATTACCTTCATACACTTTCTTATTCATCAAATACTTAACCATTTCTTGAGGATTAAATTTAGCTTTTACTACAAAGCATTTACACTCATACGGAATTCTAAAGAGTGGATCAAAATCAATAGATGGAAATTAATAACAAATGCCAACTCCAACTGAGATTCGCTATTTAGGAGCAGCTACATACACTTTTCTTATACTCACACTTATAATCCAGTTTATTGTTTAACTATATGAAGACTGATAACTAAATTACTGACAAAATTATTATACTAAAAATCAATCAAATCAATTAATACCTGTTATCTCACTATGGAGCATAGGTTGCCTATTGGTATTCTCTAACCAACTCTGTCCTGAGATCATCATTACAGTTCTTCCCAAGTGCTGTTCATCCTGTTATTTGTGTCTACCTACAATTCCTAAAGAAATGTATTCTTTGGTCATCCATTTACGCTAATCTATTTTCCGGTCATTTTTTGCAAAATAAACCGTTATTTTAATTCACAATACACATGATCAACAGAAATGTTCGGTAATATTCGTTGTTACCATTATTCATTATTGAATGGTCATCAGATAACATCCAATAGAGCGAAGTCTATTTACATGCATATATAGATATATCAGATATAAAGTAAAAATTCGGTTTTATTCATTCCGTTTTCTTAGTTATTCGTTGCATCTCAAAGGACATTATCCTTTCGGTGACCTCGAATTTATACATTGTAATTATTGTGAAATGATAAATTTTAATGAAATCTATGCTCATTAGAGATTACATTTAAATGAAAGACACATGTTATTTATGGGGTGTTGTCAATGTTATTAAAATCATATTTATTCAGATAATATAGAGACATTGCAAGTTTCTAATTTAAAACGCTGATTGTATGCATCATCTAAGTTGGATTGCATAATTCAGTAAAGTTACATAAATTTTCTACGATAAACATTTTGTCTTGTTAACATATTTAAATAAATTCTCATTTATGTTGTTCCTAGGCATTTTTATGTTATGATTTAAATAATTTCTTGTTACTATCAAATAAGTAACTTGTTTATGATTTTATTCATTAAGATTTTAATGCCTTAAAGTTTGCACATGTCTATATAATGCATAGTTTGCTAGTGTAATAGATGTTTTCTTTGAAGCATATAAGCATCTACCGTGTGTGAAAGTAATAGAGTGTTTTCCAGAAATCTCCCACTGTTTATAATTTCGTCATATCCTTATGTAACAAGTTTTCGTTCCAGTCTATCCGGAACTCTACTTGTCTCCCCCTTCCATTTGATTAATAAGTGAATGCATACGTACATAAAATTTGATGTAAACTAGTTAGTAAGACTGTGATTAAGGAGTCGAAGAAATTACCTAGTTCTCTTAATATTATTTAACACAAATATTAAAAAACAAGGCTTAGTAATTGTAGCATTGGTATGTTTAAGACAAAATCAGAAGATAGACTTTTTTAGATTGCACATTACACACTATATAATGCAATTTCAAAAACATCGTTAAAAACAGACAAGTAGAAGGTTAAGTGAACGACACCAATTTGAAGGTCACTGAAATTATACTTTAATCCATCATTTATAAATAATTTGTTAAATTAATAAGAACAAAGAGGTAGTGATAAATAAATAGACAAGCTTAGAGTTTTCGCGTAGATGTATTGATGATTCAGGTGGATATAAATAAAGCTGTCACTACTATTTTCGCCGAATACATTAAATTCATTGTATTTCATTGCATTCTCTGCTGTTTACCTACAAGCCAATCATTGTAATTAGTATAACACGTGAATATCAAAGCAAATTTAATGAACATCCATTGTTTATTAAAAGATAGAAAAGCGTGGAATAGAGGTGAATTGAAAGGTTTCCATTCGAGTATTTATGGATATATAAGAGAGCATTAAATCTCGAAACAATTTGGATTGGGTTGACTATGTAATATGAAAAGGGTACAATGATCTAAAGAGATAAGAGTCAAAGAAAATTTCTAATCGGGTTTGTTCGCTATCACGTCAGTTTGATACTCACTACCATATTTCCTTATGGACGTTCGTAGACAAAATGATAATAATATAGAAACAAAGTGCTTTCACAATGTTGAAAATTATAGAAGCTATCACAATTAAAAGACTAAATCTAGGCCTATGTATCAAAAGGAATCGGTGCTAAACCTTCAGTTGCCTTAGTAAGTGATATGATTATTACTTTTATCCTTATTTAGTCTTTGTTTATCAATTTTCACTATTCACTCTTCAATTTTTTTCCTTAGCTCAATTTACCTTTACTTGTTACGCATTTGGATCACATCTAATTTATTACAGGCTTAATACTTCTATGTTAAACTTTAATTTATTTATTTTGGTGTGTCATATTATGTAAACAAATTATTAATGTTTTAGCTATTTATCAATACTCTTTGACCCTTATCTATTTAAATAAATATACCCTTTTCATATTACACAGTCAACCCAATCCAAATTGTTTCGAGATTTAATGCTCTCTTATATATCCATAAATACTCTAATGGAAACCTTTCAATTCATCTCTATTCCACGCTTTTCTATCATTTAATAAACAATGGATGTTCATTAAATTTGCTTTGATATTCACGTGTTATACTAATTACAATGATTGGCTTGTAGGTAGCAGCAGAGAATGAAATGAAATATAATAAATCTAATGTATTCAGCAAAAATAGTCTTTCTGGCTATATGAAAATTTGTAGAGAGAACAAATTGTATGAGAAAATAAATTAACCAAAGTCGTTTGAATATCATTTTAATAATCCTTTAGATGAGTGTATTCACGTACTACGAGTTAGGACATAGCTATACAAATGAGTAATATACCAATTATCTTTATGTTTATGACTAAACGATATAATTTGTGATAATGGATTAAAGTTGACTTATGTTCTATTAAGAAGACAATAATTTCGGTTATTGAATATTTCCCTGTTTGATTAGAGAAATGCAAATTACATTTTCACTGTATATGTTGTCTATGATAAACCGATAAGCCCTTTGTACCCTATAGGATCTATTTTATTTATTAGTCATAATTTAACAATAATAACAGCCATTTTGAATATAAGTAATATTATTCCACCATATGATCACTCGGCAGGCTTATAAAATTGCAGGACAATACATATCAAAGGTTGGTAATAGTGCATTTTTTGGAGGTACACGTATCCTGTTGTGTTTATCTCTCGTCCCTTCTTCAAATAAATGAAAATTAATTTGTATGGATTATTCAGTCAATTCAGACAAATACATACATAAGAAACAATCTCTGTAATGAAGTGTAAAGAAAATGAATTTTAACTGACAACATTAAAAAAGAAAAATTATTTTAAAACTTCATAAATTAACTTCTTTTACGTATATACAACATAGAAACAATCAATTTTTTTTCCTCTATTTATTCTAATATAACATTAGTTTCAAGTGTTTTGCATTACTACGTACTTCAAATTAAATCAAATGAATAATACATAAATAAGTTTTATTTCCCATAGGTAATAAAATAAAAAAGTGAAATATGTCTGATCTTTCTACTTAATAATGCCGAACTGGAATGAATATAATTCATAGACATTTTTCCGATAATTATGTTTTTGAATTTGTGATATAGATTATAGAGTATGTGAATAAAGCAGAATCACTTGTATACATATGCATGTTTTTAATTGGTAACCTACTTTTAATTTCACTTAAATCAATTAGCTTCTCAAGAAAGAGAATATAATCTAAAATGTACGTGCATTTTTGTGGATAATACATTTCTTTTGACATAATATACTACAACATAAAGGTATATAAACAGTTTAAGATTTTATCTATACAAATCCACTCAGCCACATAACAATGTAGTGAATGGTAGCATGTAAAGTCCTGATCATCCTGTAGATTAACAGGAACCATAGCACTCCAATTAATTTGATATACGCACTCAAAGCAATTAAGCAGTGATTTTCAGTTACTGTGCTTATCAACTTTCTTTGTCTTTATACTCTTATTAGTAGTCCATAACATATAACCTATAAATCAGGACACATTTTACGTTGATATGTGAAGCTTTGTGTGTGAGTTAAATGGAGTTAGTAATTAACATTACTTTATTGCATATAAATTTGTCTTGAAAAACCTATCATATCGTAAGCGAAATAATAAACAACTAATAATAGACAATCAAGGGAAATGATGAACCTTCAAGTTGAGCTCAATCAAAAGTTGGGCTTACATACAACAGTGAAAAGTACAACGTGCAAATTATTCTGTCAGAGGTTATTATCGACTGCTAAAAGTGTCATACTTTCAATTATATGACGATAATGATAACTACAAATTTCCAATTTTTACTACGTATTTAAATTATATACGTAATATTACTTACTTACTTACTTACTGCCCGTTACTCCTCGCTGAGGAGCATAGGCCGCTCACCAGTGTTCTCCATTTAACTCTGTCCTGAGCAATCCTTTCCAGTTGTTTCCAGTTGCTGCTCATCCTTTTAATGTCTGCTTCCAATTCTCGACGCAGCGTGTTCTTTGGCCTTCCTCTTTTCCGTTTCCCAGCAGGATTCCATGCCAATGCTTGTCTTGTGATGCAGTCTGATGGTTTGCGTAGTGTATGTCCTATCCATTTCCACCGTCTTTTCCTAATTTCCTCTTCGGCTGGAAGTTGGTTTGTCCTCTCCCATAGTAAGTTGTTGCTGATAGTTTCCGGCCAACGGACATTCAGTATCTTGCGTAGGCAGTTGTTTATAAATACCTGTATCCGTCTGAGGATGTTTGCAGTAATTCTCCAGGTTTCAGCTCCATACAGCAGGACTGTCTTCACGTTCGAATTGAAGAGTCTGACTTTGAGGTTAGTTGATATTTGTTTTGAGTTCCAGATGTTTTTCAACTGCAGGAATGCTGCCCTGCCTTGCCAACCCTTGTCTTTACATCTGCATCAGACCCTCCTTTTCATCGATGATGCTTCCCAGATAGTGAAGGTATCCACCTCTTCCAGAGTTTCCCATCAGTTGAATTGGGATTCCAGATGTTTTCAACTGCAGGAATGCTGCCCTTGCCTTGCCAACCCTTGTCTTTACATCTGCATCAGACCCTCCTTTTTCATCGATGATGCTTCCCAGATATGTGAAGGTATCCACCTCTTCCAGAGTTTCCCCATCAAGTTGAATTGGGTTGGTGCTCCCTGTGTTGTATTTGAGAATCTTGCTCTTACCCTTATGTATGTTCAACCCTACTGCTGCTGAAGTTGTTGCTACACTGATTGTCTTCGCTTGCATTTGTTGGTGTGTATGTGCTAAAAGAGCTAGATCATCTGCGAAGTCCAAATCATCGAGTTGCATCCTACTTGTCCATTGAATCCCGTACATTCCCTCAGATGTGGAGGTCTTCATGATCCAGTCGACCACTAGGAGGAAGAGAAAAGGTGACAGCAAGCAACCTTGTCTGACTCCGGTCCTCACTGAAAATGCAGTTGTCAGTTGTCCTCCATGCACAATTTTGCACTGTGTTCCGTCGTAAGAGTTCCGGATGATGTTGACGAGTTTCTCTGGTACACCGTAGTGTCGAAGAAGTTTCCATAGTGTTCTCCTATCTACACTATCAAACGCCTTCTCATAATCAATGAAGTTGATGTACAGGGGCGAGTTCCATTCAATTGATTGTTCAACGATGATCCGTAGTGTTGCGATTTGGTCCGTGCACGACCGATCCTTCCGAAAACCAGCTTGTTGATCTCGAAGTTGAGTCTCCACTGAATCTTTCATTCCGTTCAACAATACTCTGTTAAAGATTTTCCCTGGTATCGACAGTAGCGTGATCCCTCTGTAGTTGTCACATTTGCTCAAATCTCCTTTCTTTGGTATCTTGATAAGATAACCTTCTTTCCAGTCTGCCGGCACTTGTTCTTCTTCCCAGATCTTTTTGAATAAAACGTGGAATATCTTTGCTGTTAGGTCGATATCTGACTTGAGTGCTTCAGCTGGTATATTGTCAGGTCCTGCTGCTTTCCCACTTTTGGTTTGCCTGATGGCCATCTTGATTTCTTCCATCGTTGGTGGAGTGACATCTATCGGGAGATCTGTAGGTGCTGCTTCAATGTCCGGTGGGTTCGGTGGAGCTGGCCTATTTAGAAGTTCCTCAAAGTGTTCTACCCACCTATTCTTTTGTTCTTCAATCTCAGTGAGTGTCTTGCCTTCTTTGTTCTTGATCGGTCGCTCTGGTTTACCATGTTTATCTGCCAGTTTCTTCGTTGTGTCGTATAGCTGTTTCATATTTCCTTCTCTTGCAGCCTTCTCCGCTGTCGTTGCAAGGCTTTCGATGTATTTCCGTTTGTCAGCTCTAATGCTCTTTTTTACTTGCTTATTTGCTTCTGAGTATTCAGCTTGAGCCTTGATTTTTTCTGCTCTTGTTTGGCTGTTGTTGATTTCTATCTTCTTGCTCCTCCTTTGTTGAATTTTGCTCAATGTCTCAGTGGAGATCCATTCCTTATAATGGTGCTTCTTGCGGCCTAGAACCTCCTGACACGTTGACGTTAGTGCTTCTTTGATTTCTTTCCAGTTGTCCTCCATAGTGGTTTCTTCTTTCGGCAGATCTTGTAAGGCTTGGAACCTGTTGTTGAGAGATATTTTGAATTCATTGAGTTTGTCAGTGTCTCGGAGAAAGCCTGTATTGAACCGTTGTACTGCTAACACTCCAGTTGTCCACTGCTTCTTTAGCTTCAGTTTTATTTTAGAAACCACCAAGTGGTGGTCTGAAGCTATGTCAGCTCCTCTCCTGGTTCTTACATCTTCCATTGATCTTCGAAATTTTTTATTGATACATATATGATCGATTTGATTCTCAGTAGTATGATCCGGTGAGACCCATGTAGCCTTGTGTATGCGTTTGTGGGCGAATATTGTACCACCTATAACCAATTTGTTGAAGGCACATAGGTTTGCAAGTCTTTCACCATTGTCGTTTCTGTCTCCCAGTCCTTGTCGTCCCATGATTTCTTCATATCCAGTGTTGTCCATTCCATTCCGACTTTGGCGTGAGGTCTCCATCAGTATTGTCAGATCCTTTCCTCGACACTTTGCTATAATTGATTGCAGTCTATCGTAAAACTGATCTTTGTCTTCGTCGTTGCCGTCGTTGGTTGGTGCATAGCATTGGCTATATTCATTGTATCCCTTTCTTCATTTGTTTTGAAAGATGCTTTGATGATCCTGGGTCCATGTGGTTCCCATCCCACAAGTGCATTACATGCCTCCTTGGACAGCATCAGAGCAACTCCTTGAGTGTGGGGAGCATTTCCTCTTCGTGGCCGGAGTATAGTAGCGTCTCTCCCGAAGCTAATGTTTTCTGTCCAGCTTGACTGAGTTTCGCTGATTCCGAGTATTGTCAAGTTGTATCTCTTCATTTCTGCAGCTATTTGATTTGTCTTCCCGCTCTCCACATTGTTCGAACATTCCATGTACCTATAAAAATATTTGCTCTGGTTGTTAGAAGGGGGGGCATCGGCCTCATGACTTCCGAAGAATTTCGGCTTTCATCATGAGGCGTCATATATCCTTCCACTCCCAGGGCAGAGTTTAAATGGTTTAAATGGTTTATCTTGTTTAATCTGGTTTGCGTTTTTTTAGCAAGTTTGGGTTTTTACGGGATGGGGGTGCTAGCCCCATGCCCAACCCTCCTCCTTTACCCGGGCTTGGGACCGGCAGTAACCCTAGGAGGGCTACAGGCGGAGTTATATACGTAATATATTATGCATTTAATATGCTAGAACTAATCGCATGTTGCGAAGTTATTCTTAAATCTAAAATTCTTGATTGTTAAATTTTTAAAGTTTTATAATAAGTAGAAAAATTTAACTAGTGAACTTTAAACTTGTGTTAATTGAATCCTATCATTCGCTTTTCAAAGAAGAAACTGATATTGAATCTCAAAATTCCAGCAGTTCATTACATATTCAGATAGTACAAATATTTATTATAAATAAGCCTCTTCCGCACCAATGGTTTTTTAATGAATATATCTCATCCTGGTAAATATATTTATATTTTAAGATATATTCAAGTAAAGTAGGTCTATTGGCAATCATAATATGAGTAATTCGTATTGTAAATTACACTTAGTATAACGAGTTTTAAAACTAATTAATTATTCTGCAACGGATATATTTTCGAATAAAATCAAACTGGAAATTATTTATTTTTTATGCCGCTATACATTATTCGTTATCTATGCGGGCAAATCACTGTGAGTTTTAATGCAAATTTTACGACTTCAATAAAACAACTAGTTTAATGTTAAGCACTGAATAACTGCCTCAAAATGCTAACCTTACAAGCTTAAAGTAGCCAGTGCTAATCAATAAAAAATGAAAAGTTTATTACTATCACAATGAATTAAATTGGAAGTAATTGCTCCTTAAATGCATTTAATAAATAATCCGGCTGATATAATACTTAGATAAGCATAAACACCACAGGTGTTCACTCTTTTTCCATTGTGTAATCGCTGTGGCATTTTGATTTCTTACCTGCCGGCTTCACTGAACATTATTCAATGTGTAAGCCAAATAACCTAGGTCAGTTTTCCACTAAAAATCTAAGTTAACATCTACATCATTTCAAATATGATGAAATCTATACAACATAGTTTTCCATTTAGCAATTATAAAATGCCATCATATTTCTATGAGAAAACCAATCAAAATTAAATAGCCTAATTCAGTTTGGCGTTCTAGAGCATATTTCTGCAATATTTTTGCTAACTTATTAATCTTAACAAAAATGTCATTTATCATTTTAAGAATATTTAATATTCATATGTAAATATAATTTGATACATTGCATGTCTACCTAATTGACATTACTCAAACTATAGTTTTGTGTACTATATGAAATCACATCTAATGACTGATATCATTAAAAATGTTGTTGTTTAAAGAATTCTTATTTAGGTTCATGAATGTTATCCAAAATACCAAAATTTTTAAACTGAGTTTTTACTAATTAAATAAATTTTGATCTGGCTATTGTTAGTAGCATTATAAAAATTCTTCAGTATCTTGTATTATCAAACTTTTCTAAAGATTCCATTCAATCCGTAGTAAAAATTAAACGTCCCTAGCATAGCGCTTTACCTTATATGCAGCTGTATAACTCTATATACAACAAAAGGTATATGGAAAAAAATTTAATTTATGCAAACAAGATATGCATGAAAATATTTCACCACTTTCTATATTTTTGAGCATAAACATAGAAATTTTATGATTCTTCTTTTATTCATAACATTGCAAACCGAAAGATTCATCTCTTTTTGACTGTTATGATTGCATTTCTATCACCATTCATATAATTTTAAAGCCATAATTATTTATTTGATTGAATATGTCAGAGATTGATGTTGGCAGAGTACTATTGAAAACCATGGAGCACTAGACAGCTTTTTCGTTCTAGTGTGGAACTCCTCAGAAGTGCGTAGTGAAAAGTTGAAGTACACTGTCTCATTTATGAACTTTCATATAGTTTATGTGACTAAGTGTATGATGTTCTATTTTTCCACTGAAGACTAAAATGGATTTCTAGTTCATATACAGTGATTAATCATTATAGTGCTAAATTCACTCATGTAATACATTATTTTGTGTTAAGCTATTACCGAAAAATTACAAACATACTCTACACGCGGTTTCATTTGTTTTTTCTCTTTTTACGTCAAACGATGATCAATTTTAATAAGCTTCAACATGATGAAAGCAAACAACTTAACCTACTCTGCTTGTAAGTTAATGTTTACTATCATAATATTTATAGTGCGTGATACAACATTCCTTAAGTATTTATGCACATAATAGAATGTAATGAGCTAAATAGCCTAAAATTCCTAACTAAAATTTGGCGATAGACTAATGCACTCAGAATCTTGTTAATATATGTAATTTATATTGAAGAAATAAGTTTCCATACACTACTCGTTTCGTAAGGAAAGATTGCCAAATACGTTGACACGACGTAATAGGTAGAAATAGCTCAATAATTTCTATCCATGTTCAATATGCTTGGCTAATTTCTAAACAGGGTAAGTAATAATTCCTAATTCAAACATGAAAAATATATATTTATTTATTACAAGTAAAGGCTATAACTTTGTGGAGAAGAATGTTCACTATGTAACTTTCTATTGTATTTTGCTAACTCTAGAATTCAAGTAACTTGTTCTGTGTGTTTGCACTGATAATGGCATAATGATATGTTTAAATAGACATGTTATCAAGATAATTTCTTACCATCCGCTTAAGTAAGTTCAGCTTATTCTACTTACGATAACATTTTCACCATTTTCTTATCATGATAGATGACTTTTTTTCACTGGTATTGTGTGTTCGCATTACCAAGGAAATAATGAACGTTGTTTTATGTGACCTAATGTGAGTGTAACTAATGATAGGATCCTTATTTACGTTCATTGATAAATGCAACAATCTAGGTGACAGCCTAAAACACGTAAATAAACTATTTAATTGTACAAGAAAGACTACAATTTTAGTATAGTTACATAAATTTATGAATAATCATTAACTGGAATTCTTAAGGTTTACTTTGGACAACACTAATTAATCCATCATAAAATTGTATATAATTCTTTTTTAAATAAAGTTACTTTTACTATCCTTAATCATATTATATATCCATACTCACAACAATAATTTAATTCAACTGGAATGGTTATTTTTGTGGAGATCAGTTATTTATTTGATTGAATACATCACAGATTGATGTTGGCAGGGTACCATTGAAAACCAGGCAGCACTAGACAGCTGTTTTGTTCTAGTGTGGAACTTCTCAGCACCGCTCACCCCAGATTTTGCGCCAGGAGTTTCAGGTTGACGGCGAACGCTTAACCATCTGCACCACTTGGTGGCCATTTAATGGTAGAATCCCTACTTTCATCGATTCGCGATATATAGCTCGACGATCACTAGTGACTAACTCCAGGATGTCCTTTAAGCTCTAGTGTGAAGTCATGACTAATGGAGTTCAAACTTGTCGCGTGTGAGACAGTTGTTAATAATGACAATTGATGATCATTGCGCTATAAATCACAAATTGATGGAAGTGGGATTTTTATCATTATATGCCGACCTAGTGGTGCAGAAGGTCAAGCGTTCGCCGTCAACCTGAAGCTTCTGGTTCAGAATCAGAGATGCGCACTGCTGAGGCGTTCTACACTAGAACGAAACAGCTATTCAATGTTCTATGGTACCCTGCCAGCATCAATCTGGGACATATTCAATCAAGTAAACAATTTAATTGTTAAATGTCTGTTAAATATGAATAAACTTACGTTTAGCATATTATCAAATAAATTTCATTTACAAGAAATATAAAGATTCTCTCTTCACAATCTATTTCATTCATTTACAATGTCGATCTCACAGGCTCCAATTAACACAACTAATGTTCATTAATGCCTTATTCACTAAAAGAATAAATAAAAGGAAAAACAAAAATTTTAATTTAAAAAAATGACTCATAAAAATTATAGAATAAATTCTACTGAAATTAGAAGAAAAAACAATAATCTTTATTTTTGGTGCCTTCATCACTTAAAAGATGAATATCTCTTTTATTTTGTTCTTTTTTGTTGTTGTTGTTGTTGTGATACTATCTATTGCATTATCCCTAGAGATACAAATAAACATCCTCTCAAGTGAATTCTTGAAATTTAATGCAAATTCAATATAATGATAAGTTAAATGATTATTGCCTAGAAGCATTTATTTGTTTTTCTATTCTTTTTTTTTGTTTTTTTGCACATATTTCTACATTTTAAGTATTAAGATGGTATCTCTAAACAAATTGCTATAAGTTAGTAATTATATTGAATATTATATTAATGATAAGAGAATAAATTATGAAACTAATTGTACTCACGAATTGATGTCTATGGAAAAGTAGTTAGAAGTCAGGAATTATTCTGTAGTTATTTTGCAAACAACTGTACTTATGGTTTTACAAAAGTGCTCATGTAAGCTATGAATACAAGTTTATTTGAGACCAAATTTTCTATGTTCAGATGATATGCGATAGCTGATGAAATAATCTTAATCAGGATAAAAACAGTATGTGACTGAATATATTGTATAGAATGAGTGGTAGATTACAGGAAGTTTTAGCATGAAATGATAGGCTACTAATTTCAATTCAGTAAATACGATACATCAAGTGCCTTTCGATATGTGAGAATTTTCAGACTATGTTTATCTAAGTTTATCAACATAATTTTGATAAAGAGTCCAAATTGCAGACTCTTTAATACTTCTCGTTAAGTTAGGGTAATATTAAACGGAGTTCTCATCGGATGTTGACAACAATTTATTATTAAACATAAAAATTTACAGATTCAGTTCTTAGAAAGAATAGCAACATTTTCCATAATTTAGTGTTGTGCAAATTGTTGAATCCGAATTTGATATCACTAATTGACATGGATTGAACTACGTTTGACAGTCTGGAATCACTGTAGAGATGTTCCGTCTTTGTATGGGACTTCGTTGCAGTACACATTAATCATTCTGCTGAGGAGTGGAAGCTGTAACCATCATGTTTAGTATCAAACATTAAACAGTTAGAATACCAAGTCGATATTCTACCACTAATGTTTCTAACATTAGTTAATTCGCAAAATATTTGTTTGACCCCACTCACAGTTATCGGTAGACAATTGTTTTACGCCTAATAGAGTTGAATTTCACCGAATACGTTTCCTTATTAAAGTTAGACAAACTGACTATTGAACGTCAACTCGTTTGTTGATCAGATGTTCAATCGATTACAGCCGAGCTGGAATGGTCCTAGATCTGGTTTCTTGTCAGGACAGTTGTTGTATACTGTCAGGGCGTAGCACACTCCAACGAAACAAATGTCCAGTAGTTCTTGATTTTCAATGGTAATTTAGTGTATGTCGGCTAGTGTTTTCAACATAAATCAAAATTTTTGAAATAAAAGTCTTGTTTGATAAACATGTCTGTGAATATTATTAGTCAGAAAGTCTATGTGATAGTAATTGTCAAGTAAATCAAGTATTATGAGATTTATGTATAATTATAATAATTATGGTGTATATGCTTTAATCATAGTTTTCCTAAAAATATGCCCTTCCCACTCTGCTAACTAACACTGCATAATAACACTGTAATACCATAAAGTACCATTTTTACTTTTGACAACTATTATTTAGTACAACTGAGAATATTTTATGTTAGTACTTCGAAGTATGCAAACTTTTTAATGTTTATTAATACAGTTATAAAAAACTCTGTGGTTTTTCTATATTTAAATCATATTTTCAGTAATAAGAACAAATTTATAAATAGTTTAAACTCACATGATGATTATTTTGCTATAATCTCAGGCTTTTTAATCTATCAAACTAAATATGACAGTCTGATGTGCAATATCTTATTTTGACAGGTATCCTATACCCTCTAATTTGATCACTAGTGTTTCATATTAGTCAAAATACTGTCATTAAACTTTTCTAACAATCACTTGTCATTTAGATATCAAGTGGAAAGGTATATTCATCAAATCCATGTTACCTATCCTCATTGTGTTATAAAAAAATATTACTTATTATTGATTATGTACTACTGATATATCATATCATACTTATACTAAATATTGGTTCAGTCAATTTTTTGGATTATGAAGCACAAAACAGTGGAAACATATGATTGATTCAGATTTTGCATATGTTAAAACAATGAATGAATAAATATCATCCTTTGTACCTAATCTAGTCTAAAGAACTCAAGCGATTTAAAATTATTCACTTTATGATATGATACATATCGAAAGCAAGCGACATATATATCAATTTGTCAGGTGACTGTCTAAATCGTACTTGTGCTAAAAATAACCAAGTTGGAATTAAAGAAGGAACAAAACAAAATTTTTTTGAACGCTTTTTATCAAGTTTTCTTAATTTTTTGATTTCTCAATTTTTCTATTCGTGCGCTTACTTTGTCTTACTAGTCATCCTTTTGCACTTACAGAATTATTGTTAAAACAATTTCCTAAACTTGATGTTAGTTTGCATATGAATTAAATAAGCACATCTTCGCCAAACTGTTCTGCTTGTTTTTCTTGGTATATTATTTTCTCTTTCCTTGCATATTAATATTCTATCTTTAGGCGAAACACTGTTTATTGCCCTACTTGTTATTACGTAATCATTTAATTTTGTGTCAATGTGTCCTAATACACTCTCCAGTTTTATATCCTTTTAATATTAGCCATTTTGTTCAGCTTATCTTCTCGTTAATCGTACATAATCATTTTCTTGAACCCTTTAGTACTCGTTAAATTAAAACCTGACACACTGCCACTTGATTTTTATTCATTTCGTAATTGTGAATTATGTATATTAGTATAGAACTCTGATGGAAAATTTACTGAAATGAAATTTCTTTGTTCCACTTCTTCACATTAAATGTTTGAGGCGGATTTTTTGTAGTATACATCTAGTACAAAAAGTTTTGTCCGAGTAAGGCAGATTAAGAGGTTTGATACAGTATTATAGAAAAGACAATGATATGCATATTATAGTTAATAATTTTGGGTAAACGAAAACATACTTAGATCCATGATTTATGGGGTTTAGACTTAGTCACTTCTTAAAAGACACTAAAGACACTTAAAACACTTTAACTTAGTTGAAAACTTTTAAGAAAACAAAAATACAGATAGTTTTATTAAATAGTGATTATTTCAGTTGGCAGTACTTTAGAAATGGTCTAAAACAATAAGTACTCAAAATGATGCCATACTATCAGTGTCCAAGTCTTTGTCTATGTATGCATCAATCAAGGAAACAATATCTGTTACATCGAGAGAAGCATAGGCTGCCGATTGGCACTTATCAACTAACTCTGTCCTGAGGTCATCATTCCAGTTCTTCCCAAGTGCTGTTTATTTTATTATTAGTGTCTGCCTTCCATTCCCAAAGTAATGTGTCATATGGTTCTCCTCATTTGTTTTGGCCTTCAGGATTCCAAGTTAAGTTATATCTTGTGACCTTGCACTGAAAGTGTAGAGGTGACTCTGTTGTTCTAGCAATTACTACGAACTTTCTTTGATATCCTAATGAAGAACCCTTCTTTCCAGTCTGTTGACACCTATTATTCTACCCCCCATATGATGAAGAGAGTGTGGAGCATATTTGCAGTTGCTTCTGTATCTGGCCCAAGTGCCTAACTGTGCTGGCATATTGTCTGGACCTGCAGATAAGTCACTGATGACATGGCATTCAGAGGACCATTTTGATTGTTACGATTGTTGGTGGGTCGATATGTATAAGGCGATCCCTAAATGCCGCCTCGAAGAATGGTGCGTTCAGTGGGACTGATCAATTCAACAGTTCTTTGAATTGTTCTACCTACGTGATTCATTTTCCATGCATCTCAGTTGTTGGTTGCCATCCTTGTTCTTTACTCAGGGTTCCCGTTTACTGAATTTCCCAGCTACTTTATACGATGTATCATTTAGGTGAAGTCATGTTTCCTTCTCATGCAGTTTCCTACGCCGTCTTTGCTAGGTCGTCAATATATTTCCTTCCATCCGATCTAATGCTCCTCTTCACTTGCTTGTTGGCTTCTGCATATTCACATGGTGCCTCGGCTTTATCTGTTCTTGTTCAACTGTTGTTAAGTACTTTTTTCTTGCTCCACCCTTCTTCAATCTTATTCAGATTACAAACAGAAATACGTTCTTTCTGGTGGTGTTCCATGTTGAAGTAATTGTTTCCTCTCCAGTTATTCGCCACAGTAGTTTCTTTTCGAGTAGATCGTGAAATACCCGGAACTTATCGTTATGAGTTATCGCGAATTCGTTGAGTTTGGTAGTATCCCGAAGAAGTATCGCATTACTTCTACAGCTTCCTTTTCATTTTAGCTAATACCAGATTATGATCTGAAGTTATTTCAGCGCCTCTATTTGCCCTTACATCTTCCATGGTCCTTCTGAACTTCTTACTGATGCAGACCTGGTTTTCCGTAGTGTCGTACTGTGAGAGAATATGGTGCCACCTATAATCATGTTGCAAACCTTTCACCGTCTTTGAGCCTTTCGCCCAGTTCAATTCGTCTCATGATATGTTTATATGCAGTGTTGTCCATTCCAACCCTTTTGTTTAGGTCTCCTATCAGAGTGGTCAGGTCCTTGGCTAAGCATTTATTGATGATTGGCTGCAGCATCGCATAGAACTGGCATTTGTAGTCATCGTGGCTATCGTTGGTGGATTCATAGCAATGGACGACATTCATTATGATCAACTCCTTCCTTGTGTTGATGAATACTCATATGAACTTAGGTCCATGCGGTTCCCATCCTATAAGTGCTTTCTGCACTCCTATGAACAGCATTAGTGCTACTCCTTGTGTGTGTGCAAGCAGTTTCTTCTTTGTGACTAGAGTGTGGCAGCATTTTTCCTGAGGATAATCTTTGCTGCTCAACTTGTAACGAATGTGTTTCGCTTATTTTAAGTATCTCCAGATCATATCTTTTCATTTCCTCAGATATTTGGATACTTCTTTCGGTTTCCCATATTGTGCGAACATTCTCTGTACCTACATTAATTGTTGTTCTTGAAATCAGATAGGGCATCAGCTTCATGACTTCCTAAGTAATTTGGCTTTCACCATGAGGCGTCATAACTCATCGAAGTGACGACATTTCAACTCCCAGAACAGAGTTAAGACGGTCTAAATGGTTTCTTTGATTAGGATTTTTTAGTAAGGTTGTTTCTTCACGGTATGTGGTTGTTAACCCCCCTGTCAATTCCCTAACTTCTTTATATGGGTTTTGGATCGGCAATAATCCCAAAGAGACTCCATTTGGAGTTTTATATATACATATTCCTTGTAAAGTAATTTTTTTCTAAAAAAAAGTCATTACACTATTTATGATGTGTTTTTCTTACCGTATCCAATTTGAGTTTAATTAAACTAAACATTACTGTATTGGATTTTTCGCTAAGTCTGTTTATTAAGTATGCGTTAATATGTTTTAATGTTTCTTCTTTTTATCAGTCGGTTTATATTCAGAAGAATACTTTACTCACATTAAATACATGAACATAATAATTTGTAATTGCAAAAATAACTTGAGAAAACGGGTTAATAATTGACCATTACAGTGTATATGAATGTTTATTGTTTATATCTATCTAGTAACTTTAATTTAACATGTAAACTATTTTATTTGTCATCAATAAAACAAGAACAACAACTGACTCATAATAACATGATTTTATATATATTTTGTTGGTTACTATCAGCTACATGAAAACTATAATTTTTATTGAGTTAAAACACTATAATAAGTAATTATAATCGGTGTTAATGAAAAATAATAAGCTAACTGTAGACTACATGGTATAATTAAAACAAATTAAATACTAAATTAAGTAATAATAATAACAACCGAAAAAGATTTAATAATAATCATAAAATGATTTATTACAATTTACTATAGTAGTGAAACATTGATGTCTGCCATTGTTCGAATATCTAGATTTTGGTTGGAATTTTTGATTGTCGCTGTTTCATGGAATTACAGTGAAGTTACTTTTATTTGTTTATTGATTTTCTAAACAAACAATCATACTCGCTACACTCACTCATTTTTCAATAACGTCATACATACATTTATATATATCTGTTGAATGAGCATTTCTTAGCACATTCAGTTTTTCACTATCCATTAGCGCTGTTTATGATCATTAATAATGAAAATTGTTGTTTTCATGAAGCTGATGAAATGTTACGCCGGGCGATTAAAAAAAAGTGACGAACTTTCAGAACTGTATTTTTGGGGACTATTCTCGTTATTTTATTCATGAGTGATGTAATCACTTTATTTCCATGACTGTTACGTTCCCCTTTGCCCGGTTCTCTCGTTTAGTGTATTGATTATTTGTGCATTATTTATTATTACAAACTACGTCTACTTTATTGTGTACAAGTTCTCCCCATTCACTACCACTATTTCTTTTGTTCTGTATCAATGTTAGATTTATGATTGGTTTACTGTGTGGTCTGATTTTACGTGTATATAATGTCATGATTAAAATATAATGCGTTCTCAGTTCTCGGTTCTCAGCTCTCGCTCTCTCCGTCTTCCTGTTCTCAATTCTAGTTGTCCTATTGTCGGCCTGGAAGGTGAGTGGACTTAGGTCAACCGCACGTTCTCGACTAGGCACGCATCATATTGGTGTTCGCGTCCACCAACCAAATCATCCTCATCCACTCCTCCTTCCTTTCTTCGCGTCATAACATGAAATCCGACGTAAAAGTGAGTTCGTACTATTATGCTTCAATTCTTATTCCCACTTCATCGAAATTTATAAATCAAACTAATTCCATGAAATTCATTATTTCTGTTGGCATGATAATACCTACGAAAGGATAAATGAACACAAGTTATGAAATTTTTTAAGTATTTTTTGAGTTGAATTATGACTAGCAACTGGAATCCAGGACGTGCGTTTCATTCTATATGAGACGCTTTGGCTGGATGTGCCTACACTTTATAACAAATCAATGCTCAGATTCAAACACATTCAAATTCTCAAATATTGTTGGTTCTTAGGTAAAAGACAGAAATAGATATACAAGTATGCGGAGAAAGTGATCAATTGTAAATGACTGAATGAATTAAAATTAGCATCAATCATGAATGTATTCATTAACATTTTTGCGTTACTTTTTCAAAATTAGACATCAAATAATATTAATTTATTATTTAACAAATACTTTTATTGACAAACATAAATAACAATCAACCCGCAAATAAGTTAATTACGGTGTTCCTATACAAGAGGTTATTATGTATACTTCAATATTACTAAATAGAAGCAGTTTTAGATGTGAGGAGAACTGCCTAAGTGTTGATGAATTGTGACTTTTCGTTCTCTACTTATACATTACTCACTTTGTTATATATTTAACTACTGAAGTTTGCAGAATTAATCTTACAATAATGAATACTTTGTTCAATTACAATGCATCATTATACAATGTAGTTATGATATTCAGCCTAAAATTTTCAGCATTCTATATGAATTATAAACAATCTCCCGATAGCCAACAAAGTTTTCATCAATATTTTTATACAATAATTATAAAGGAGTATTATAATAAAATGTATAAATTAAAATACTGAACAGTAGTTTCAAATAATTGAAAATCAACTTTCTAATCATCAAAAGTTTATCCTTCTAGTTTTGCCCAGTGTTAATATATCTCCAATTACTAAGACTACAAGTATTCATTACATAAAGTAGCTCCTATATTTCCATCTACATGAACGTGAATACGATCAATTTAAAAATAGATAGGGGAATAATTGTGTAAACTAATATTTGAGTAAAAAGTGTCCCTTTGTTACTAAGAGACTACTAAGACGTGGATATTTGATCAGAAATATCTATTGACTAATGATGAATATTATAAGTTATTGGGTAAGTAGATCAGATGTAAATGTTGTCACTTTAAGATAATCTTACACAATTGTCGTCAAGTGAACTTTTAACCAGTAATTTACCACATTTATGTTTATTGTTTGGAGAATTCAGATTGATTTTACCTATAAGGTTTTGATCACTGAAACATTTGATTTTGGCGGTAACATTCTATCAACATTCATGAAGCGAACTCCACTCTATCAGAAGTTAATGTTGTACGGAATGTTAAAACTTGCTTCCCAGTTCAGCCATCCAGCACACACAACTCCGTCATTTTAAAACATTTTCTTGCTTGTTAATTTCGTTGAGTTTTTAGATCACACAGAAGATTAATTAAATTATATTACTCTTGAAAATGAAGTCATCGTAATCCAAATTTGATAATTATTTACGTTAGCTATGCAGTGGAAGTAAACCAGAATGATTTTAAAGCAGCTATGAACTAAAAAATATCCCTGATCAACAAGCTATCAGTTGATTATAGCTATGGGTCACGTAATCTTCTGAGCTGCCACAGCTACGAGCGCAAATGACTTACTGCTCTGCTGTTGTGCAACTATCATTTCGAATATAATGGTGACTGTTATAGAAGAAACATCAGTATTGAAGCGAAAATAATTGCTGCTGAATATGCTATTAAACAATTTTAAAAGTTTCATCTGGTCCCTTTATTTTCATTTTGCTCTCTATTCTGAGACTTTACACCATGAAATGAGTGTGGTAACTTAAGGCTTATTAAAATGCAATCAAAATATATGCATATATTCATCTGGGGAATGCATCAGTGAAACAAATGGCTTTTATATGGCATTGTTAGCACTCTTGCATGCAAACTTTAATTAAAGATAATTTTGCTTTAGGCGCTCATTATGACTCTACAGATATCAACTACAGAACTGTTTCAGTTGTCTATTAAATGAACTTAAAAGAATGTGTCAACGTAAATAAAAAAACATTGAACTTAAATGAAATAAAATATCTTTCACAGTGATTTGTCACTATAATTATAAAACAATTTTGACTTTTATGTATTATTGTATACGTACCTAGACAGTTCAGTTTTTTATGACGACTGTTAAGTTCATTCTGGATACGAGTAAAAGTGAAACTTTGAGCCGAAATTTAATTACTAATAGAAATTTCTTTGAAATTAATGTCTAATATCTAAAATGTATAGTAATTACATCATCCTATTGATACTGGTAATTCCAATTGTTTAAGTGTTTCAGAGGTTTCTACTGAAAATTACTGAATTTAAAATAAATGCTTAAGTAGTTATACTATATCTGGGGTCTAGTAAAGGCAAATGTAACAACCAACTTTGACCTCGTTAATTCCAGAAAGCCGTCCTATTCTGTTTGTATCTACTATTTAGGCTAAAGTATGCAGTAAGAAAATACATAAACTTCAAATAATATAAATTATATAAATTTTGTACACTTTCAGATCAAAAATTTCTCAGGCTTCCTATAGTCAGTAGGCTGGACGAATACTGAAGCGATAACCGTAGTAATGTAGTTAACATTAGGAAGAGGGTAAATAATGATGGATAAACACTTATTATGCGCCAAAAATTGGTTATCGTCGTGAGACATGGTTGATTATTCAAGTGCATCCGTGGATGAATACTGCTGTCTAGTGCTCCTTGGTTTTCTATGGTCATCTAACATCCATCCATAATATCAACTTCATTTCCAAAAAAAATAATTAATATTTAAATAGCACGGATGGCTGTTTGGTAAACGTATCCCTGAACTACTACATAAACATATTGGATGCCAAACTAAACCAATATAATATCATATTCGTGCACAAAAATATTATGCAAAAACCTCTGAGATAAAAATTCCTCACTAACATGATCTAATATCATATCAAATAACAGAATAACCTTGAGTTATTTGTCACCGTAATATTAAGGAAACAAATACATATGCAGTTGTAGTTCGACAAAAGACAGGTTTTCAATTTTCGGCTCATCAATTATCTAAAGGTAAACATTTAATTAATTTTTAGTAACTTATCTTGCATTGTTGTAGATTCTTAGTAAAACCACAAAGTAGAAATGGGTTACAATGCACTGTATTATTTAAAGTAATAATTATTGCAATATACTTCATAGTCTGAGTGTAAGCTTGTGGAAAATAAATCAGCAGTAGAAAAATGTCTACTCATATTCACCTTATCCATTAAGTAAATTGTGTAGGCTTGTAGGGAGTACGATATGATATATTTACTTTCCAGTATCATTTACTATGATAGTTACTTTATTATGTTTAATGGATGACATAAAATGATCGACATCTGAAGGGAAACTATACATCTTATTACATTTACTACTTAAATAGGAGTAATAGTATACCTAATGTATTGTATGATATTACAACTATATTATGAAATATACGACTTTTATGTGAGCAACACAACATTAGTCAAGCGTTGAGCAGATTATTCAGAAATATAACTGTGGATACAATGTATTTGCATTTAAAACTAACAGAACGCAACAGATAGCATTACTTTGTGCAGAATAATTGTTTTTAACTCTGAAGTCTTTCGATATTCATTGACCAATACATTATAGAACTCATTCAAAATCTTTAAGGAAGAAATCCACCATTGAAAGGTTACACTACTTTTACTTGACCGTATTTTTGAAGTTACTTTAAAAAGTAATGAAAAATAAGTGGGTTTTGATGCTGTTGTCCAGGCCATTATTTTTAAAGTGATTAAACGTACTTAGAATAGTTGTGACTGGTAAGCGCAAACCAGGATGCACGCTTTTTCTATATGGAGCTCGTCGGCTGGATGTACCTGTACTCCAATCTTGGTGTTTACACAAGAATTCGAATTTAGTTTGTTTTGTGTCAAACGCGACCGCATTCACCACCAGGTTACTGAGTCCAGGCAGTCACACTTGTGCAACGGATATGTATATAAGTCGAATGTATTTAGATCTTCCCGTTGATTTGTTACGGACTAGATTGTTCTGGATTTCACCTGTCGGTAACAATTTAATTTAATCAGTATTTACATACTACCACTATATTGTGGCAATCCGTCCAGAATGGATATATGGAAACAGAGACTGACCAGCTTTTGTCCATAACAAATCAATGGGAAGATCCAAATGCACTCAAAGTAATTACATGAAATAGGCTTAATTACTAGTGCGTATGCAAATAAGTCACATATTCACTTAAATAAAAATTCAAATTTCAACTAATTTTTTTTGACATGGCCTTGTTGTTATTGTTTTTTTTTAGCAAATGCAACAAATAAATTCATCCAAAAAGAGATAAACAAAATTATTCACTATAATTCACGCATACGAATTTACAGAATACGAATCATTTTAAGGACAAAAGTAGGTCAGATAGAAATTCAAATAGCTTCTGTCCTTAGTTTCCGTTGATTCAATAACAGAAATTCAAACTTAATTAATTTTTTTTCATTCAAGAATAAAATGAATTGAATAGATCGTTGAAAACCAAGATTGGCTAGCTGTTTGTAACATTGTGAATAGGTAAAAAAATAAGAGATTAAAGCAAAATTCTGCCTCAGTATCGCTAATAAATTCATTGTATAAACCTTAGTAAATAATTAAACAATTTTTATTAGGTTAGTAGCGGCACATCTCAGCCTTAGATAGATATTGTACACTTATAATTTAAAATGTCCCTGTTTTAATTTGAATAATACGCAAGCAGATAATAATACCTTTCATCTTAGGTTATCTTGTCATTCATATGTGCATTATATGGACAAGATGAATTATTGTGCCTCTAAACTTTAAACTACCACACTTAGAAGCGATAAATTCATTAGTTTTCGAGAATACTCAAAGGAAATGAGTAATTATAAAGTGTTTTCTCGTCATTATCTTGGCGTAAGTAGGCTAGGTTGATTAGGATAATAGATGACACATTTATTGGACACTAAAGGTTATCAAATAAATGAAAATTGATTTCTTTCTTCGATTGTCATTGAGAAGAAGAGATAAACACATTGAGAACAATTTAATTACTTTCGTCGTAACTATTTACTATATGTCCTCATGGTCAAATCAGTATCTAGAACAAATAAAAATAAAATCATTTCAATATACTGTTTTGAAACTTTCCAATATTGAAAGAAGTTCGGGTTTTCATGATAGATTTAATGTTTTTACAGAAATCTATCAAACCTTTTGTAGATATTTCTGCTGGTGTACTGACAAAACGAGCATCCGTTAACAGACGTATACTAATTAATAAATTAAAAGTAAGACCTATCAAATAGTTAAAAAACAGTATTTCTTATTTTGTATGAAAACTGAAAACAGCTTAGATGTTTTATTGGGAATAATAGCCATTTGTAATTTTTTTCTAAATCAACTTTCACCTATGGAATAATTTGATGATTATGTACCGAAACTTCCACATGTTTGTTATTTCCAATAAAACTTTGGTTTCAATAAGAAATTTATAGTAAATGAATAAAAAGTTGATACTAAATATAGCAAGCTGATTTTGGACTATTATTATTACAATAATTTTCTACTTTACTTTGATTGTCTTATCAGTTTTGCAATGTAAATTACTTCTGCAATCTTGAGGTTTTATTTAATCAAAATCATTGTCAAAACATTGATTTTAGTGAAATCAGAGGGCTGTTAATGAAATCCATTCTATTTCTTCAATCAACATTTTTGTCATGGAGCATATTATTACTACGTACCAACCACTTTACAAAACTAATAGAACTGTTCATAGCTGGCATTAAAATTTTTTGTTTTGTCATTGTAATATTCTTGTGTTATATAGGAATTGTTATAGTGTAGAAGCAATTTGTATTATACGAATATCTATTTGTTTTGAATTTGGTACTTTGACAAGTATGTAGCAGATATTTCTGTTTCATATGATTCGGTTATATGGAGGAAACACTACCTCATTCTACCTATTTACAATGAAATAGCCAACTTGAATTAATGGTACATATTAGTTTATCTGATATCACGTACTCAAGTTTGAGTCACATATAGTCAATGTACCAGTAGCCTATATTATTCAGTATGTGTAGTGATCAAAGCTACTACTGAATAAATAGAAAGTCTTTTCAAAATATTACAGAATTCTAGTCTCTTCGGTTTGTTATTATCGCATTACTGGTTGCTATTTTAATTTTTGCGCCTTATCATACTTTTAAAACTACTGAATAAATGAATAGGCCTCATTACCAAAATTAGACTGTATAACTGTATTATGACGTGAGAAATGTTTGATCGGTTGAGCAGGACGCCTACTGAGGTGTGCCTAGTTGATAATGCGCCTTTGCCCTATGCCAAACCCGGTCCCAAGCCAGAGATAGAAGAACACGACAATAGAGCAACCAAGACAGGATCCGAATCAGACTCAGATTCAGATTCGGATTCAGATTCGTATTTTAATTTACACATTCCTTTATGTGTACAAAATAATCGTAGTGATTATTTACAAAATTAAAAATGATCAACATTGATAATAATACAATTAAATGTTGTCAAATGTGCTCACATAGAAGTGATGAAAGTTTGCAAATGATGTTAACAAAAAATCAATACAACTTGATAAAATGAACAATTGTATATCTAAAGATTTCGAATCCCTAGCAAACTGCTACATTCCAGTGAATAGAAATTTAGGTTTCTAAACAATACAATATTACAAATATATTACTTAATTCGATATAGAATCAGTAACAAACCACTCATATCTTCATATATATAAATATATAAATATATATATATATGTATTCATATATAATGGAATCATTCACCATGAGTATTTAACAAGAATATTGAGAAGAAAATCAATAGCAATTATACCTACCACATATTTCCTTAATTTTAAACCATATCTATTTCTACTTTAAACAAAGTTTTTCTACGGTGACTTCATTTTTATTTGTGTGCATAGAAGAGAAATGAAAAAGAAGTTTCATATACCTACATATTTGTGTCGTAAAAAATTAGTTTATCATAATTTTCATTTAGGTAGGACTTTTATTACATAAAGTACCTAAAAGATGATAGGGATATTTTAATGAAACAATACTATATATATATATATATATATATATATATATATATATATATATATATATATATATATATTATATATATGAACATAAGAATGAATTGAACTTGAAATTAAGTATCCTACAAATTGGATTATATTTTTGTTTAAAAAAATAATCATATGCATCTTCCTTATCCAATATAGTTGTATGCACTCATTTGTAAAGTTTGTTAAGTTTTTACTTCTTAATTATCTTAATTATTTAGTTTTTATTTCTAATTTGTAGATGATTTAATTAAAATAATGTTGATAAAAGTTTGAATATTTTGAAATATTATGATAGTAGAATTTAATAAGCATTTTAAGAATGATGATTTATTAGATCGAATTTGTTAAACATTAATTTTGACAGGGTACCACCAAAAGCTAGGGAGCACTAGACAGCTGTTGAGCCCTAACATAGGGTTATTTAATAATGCGCACCCTAGATTCCATCCCAAAGACTTCAAGCTGGCGAACAACCAAACCTCTGCAACAATTAGCTAACATCTAATTATAGAACTCCCACTTCCATTAATTTGTGATATATGGCGACTAGTATCTATTGTCATTGGTGATACCTTTTCACTCGCGACAACCCTAGACTGAACCAGTTACGATTTATGATTAATAAGCATTGAAATGAGAAATTCGATTCTTAATTTTCCTTATAAAATGCCAAAAATCAACGAATGTTATATAACTTACCATTGATGCATTATTTAGTCATTTTTTATGAGATTAAAGACAAAGTGATAAAGAAAACATCAGATCAATAGTTCCATTTATCAAGATACTATGCTGATGCACATAATCGTGTTTTATCTCTCTAGATTGTGATGCTCAATTGTTCCACCCTATTTACATGTATCGACAAATGTACATGAACTAGCGAATGCGATGGAGTGTTACATGATAGATTATTGTACTGAACCATATCAGTAAACACGGACTTGGACTTTCGAGGGTAATTAATTTAGGTGGTTTAATATTTATTGGCAGATCATGTTTCTGTGACAATAGTCCATTATAGGGAGGCAGTAGAAAATCTTGCTCATCTATCACAAAACTTATAATTGAAACTACTCATAATTTTTAGCTTGAAACGGTTTCTAAATTTTTTATAATAGTAACCAAAAGCATATTTTTAAGTTTTTGGAAGTCCTGGTGATTAAAAAATTAAAACCTTTTTTATGTACGTAAAAACAATTTGCTGACATCATGAATTCGCTTTGGCTGACATCAGTCACCCTAACAATTTTCCATTCTTTTTATTTTATATGTCTTCTTTCTTCAGTTAGTACAATGTAGTTATTTAATCATTTGTCTAATTACCATTCAGCGGTTTATTGTGCTTATAAATACTTTGATATTTAAATTTTAATTTACTTATGTTAACCAGAAGAGACTATTTTTAGCATCTTTGGAAACAATGTTGTCCAAATTAGTTCACAATTGCGCTTAATTCTGCTGGATACGAAGTAATTAAATTGACCTATTGATTATCACAAAATAAATGTAATGTAAACGGTAGTTGAGTATTCAAAGTAATCATTTCGGGTGAATAGACAAACAAAAAGTGGGAAAGGCAATTGACAATAATATGAATTGATTTTTTATTTCTATCGTTCTCATCAACTTTAATTAAACTGCGATTTGCACTGTACGATAGTATTCTACAAAATAATCATAAGCTTTCGCAACCGAAAAAACTGGAGTGATATGAAATATATATATATGTTTCAGCAAACGTACATGCAGAATCATTTAATGATAGACACTGAAAACGTCAAGAAATGAAATTGTGCTTACCTAGAATTGGAAGACTGACAAAAAAATAGCATAGTGACTAAAGGGTATATGTTTACTTAAGTCTTAATAAGTCATACATTAATGGATGAGTGAAAATGAAGGGCGATTAAAAAGAAATGTGAAATAATAGTATACTTAATAAGGATTATATGACGTAATTCAAACAAAACTAATAATAAGAACAATAATGATAATTAGTAAAGTTGTCATCATAATATTTTGTAAATATTTGTCAGAATTATCAATATTTTATCGCATTCGGAGCATATAGATTTCGTTCCAGAGATATGGTCTTAACTACCTTATTGAAGAGTAGTTAAGTTCGTTTTTTGGTTTGTTTATTATTTCAAACCATTAAGGAATGCTGATGGTATTAGTTATTTTAAGATGACTTCAAACTATTCCACTATTGACGGTTTGGGTACTATTTGGTTACAAATTCTTTACAACGTGCTCGTAAATATGAATACATATCCTACCGCATATTCTCTCAGTGTACGTAGTCAGGCACATATATGTACTTGATGTATGTATTTAAAAGTACTAGTTAAATTTGTTTTCTGTAGAGAAAAATGTTTCTTATAAGATAATTTACACAATATGCTTTAGCATAACGTCTATTCTTAAGTTGACCATTCCCAAATTTTCATCTACTTTGATGCCTAAGAGTCTGTAATGAGCTTTACATTTAAAGGTGTACTGTAGGTAATGCACCCATTTTGTAGTTTTGATTATTTGTTTATACATCTGTTTCTGTTACCATTGTTGCATATACATTCTTTAATAAGACTTAATTCTACTCCATATCTATCAGATATGTAAAGCTATCAAACACAAACAAATTAAAAGGATATTCCATATTACTTCAAATCTTTTAAACTGCCACTAGTCATATTACTTTATATGATATTATAATTCAATACATTTTTCAAGGTTTCATTGTGGCCAGTGTGATCAAATGAAACAAGAATGAGTCCAGATCATTCCACATTAATTGTTTTTGGTTTATTCTAGTTTATAAATGGAGGTTCTCATATGGGATTGATAATTATTACACTAAATATTCTTCCATTGAAAAAATTGTAGGTAAAGTCAGTCATATACTTATGTATACAAAAAATATTTAAGTGAATAACAGTAAGAAAGCCATCACTTTAGAACTGCAGTATGTAACGATAATACTGTTTTTTTACTTAGTTGGGAAGACTCAATAACAGTATAGTATTTTCAACACAGCATATTCAAAAGTACAACCAAATTCTTGTTGTAAATATATTTGACGTGTAAACACTCAAAACACATGTGCAAAACAGTCACAAATAGTGATTAGCTAACAATCATATTTATCCATAAACGACATATCTCTTTACATAGCCTTATGTATATGTTATACTGTAATTGTTAGCCGCCTGTTTCTTCAAAACATAGAAACTAATGTGTAGAAAGTTATGTGATATATAGTAATGGTATTTTGTTGTATAAAACTTGCAATAATGAATTCGTCAGACAAACTGTACATGACAAACAAATCATCTCTAAATCAAAACTGAAACCTTTAACGTAGACTAGCACTACGTTCAAACTAAGCTAAAAATATATATAAACTTAACCAGAAAATGGTCCAAATCCTGAAGCCTAACTAATACCTTTTTTTAAATTATTCGTCAACGTGACATGTGTGTTCAGTTTTTAGGTTATAAAGCGAATGCAATGAAATCATGAAATGAATGAATCTATCCTATTCTTCTACGTCTGTTATTCCTTCTCAGAAACAATATATGACGCAGATGAATTCAAATCAATTTTTTTAATTGAAAGTTTAATAATAGTTGTGCGTCATAGACGATTTCACATGGTTATTATGAAGTAAGTCAAGAAATAGATTTCATCACTGATCATATCTTAATTTCATTTGAATTGTTCAGTGCATTTCTATGTGGACTATATCATTTTTTTTATCGTCTTCAGCCTATACATTTATTTTTAGAAAAGATCTTATACAATAAAGTTTCAGACGTTATTAGACAATACTGGAATGAGAAAAAGGATAATAAACTAACAATAAGATGAATAAAATGATAAAAGGTAAGAGGGAAACTATTTAGTATTTTTGAGAAAATACAAACTAAACTAAATTTGTCATAACAGACAAATTAGTAATATGTGCATATTATACAATGTACTTGAAGGTATATAGGCGATATATATGTGAATGTATATAATATTTCCACTTGTATACACTTTATTAACAAACGAACAAATGAAGAATAACAACTAGAATATAATGAGTTAGAAAGTTTTGTTATTTACAATAAATGAAACTTTTGTCTATAGATACATATATATGCGTAAGTAAGGAATGAAACACAATACACATATGTGAACATCGTACTTATCAGAAGTCAAATATAAATTTGATGTGGTGTTGTTGTATTTTCTATTATGTTTTTACAATCATACTTACAATGATCTTTGAAAAAATTCACATAGATTGAGATTTTTGAATATTTATTTTAGAATTTATTCTCAAAGGATTATATTGAAGAACAATTATTGGTTCTTTTATAGAATTGTTAGTTAATAAATACTAAGTTAGCAATTATTTAAATGTAAAACTCAGAACAATATATTTGACGGTAAACTTTAGTCATTTGGTAATAATCTTCATAAGTATTATTTACCAATTTTTATAGTTTTAAAATACTACACACAGATTCTAACTTTTAGCTCCAGAATTCATCTTTACAACTGTATTATACAATCACTGTTGATAGTGATAGACATTGCGGTTAGTAAAGATGACTCGTTAAAAGTATCACTGGAAATAAAAAAGTATATCACCTATTTGGTCAATATTTTCTCAAAAGCTTATTTTCCAGTAAATAATATTCTGAAAATCATCTTAAGTCTCAACAGTATATCAAACATATCAATTTCATGCTTACAGCATATTGCTGCATGCTAGTATGCTAGTATGAGTCAATAGTGGGGTGAAGAAAACTGTTGAGTAGTATTAGAAGTATATTATTTTGGAGGAAAACTGTGAGGTATTCTAGAAATGTATGAAAAATTCCTTAATACCAATTTCGTATGCTTATCCGTTAAATATACACCTTTAAATTTAGCGTTTGTAACCCGCATATATAAAATGTAGTTATTAAGAATATTTCTGTGTTAACCTTTGTATATTTTCAGTCTATCTGGTACATTTTCAATTATGTAATATTAATCTTAAGTTTCCAAAACTTTAAAGACAGACTACACTTAACACTTATATTGTTGTTGTGATTGGTATCTCGTCGTTTTCACTTCCAACACTGACATACTGGATATCTGAAGGAAGGCTGGCTATTTTCCAGAACCGTTTACCACTTGATTTGGTAATATGTAAAGGGGATATTTTATCTATGTTAATACATCCCTCTTACCTTAACTTCTCGTTTAACCCACTAACTGCTAGTATATCATTTTCATTTTAGAGGTATAGTTATTTATTTGTGTATGCGTTACTCAGGTTCATTATCATTGTTATCCTTATTATGCATCAATCATATTTTCATAATTAGTTGACTCTGTGGTTACATTTTATGCATATATATGCATGTATGCATATATAAAGGAGTGTTTGAAATATAGTCTAATTTAGATAGTTGGTTCACTGGTCGTGCATTTTACAGTTTTAGTCTGGAACTGAGTAGGTATTAGGGTAAACTTAAGGACATCGGCCAAACGTTTGGATTTATCAATGATAGCTGTAGCCAACTGGTACAGAATCTTTCCATTTCTGGTTAATCGTCATTCGTGATTAATTTAAACTTTCCGCCGTATCAAACACCCAATTTTACTTCAATATAATCGAAAGTATATTAATTTTAGCAAAGACCGAGAAGGATGTTTTTCATATAACAACTTAAAATAACATGTTTTGGAAGAGCGAATTAGTATTTATACTGATTTATTTATTTTGATTATTATTTGCTCATAGCACCATGACATATTACGACATATGGTACTGTCCATATTTGTTGGTAATACCTATTAAATAATCTATTACTTCATTGACATTGAAGCAATTACATTAGTCGTAGTGCTGTCCACCCAAAGCTGAAATCGCATAAAAATGGGTATATCTTTTAATACAAAATTCATTTTATTCTTACGTCATAAACATATATGATACCATTTATAAAACTTGCTAAAAATCGAACAGTTTGCAAATTCCTTCATGTTGTTGTTGCTTGCACTACTATGCTGAATATATTATTCAATTCAGACGAGTTCTTTGCACAAAATTTTCGTTGTATTACAAGACTGTTGTTTTCCAATAATGAACAGAAGATATATTAATATAATTTATACTAGTAAGTAATAGTACATTGTTCACCACACAACTTTCTTAGGGCTATCGATCTCGAGGATATATAATAGTCAAGAAATAGTTTGTAAAATCTGAAATAACCTTTAGATATTTGAAACATCAAATGACGAATTCCATAGAATCTCATAATTTGATAAATTTGAAATTGAAACCTTTCTTCTAGGCAAGCTTTTATTTTGGAAAATGTTCTTTGGTTTTACGAAGTTACTTGAATCGTCTGTCAGATGTTATTTCAACAGAAACTACCTATAGTAACATTGTTACGTACATACTCAGTATAATGTAGTAGAACCAAAGTTGCTGTATAGAATGAAATACAAGATGTTATTTCTTAAACTTACTTGATACCATGAAAGTTAGCTAATTCAAATGTACGTAAAATGCCGGTAGGTTACATTGAAATCTGTTTGGTCAAACCATCTCTAATATATATTCACGGGAAAAAAGATGAATATTTTACCATAACTGTTGCTAGATATGTTTATATTATACAAAATTGTATTTTCCTAATACGTGAAGTTGTAGAGTTCAAAAGTAACTGGGCAGTTTACATCTATAAAGTGTAAGGACTAACTCGATTTTATGATTGTAGATACTAAATCTAAATAAATACGAGCTTCGTACACTTGTATTGATCATTATACCATAAATTTAGATTATCTAATCTTTTTAATAAATGTAAAAATATATTTTATCCTATTTATACATTATTCATATTATTTTCATTTACAGAGATAAAATAATGATAAGAACACTAAGGTAACTCAATGTGTTATGCTGATAACATCTTAATGAACACTAAATAAAATTAAATCCTCATAAAAGAATGTAGTCTATAACCGATTTCTGGTAAGCATTATTAATGCATAGTTACTTAATCCTTTAGGAATGATAAAAGTTTATTTGAAATTACTTATATGTATTATACTGTAATGGATTTTCCCTAGAGTTTTGATTGTATGCAGCACTACATCACATGAGTTTAGGCTGTAATACAGTTAATATCTAAAAGTTAGAATATTTGAATATATATTCATATGATGCAAGACAACAAAAGATTAAATTAGATGACGATATTAATGTTCATTGAGAATTAGAAAATTTAAATTCTTATTTGAATTTTACTGTCTTTTAAATTAAGAAAAAAATTTAGTAGTGAAAAATTCTGCCAAAATTTATCATATTCATGCCAACATAGAAACAGTAACTAACATAATTTTACATTTCTTCATGAGTTAAACTATATTAAACAATAACCTACATTAAGCGTTAGTTGTGTATTTGAACTATCTAAACAAAGATCTATTTACGTTTATGAGGTAGGTTCACCTAGTAATGATGAAACATGATTCAGCATGAATATTAACTTAAAAAATCTTAGGTGACTACAAAATACGTTAAAGGAAGACTAATGATGCTATTCATTTTGAAAGTTTGTTCTGTTGGTATAAAAGCCTTACATATGACAAAGTAATTACTAAAATTCCTGCACCTTTCAGGGGCGTTACCAACTCTGTCTTAAGTCCAAACTCTAATTATCTAATAACACATTAAATATTTATGCATCCTATCATTATTCTAATTTTCTTTTAGATTTTATACTTGATTAAGAACTGTTACCACAGCTTATATATTACCGCTTATTTATTATTACGCGTTTCCTTCCTTAACTATTTTATATCCTTCAAGTAGACAGTTAGCACCTATACTTTTATTTAACGAGGCAAACCTTAATTTACCAGCAACCTAAATACTCTATTTTAGAATTCTAATGACATTTTCGATCTTACTCAAAAGTGTAAATACAAGTGCCTGTTTCATTTATCAGACACTTACTGGAATATACATTCTTTTCTTTTGTCATCTAGTTGGCTTCTTGAAATGTTTCATATGCTCATGTTTTGAAGTTATCATGCATTACTTTAAGGTATCACGTGCAAGATATATTAGATATTTGTATTAATTTTCAGTGTTCTTATTTAGAACACATATTTGAAGTGAGTTTAATGCTTAATAAGCATGGTCATAATATGTAGCTGTTAAGTTGTAACATCAAGGCTATATTGCATACTACGTGAAGGCAAGATATAATTTAATAGTTGCTAGTTGAGTGCTCTGAATTTTTCATCTATCATTTTCTTTGCTGATTATAACTAAATGACAAGTGTTTCGTCCTTCACTACACAAAAAATTTTTGCAATAACTCAAAAATAATTTATATACTGTTTTGCTCTTTCAGAATATTTATCCAACCGAAACGCACATGTCCAAACTCATTGATCTGTTGTCACCTAACTCCTGAATATATGAAACATCATTCACTTGATTAAAATATTTAGGTATACTGTCACACTACTAACAAGTAATTAAATGTATTTATAAAAAAAACTATAAATTGTTTCATTTGTTTTAAATATTAAGTATACAAATTCATTTCCAGTTATACACATACTATTAACCAGTTATTACTGAATGAAGAAGAATAAGCAAATAACAAAAACATATAACATGTAAAAATAGACTTTTCTGAAAGTAAAAACACTTGTAAGAAACTTCTATTCTTCAATTCATTCTTCTTGTTAGAAAAAAAATATTCATTTGAATGATTTCATCACAGCATGATAAGTATACTTATTACTGACTTGTTAGTATTACAAGATATACAGTGTTATTTTTATTAAAAAAAATGATTGTCTTAACTACATTGTACATAGAGGCAATAAACTATTTATGCATCCTATCATTATTCTAATTTTCTTTTAGATTTTATACTTGATTAAGAACTGTTACCACAGCTTATATATTACCGCTTATTTATTATTACGCGTTTCCTTCCTTAACTATTTTATATCCTTCAAGTAGACAGTTAGCACCTATACTTTTATTTAACGAGGCAAACCTTAATTTACCAGCAACCTAAATACTCTATTTTAGAATTCTAATGACATTTTCGATCTTACTCAAAAGTGTAAATACAAGTGCCTGTTTCATTTATCAGACACTTACTGGAATATACATTCTTTTCTTTTGTCATCTAGTTGGCTTCTTGAAATGTTTCATATGCTCATGTTTTGAAGTTATCATGCATTACTTTAAGGTATCACGTGCAAGATATATTAGATATTTGTATTAATTTTCAGTGTTCTTATTTAGAACACATATTTGAAGTGAGTTTAATGCTTAATAAGCATGGTCATAATATGTAGCTGTTAAGTTGTAACATCAAGGCTATATTGCATACTACGTGAAGGCAAGATATAATTTAATAGTTGCTAGTTGAGTGCTCTGAATTTTTCATCTATCATTTTCTTTGCTGATTATAACTAAATGACAAGTGTTTCGTCCTTCACTACACAAAAAATTTTTGCAATAACTCAAAAATAATTTATATACTGTTTTGCTCTTTCAGAATATTTATCCAACGAAACGCACATGTCAAAACTCATTGATCTGTTGTCACCTAACTCCTGAATATATGAAACATCATTCACTTGATTAAAATATTTAGGTATACTGTCACACTACTAACAAGTAATTAAATGTATTTATAAAAAAAACTTATAAATTGTTTCATTTGTTTTAAATATTAAGTATACAAAATTCATTTCCAAGTTATACACAATACTATTAACCAGTTATTACTGAATGAAGAAGAATAAGCAAATAACAAAAACATAATAAACATGTAAAAATAGACTTTTTCTGAAAGTAAAAACACTTGTAAGAAACTTCTATTCTTCAATTCATTCTTCTTGGTTAGAAAAAAAATATTCATTTGAATGATTTCATCACAGCATGATAAGTATACTTATTACTGACTTGTTAGTATTACAAGATATACAGTGTTATTTTTATTAAAAAAAATGATTGTCTTAACTACATTGTACATAGAGGCAATAAACTATTTATGATTCATAGAAATTGTTATTGTTTGATAGCATTTCAATTTGTTCAATCATCAGTATAACCATTTTCGTATTCGGCAAAACAGAAGTAAGCAGGAATAAAGTAAATAACAAAATAATCGCCATGTGTATGCAATCATAATGATACAGAAATAATAACAAGGAATATAGATTTAAATGATTACTTTATTAGTAGATTTTTATAAAGAATATTAAAGGTTTTATCGAAAGTCCATTAGATCATTAAGTGAACTAAACTTAAATACAGATTCTAGTTTACGACAATCTTGCATGTCTAGTGTATTCTCAAGTATAACTGTCACTTTGTGAATGAATGCATAAAACGATATAATTTTCTGAGTATATAATTTTGAGTACCCCTAAACCTAACCCCAACCCTATCCTTAATCCTAAACTTAACTTTAACACTAAAAATAACTTTAAGACTAAAGCATTAAACGTAAACTTAACCTTTAACATAAAACTAAACTTAACGCTAGCATTACACCAAACCCTAACACTAACAGAATAACCGTTGTGGACATATGGTGAAAAATACGTCATATGTTGACATATTGGCGAACAGCCGACAACACAACCAGAAATATCGATCGGTTTGCAAAAACCGATTTCAATGATAACTTGTGGACGCCTATACTGATTCTCACTATTCTTGCTGCATTTGAATTGGGATGCAAGCCTCCAGCGGAGTCACGTGGCCGCTAAACGCTCCTCAACGTCGCTAATTCACGATAAGTTTCCAATGAAAATGCCGCCCCACCTTTTATAAATCAAATTGCTAAAAATACATGTGAACAACAGGATTATGATATTTTACACTTTGTTATATTAGACATGGTAAAAAATTGATATATTACTTTTATTTTCTACACTGGCAATATTTACAAAGTTGGAGTTCCTTGATATCCTGAACTCATGTAGACACGTAATATTTGTGTCACTTTGGATAGATAAAAATAAATTACCCTTGTCTTTTATTAGTAGTAGTACTTATGAGTTCCCGTAATATTTACTTTGCATATAGGCTTATCGCAAAATAGGATGCTTAATAAAAGAATTGTTTCAGTTATACAAAGTGATGGAAGTGGTTATCAAGTTGTAATGATTTATTCTACATGACATGCCATTATTAGAAAATGTGTTTAATGCACAGTTTCAAGTTTATGTTTCTTTAACTCCTGGAAGTTGATTGTTCTGTGCCATAGAAGGTCGTTTTTGATTATATCTGGCCAACGGATCCGATGTATCTTACGCAGACGGTTGTTTATAAATACTTAAAGGAAGCCTTTCCTAGTTCTCAATACAAGTTTCAGCTCCATACAATAGAACCCTCTTCGCATTTGTATTGAAAATTTTGATTTTAATGTTGGTTGACAGTTGGTTTGAGTTCCAGATATTTTTCAGTTATAGAAATGCTGCCCTTACCTTGCAAATTTACTCACTCACATTTGCATCAGACCCTCCTTGTTTGTTGATGATGCTGCCGAAGTATGCAAAGGTTTCTACATCTTCAATAATTTCTCCATCTAGTAAGTGGGTTAGTGTTCGTTGTTTTGCAACGATGGATCATGCTACTCTTTTTGAGTATGTTGAGGCCTACTACTGCAGAGGCTGCATCTGCACTGTCCATCTTCATCTACATTTGCTGCTGTGTGTGGGATAGAAAAGCTAGGTCATCTGCAAGGTCCAAGTCATCTGGTTGCATCAATGTTGTCCACTGTATTCCGAGATTGTCTTGATATATAGCAGTTGTCATGATACAGTTGACCACCAGTAAAATGAGGAACGGCGAGAGTAAGCAGCCTTGTCTGAAACTGGTATTTGCTTCGAATGTATCTGTGAGCTGACCTTAGTGAACGATTTTAAAATGTTACCTATCGTAAAAATTCCGTATGATGTTGACTATCTTCTCGGGTACGCCATAATACCGTAGAAGGCTCCATAATATTTTCCTATCCACGCTGTCGAATATTTTTTCGTTGTCGAGGAAGTCGATGTAAAGTGTTGAATTCCATTCAATTGATTGTTAAACAATGTACCGTAGAGTCGCGATTTAGTCGGCACATGATCGGTCCTTACTGAATTTGGCCTACTGATCACGAAGTTGGGCGTCGACTGGATATCCCTTTCTTCTAATAACACTCTGTTGAAAAAATTTCCTGGTATTGAAAGTAGAGTGATGCCTCTGTTGTTCCCGCAATCGCTAAGATCTCCTTTCTTTGATATCTTGATGATATACCCTTTTTTCCTGTCTGTTGGCACCTGATCGTTCTCTCAAATCTTCCAGAAAAGAGTGTGGAGGATATGTGTAGTTGCTTCTATATCTGACTTCAGTGCTCACTGTGCTGGCATGTTGTATGGACCTGCAGATTCGTCATTCTTGATATGACATTCAAAAGACCATTTTGATATTTTTGATTGTTGGTGGGTCAATATGTATAGGGCAATTCGTAGATGCTGATCCAGTAACTGGTGAGTTCAGTATGTCTGTTCTATTCAAGAGTTCTTCGAAGTGTTCCACTTACCTGTTTCGTTTTTCATGCGTTTCAGGGATCCAGGTTACTGAATTTCCCAGATGGTTTCTTCATTGTAACATAGAGGTGACTCGTGTTTCCTTCTCTTGCAGCTTCCTACGCCGTCACTGCTAGATCCTCAACATATTTCCGTTTATCTGATCTAATGCTCCTCTTTACTTTCTTGTTGGATTCTGCGTACTCATTATGTGCCTTGGATTTCTCTGTTCGTATTCAGCTGTCATTGAATGCTATTTTGTTGCTCCACCCTTCTTCTGTCTCATACAGAATACCAACAAAAATCTATTCTTAATGGTGGTGCTCCATGCGAAGCAAAAACTCCTGACATGTCGAAGTTATTGTTTCATTGCTCCCCTTTCCAGTTGCCTCCCACAGTAGTTTCCTCTTCGAGTAGATCGTGAAATGCCTGGAACTTATCGTTATGAGTTATCTTGAATTCGTTGCGTCTGTTAGTATCCCGAAGAAGTATTGCATCAAACTTTTGTAATAGTGCTGCTCCAGCTGTCCAGTACTTCATTAGCTTCAATTTCATTTTAGTCGCTACTAAATGGTAATCTGAAGTTATATCAGCTCCTTACTTTGCTCTCACATCTTCCATGGTCCTTCTGAACTACTTACTGATGCAGACGTGGTCGATTTGGTTCTCCGTAGTGTCGTATGGTGAGAGAATATGGTGCCACCCATAATCATTTTGTTAAATGCACATAGGTTTGCAAGCCCCTCACCGTTTTCGTTCCTTTCTCCCAGTCTATGTCGTCACATGATATATTTATATACGATATTGCCCATTCCAACCTTGGTCTTCAGGTCTTCCATCAGAATGGTCAGATCCTTCGCTGAGCATTTATTGATGATTGACTGCAGCCTTGCGTAGAACTGGCATTTGTCGTCATCGTGGCTATCGTTGGTAGGCACAAAGCACTGGATTACATTCACTCTGGTCAACTCCTTCCTTGTGTTGATGAATACTCACATGAACTTAGGTCCATGCGGTTCCCATCCTATAAGTGCTTTCTGCACTCCTATGAACAGCATTAGTGCTACTCCTTGTGTGTGTGCAAGCAGTTTCTTCTTTGTGACTAGAGTGTGGCAGCATTTTTCCTGAGGATAATCTTTGCTGCCCAACTTGTAACGAATGTGTTTCGCTTATTTTAAGTATCTCCAGATCATATCTTTTCATTTCCTCAGATATTTGGATACTTCTTTCCGTTTCCCACATTGTGCAAACATTCCATGTACCTATATTAATTGTTGTTGATGATATCAGATGGGGCATCGGCCTACTGACTTCCTAAGTAATTTGGCTTTCACCATGAGGCGTTATAACTCGTCGAAGTGACGACATTCCATTTCCCAGAACAGAGTTAAAATGGTTAAAATGGTTACTCTAATTAGCATTTTTTAGTAAGGTTGTTTTTTCACGGTATGTGGTTGTTAACCCTATGCCTAATCTCCCACTTCTTTGTTTAGATTTTATATCCGCATTAACCCTAGAGAGATTCCAGAAAGAGTTGTGTATATATATGTGCATCATATTCTTCTGGACTTTTATACTAATCGGTTGTTTAATTGAAATCAATTTCGGTAGAATATAGTGAAATATTAATATGCATAGATATGTATAAAATGATTACCTAAGAATTCACAAATAATCTGTTAATGACTATTCTTACTATGAACCATTTAATCGTTTCACAAAAATATATAAAACATGTTAATAAAGCTTTCATGATTTGCCGGGGTACATTAGAATGTGACGTCAGGTAGATCTTAAGGTAAGATTGATCTTTACTGTCTATTTTACCATGGGTTACTTATATTTTCTCTATTTATAATAATAATAAACTTAGTTAAACTGCAGAACTTCCTCATATGTTAATCAACTGTGTGTAATGACTAATCTTGAAAACCGTTTGATATAATCTTCTTGCCTTCAATAATGTTCTGTCCTGAAGTTTGTTAAACAAACATTGATCATTCTCATGATCACATATCATTCTTGATCTTGTTGGAATACAAGCCAGTTTATCTCTCGTATAATCATCCCCAAAAATAACACTGTGTATCAACGGAAAGAGTGCAAAATCTAAATAAATCTTATCATTCTAATTTGAATCATCACCACAAAACACTGTTGTTTTAAACATACAGGTAAATATTATGTCGTCGACATAGATGGACGTAGGGAGACATATACAGATTTACGTTTTAGTGATGTATTCTGATCTGTATGCAAAAATCAAATGAAATCTAGTTGATTAATATTGCAGAAAGAAGTGCTACAAGTATGACTTTAGACATATTTCAACACTGAGCTAATTGTAGTCTGTTGAAATTCTTCTGGAAGATGACACTGTCATGAATAAAACCGGCCGAAGTATCTAAAAACAACGATTCCGACAAAATCAATGACACATTAAATGACAAAAGTTCTGAAGATCAAATAATCCAAAACCTTTCTGTGAAAAGATAGATATCTTACCGGAATTTTGAAAAAGCCCACATAATTCAACAGGTAATTTCATCATTAATGCATGAAAATGAAGTTATACAAAATCGTGTCTAAACCACTTTACAAGCAGATTCAGAAGTAGTGTTAAAGGTGTGTTCAAATTTATCACCAACTCAATCAACTAAACTAAGCTATCTTCAAAGTGCAACATCGTTATTCACCAGTATTTCATTCACATAAACTGTCACCATTATACATAGATAAGTTAGAAATATTTCAACAGAATCTCTAATTTCAGTCTATTTCTTAAAATAAATAAATAAATGTGCAATAGGAATTTGGATTTAATGCTTGCCGTCAAAATGTATGAACAATTTGATTTAACAGAGGTTACCTTATTAATAAAAATAGCATAAGCTGATCTATTATAAGCTGAACTAGAAGGCGTCAACTTGGTTAACACGTTCACATGTTCACAAGCGATAGTGACACAAACTTATTAAGTAAACTGTTCATGTTACCTCGATTTATGCTGGCTACTAATCAGTTCTGTTGCCACTAATGTATAATTTATACAAATCACAAACGCTTTATGGATAGTGAACTTACGTTGTTGCTTCACAATTTTAGCAGTCTATTTATTGACCTGTAATCTGTATTAAGATTATTCATCCTTGCCATACTTAAATTATTTACACTAACTCATTCATCGTTTATTTTATTTCGAGTTGAAGTCATTAACGTAATTAGCTTCATCATTCTTATCATTGTGAACTTTATGTCATAAATAAGAAAGCTTCTTAGTTCCATAAAAGTTGTTGATTAACGTAACAATGAGCTTCCGAAGATAATAGCGGAAGATGGGTATTCAGCACTTTTATTAGTTTCAAAAGAATATGTATGAAAGTTACATTACATATTTTCTTTCGCTCTCTCTCTCTCTCTCTCTCTCTCTATATATATATATATATATATATATATATATATATATATATATATATATATATATATATATGATAATGTTGTTCTGATAAATTTTGGCTTCTCATTATATTATATAGTTATCGAAGGGACTAACTGGTTATGTAAGTTATATATTACTCAACTTAAACTCTAATACTGTATCATGTATATTCCTTCCTGTTTTCTTCTTAAGCGTTTTCAATTTCAAAATAACGGCTATCACAATAAACATGGAACAAGAATTCGTCCATACTGTTTTATATTAACATAATTCCTCTACAGTGATTATAAATCAACACCACAAAATCTATTTCGTAATCCCACATTTTATGTCGTTTTGAACCTCAATGAAAGTATTCTATAGAGAAGTGAGTAATAGTTCAGGGTGATATCCAAATGTTTTAAATCATAACATTAATCTATTTAGTCAAAACCTACATTTCTGTAGTATAGTGGATATTATGATGTAATATTTATCGATTTATAATAATGCACTATGAAGGATTTGATGAACACAATCTTTAATTGTTTTTGATGTTAGATTTTTTGCAATTTTATGATTATTGATTTCATAAATAGTTGAGTAGCTAAGATTTTATGTCTTTTCAATGATTTCTATTATAATGATCTAGTATTTTGAGCATTAAATAACTTTTTATATCACGCTTATTTTAACTTTGTTGCTCATTATACTTACCACGAATTTTATCATTGCATATTAACTACTAATAGCAATTCATTGTGATAAATCCTTTCAAATGTACTCTATCTGTGTGAACAGGATTCCTATGATTGCGAATGATGCTTACAAGTAATTGAGGAATATTTTTAAAATATTATAATATAATAAGTTTTTCATGACATATAATTGTTCAAGATTTCAAAAGTGAACACGTTTAAACCTCCGTGTCAGTTGTCTTCTGATTGTTAGGATACTACATCGAATTATTCTTTTATAGAGTTATTACATCAACAATGCTTTACTATAATTACACAAGCAACTTATTGTTATAACGTGTGAAAAGTTTTTGTCCTGTTAATCGGTTGGTTGTAGCAGACGCCTGTTGAAGTGTGCCTAGTTGATAATACGCGACTTGCTTAAGCCCACTCAGTCCCAAGCTGGAGATAAAAGAATAAGATCGGAATAAGATTCGGAGTCTATTTTACACATTCCCTTATATACACAAAATAATCATAGTGGTTATTCATCAAATGAAATTATCAACATTTATAACAATACAATTAAACGTTGTCAAATGTGCTCACATAAAAGTGATGAAAGTTTACAAGTCATGTTAACAAAATAATCAATACAACTTGGTAAAATGAACAATTGTATTTCTAGGGATTTCGAATCCCTAACACTTATGTATTGCTATTGAAAATCAATGGTCTTCTAGAAATGCATGATTTCAAAAATTTTCGGCTAAAGTGTCAAACATTAGTGTATTTCTATTCTTGTTTGTCTGGTGAAATTCTTGATTATAATTATTGAGAAAATTCAAGAAAATTTTTTTCAGGACTAATTTACTAACTTTATAGATAAAAATTGTTTATGGTTACAAAACCATGTATAATCATTCAACAAACATAACTATATAGTATAACTCCTGAACTTATTTTGCCATATGAAATATTGTTTTAATAAACTTTTCACTGTACTTTTTGAACAACCCAGTAATTTAATATTTTGACAAATGTAGCCTGTAGCCCCTAGGGTTGCTGCCGGTCCCAAGCCCGGATAAAGGAGGAGGGTTGGGCATGGGGCTAGCAACCCCATCCCGTAAAACAGCAAATGTGCTAAAAAAAAAACGCTAACCAGTAAAAACCTTTATAACCATTTTCACTCTGCCCTGGGAGTTGGAAGGTATGTTATGACGCCTCATGGTGAAAGCCGAGTTTCTTCGGAAGCCACGAGGCCGATGTCTCTTCTGACAACCAGAGCAACCATTAGTATAGGTACGTGGAATGTCCGCACGCTGTGGGAAACAGGGAGGACCATGCAAATAGCTGAAGAAATGAAAAGATACAACCTGAAGATACTTGGAATAAGCGAAACGCATTGGGTGCAAGCTGGACAGCAACGGTTATCCTCGGGAAATGTGCTTTTATACTCCGGCCACGAAGAAGAAAACGCCCCACACACACAAGGAGTAGCATTGGTGTTATCCCAAGATGCATGGAAGTCTCTTATAAGATGGGAACCTCATGGACCTAGGATCATCACAGCATCCTTCAAGACGAAGAAGGAAGGGATTGCAATGAATGTCATCCAGTGCTACGCACCCACCAACGACAGCCACGAAGACGACAAAGACCAGTTCTATGCGAGGCTGTAGTCAATCATCGAGAAATGTTCAGCCAAGGACCTGACTATTCTAATGGGCGACTTCAACGCCAAGGTCGGAGTGGATAACACCGGGTATGAAGACATCATGGGACAACATGGAGTGGGAGAAAGGAATGATAACGGTGAGAGGTTTGTGAACTTATGTGCCTTCAACAAAATGATTATAGGTGGCACCATTTTCTCTCACAAACGTATACACAAAATTACATGGATTTCACCGGACCACATCACGGAGAACCAAATCGACCACATCTGCATCAATAAGAGGTTTAGAAGGACCATGGAAGACGTAAGAGCAAGGAGAGGAGCCGACATAGCTTCAGATCACCATTTGGTGGTGACTAAAATGAAACTGAAGCTGAGGAAGCACTGGACAACTGGAGCAGCAGTATTACACAAGTTTAATACAGCCCTTCTCCGTGATACTAACAAACGCAACGAATTCAAATTAATTCTCAGCAACAAGTTTCAGGCATTTCATAATCTACTAGAAAAAGGTGGAACTAATATGGAAGACAACTGGAAAGAGATTAAGGGAACAATAACCTCAACATGTCAGGAGGTTTTGGGTCTCAAGAAACAACACCAAAATGAGTGGATTTCTGTTAGAACTCTGGACAAGATCCAAGAAAGGAGGAACAGAAAGACAGCGATCAATAACAGTCGGACAAGAGCAGAGAAAGCCAAGGCACAGGCCGAATACACCGAAGTCAACAAGCAAGTGAAGAGGAGCATCAGGTTGGATAAACGGAAGTTTGTTGAGGACCTAGCAATGACAGCGGAAAAAGCTGCAAGAGAAGGAAATATGAGGTTCTTATATGATACAACGAAGAAGTTAGCTGGGAAATTCAACAAGCCAGAACGGCCAATCAAGAACAAGGCTGGCAAACCAATCACTGAAGTGCATGAACAACGGAACAGGTGGGTAGAGCACTTCCAAGAACTCTTGAATAGACCAGCCCCACTGAACCCACCAGTCATCGAAGCAGCAGCCACGGATCTCCCTATAAGCACAGACCCACCAACAGTCGAAGAAATCAAAATGGCCATCAGACAGCTCAAGAGTGGCAAGTCAGCAGGACCAGACAACATACCAGCAGAGGCACTGAAGACAGATATAGAAGTAACTTCAAAGATACTCCACATTCTCTTCAGGAAGATTTGGGAGGAAGAACAAGTTCCAGCAGACTGGAAAGAAGGGTACCTAATCAAGATACCAAAGAAAGGCGATCTCAGCAATTGTGAGAACTACAGAGGCATTACTCTACTTTCAGTACCAGGAAAGGTCTTCAACAGAGTGTTATTGAACAGATTAAAGGGCCCAGTCGACGGCCAACTCCGAGATCAACAGGCTGGATTCCGTAAAGATCGATCATGTACCGATCAAATCGCCACTCTACGGTTCATTGTTGAACAATCAATTGAATGGAATTCACCACTTTACATCAACTTCATCGACTATGAAAAGGCATTCGACAGCGTGGATAGGAGAATATTATGGAGCCTTCTACGACATTACGGCGTACCCGAGAAGATAGTCAACATCATACGAAATTCTTACGACGGACTACATTGTAAAATCGTGCATGGAGGTCAGCTGACAGATTCATTCGAAGTGAAGACCGGTGTTAGACAAGGCTGCTTACTCTCGCCCTTCCTCTTCCTACTGGTCATCGACTGGATCATGAAGACTGCAACATCTGAAGGCACTCTCGGAATACAATGGACAACATCGACGAAACTAGATGACTTGGACTTTGCAGATGACCTAGCTCTTCTTTCTCACACACATCATCAAATGCAGAAGAAGACCAACAATATAGCAGCAGCCTCTATTATCAGCAGTAGGCCTCAACATACACAAAGGGAAAAGCAAGATCCTCCGATACAAAACAACAAACTCTAACCCAATTACACTTGACGGAGAAATTCTGGAAGACGTTGAAACCTTTACATATTTGGGCAGCATCATCGACAAACACGGAGGGTCTGATTCGGATGTGAAGGCGCGGATTGGTAAGGCACGGGCAGCATTTTTACAGCTGAAAAACATCTGGAACTCAAACCAACTGTCAGTCAATATAAAAGTCAAAATTTTCAACACAAATGTGAAGACAGTCCTGTTGTATGGAGCTGAAACTTGGAGAACTACAAAAAGTACCCTACAGAAGTTACAAGTATTTATAAACAACTGCCTGCGTAGGATTCTTCGGATCTGTTGGCCAGATACCATCAACAACAACCTGTTGTGGCAGAGAACTAATCAACTTCCAGTTGAGGAAGAAATTAGGAAAAGACGCTGGAGATGGATTGGACACACACTGAGGAAACCATCAAACTGTGTCACAAGACAAGCACTGACTTGGAATCCTAAAGGCCACAGAAACAGAGGAAGGCCCAAGAACACATTGCGTCGGGAATTGGAAACAGACATGAAGAGAATGAACAGCACTTGGGAAGAGCTAGAACGGAAAGCCCAGGACAGAGTTGGCTGGAGAATGCTGGTGGGCGGTCTATGCTCCACTTGGAGTAACAGGCATTGATTGATTGATGAATTAATTGGTGATAATTAATTGGTGATAACAGATAAGTGATTAATTTGCAGCTGACAACATAAATAGAATTCAGTTAAACAATCAGTCAAAACTAATGGGAGGGGGGGCAGTGAACATCTGTTTTATCATGAAATAGAACAATTAAATACAGAATAAAAAGCATTTCTTTGAATTGCTTAGTTATCACCTATTAGTTCAGTAGATTTCAGCCACGTTAAATAAAAGACGATCCCGACAATGATGGTCCATTGAATTTATGTTAAGATAATGACTCTGTACAGTTATAGAAATAGTTCTCCATAATGAGTGTAAATTATTGCAAACTGACACTATTTAATGCAGACTACGAGCATATAAATTACTTTTAGGTTGAAGAATTTTGTCAACTCTGAAGAATTATTTCACAGAACTTATCAGACATAAGAATATTTATAAACGCTAACCTATATTTAATTTAAACATTCAAATATTTCTTTCAGGAAGTTCATCACCCCACTGGCATAAATCACAATTAGCTTATCTCCCTTGATTTCAGTTAGAAGTTAGAAAGTAAAACAACTTATATCGAGTACTATCTATGCTCTCATTTCTTTCACTCATAACAATAAGAATATAATGTTCATAATTATCACAAATAATATAATTCATAATATATTTACTTACATTTGTACAAAACACGTATTTATTTATAAAAAATAAAACACAGGTACGAGGAAAATCAACATGGTGAATAAGAATGATGGCAGAAATTTCATTGTTCATAGGTGGTATGTGAATAACAGCTTGTAAAGTATACATCGATTCATTACGGTAAATACAACAATAAAGAGTGAAAACAATCATTATTACTAATTACAATCACAAAAATTAAAATAAAAATACAATAAACATATAACATTATAACTGTTGAAAAACAAAACAATAAAAATGCATTTCATCAATTGAAGACAAATGCAGTGACAAGACGTGTAAATAAAAAATAGAATAAAACTTTTTTTTAAATGCTCAAACTTCATTTTCATATAACCTGATTATCTATTGGAATTGACAACAAAGAATTACTATAAATGATAAAGTGATTCTATTGTAAGCCTATGTACTGTAAGCACAACATCACTAAATATAGGATACCTTAGTAAAAAAAAATGTGATCTTTTGTCAATAAACTTTATATATTGTATGATCCAGAAGTAATTTCACTTATATTACCACTCTTTACTATTCATTAATATATCCTGATTAGTAGAAAAATGATCAATGTAAAGTAATTCAATGTAATTTTAACTTATGTATAAATGTATACATACTTCAAAATATGATAAATCTGAAACCTAATGAATATGTTTATTTTCAACTGTTTTAAATACAAAAGGTTATCGTTTCTTAAATAATGAAATTATACTGAATAAGACAAATAAATTGAATTGTTATATTATTGGCAAAAAGAAAACAGCAGTATCAAGCGTAGCATGATTTAATTTTCTTGTTAAAATCAAACAGTTGAGAAGAAAACAATGAAAATATAACTTGTAATTTTTCTTTTTTACATAAAAAATATTATTTTTTAGAAATGTATAAATTTAATTGTTACATAATAAAAAGAAAAGATTTATTGCATAGTAACAACATTTACTCTAATTGAATGTTACTTTGAAATTTTACATTTATCTATTTTTAAAATATCTGATGAATTTAACGATTCACCAGTACTTGATTGTGATTCATTATCTAATAAAAAATCATCTATACTTATTAAATCAGATTCAGCTCGTAATGATGGTTCACTGATTGTAAATTTTTCTCTCGCCTTCTCTAATTCATACCAATAATCACATGTACAAATTTCAGCTTCTGAATCACATGAAGTTGTTAATGAATATCCATTAGTTTTTATTAAACTAGTCAGTGGAAATTTTGTATTAGAATTTATGATAAATTTCTCCTCTTCTGGAGTTGTTTTTCTAGGCCTTTTCTTTTGACTTGGTCGAAATGATTTATGATCGGATTTTTTATGTGATTTGGGCTTGAATGAAGAAAATTTATTTGCGGGGTATTCTAGATAACTATTCCGAAAATTAGCTGAATTATTTGGAATAACAGATCCTGTATTAGTTATTAGTGTGGCATTTGATAAGTAAGGATTCATTTTTGCTGACCATGCAGTGTAAGCTTGTAGACTGGCTAGCTGAGCTGGTGTTAAAGCTGGTGAAGGAAAAACTGCTTTAGCATGAATGTTACGAGAAGGATGGTATTTCAAATGATCTAAAAATGATTTGTTTTGTTTAATGATCTTGAGATGAGGACTTTTATTTTCTGAAGACTGAACTGTATCATCTGTTTCAGATTCAACGTTATTCAAGGGTTCTTGTAAATGACTTTGCTTAATGACAATTTTGTTTGGTGTTATGCTATTGATGTGGTCTCCATTATTATTACTACTACCATTATTGTAACCATTGCCAATAAATATTGGTGCAGTGTTTTCAATATTTTGGTATTCATACTTAAGGCGGGGTTGTTTTGTGATACGCCTTAAATTGGGCACTTTAGTATTATGTAAGTTTGAGTCGAATGAAAGATTTGTATTACGGAATAAATCTTGATTATAAAAAGTAGCACTATGATTTGACACTGGGCAAAGAAGTGGAGACGGATAAAATTCTGGATCTACAAAATAATTTAAGTTTGAAGTGTGGGTCAGAAGTCGTCGGTGCGGTCGCCTACGATGATGTTCAATTAAAGCCTTTTTAACACGATTTCTTTTTGAATTATGTATAATTCTGTAATTACTTAGTAAATTGGAATTAGATACAGTCTTTGGCTCAGGACCAAATACTGTTCGTAAGTCAATAGATGAACGACTGGCATAACCGTTTTTAATTGTAAACCTATTGGAATGAGACGAGTTATGCTGGCCTTTTTTAAGGGAATAACTTGGTGCACCTTTTACTTCTGATTTATCGATACCCTCTTCAGCGTTGTTTTGATGTTTACTTGCTCTTCTTACTTCTTTCATTTTACTAAAGTCTTCTGTAAGAGAAAACATGTTGGAATTATTTATGAAATGTGAGTTTTCAATGGTTCCATCCAGGAGACTATGTTGTTTGACAAGTACTTTATCTGCATTTGTAGGAACATATGCCGAACTGTTAGTTTTCCATAGCGATTCTGGTTCTTCCATAGCACTACATGAATTCTGTTGATCAGAATTATCTGGACTAGGACGTTGTTGATGAGCGAATTCTTGAAACGCCTCTAGTGATTTTCCATTGGAAGACAAACTTGTGATCGGTATTTTTGGTGAGATTAACCATGGTGTTTGTCTAACAAGAAAAGGATTAGCTGTTTTTAATTTATAATCTGAGGCATATGAAAGTTTTTCAGAATTTAATGATGGCAATGATGTTACTAGTGTATGACTAGAAACTGGATTTCGTGTGTGCTGTTCGTTACTTCTTAAATTAACATTATATCCATCTATTAAATCACCTTCATCAAAACCATTTGATGGAATACCACCTGTATATTGTAATTTTTCTGTGAAAGCTCTAAATTCGTCACCAGATAATGAACGCAAGCAAGTTAGCAGTTTATAAATCTGTTGCCAGTCGTCTGTACTGATCATTAGTTCTTGTTTCAGCTTTTCTAGATCGCATACTGACAGTACAATACCATTAATATTTAACTGTTGTATTTTGGATATATATGATTGTAAATGAGTTGGATGAATACTACTGATACTTGAAAATAACTCACAAACATCGTTAACCGTGAATTTATTAAATGGAAGGGTTGGATACATTTTCTGTGTGAAAATTAAAACATAACAGAAAAATATTATTAATAATTGCATCTATATTATCAAAGGATTTTTATCCTTTTGATAGATACAGTAATGGAAAGTAATAATAATTCTTCTTTTAAGTATTCGATACTGTCTGTGAGTTTTGTTAATAAATAATATAAACTATCATATCAATTCATTTCAAAACGTGACAGGTCTTGTTATGAAAACATTACCTGATATAGTTAAAATAAATCAAATGACGATGTATTATACTACTAGCCATGGGACTCTTTGTAGATGACTTATGCTTCTTTTTAGCCAGTATTCGCGCACAAAGTGCAAAATAATTTAAATGTATATCTTTCAAAGTATCACTTGAGTTTCTACTGGCGATTGATAACTCACATTTTTTTCTTAAGGGGGAAATTTCCCAACAAAATATCACTCAGTGGTGAACCTAGTATTTGTTTCATTTTAATATACTAGGTCTTATAATTTTCACAGTATGCGCGTACTCAAAAGAACATTAACACCATGAAAGAATTATCTGATATAACAGTTATTCAGATGAAGTAAGACAACAAATTATTTAAATCACTTTCGTTGAAAATTTAGTTTGAACAAACAAAAATGATGTAAATACTCACTACGCTATTTTACATAGAATCCTTATCAAAAGAAAACAAGCGTATTGTGAAATTTTGGAATCAAACTGAACAATTTTTAAGATGTAGTGACGTACAAATCAAATAGTGTGTTCTTCTTAGAAATGCATTTTCATGATTTTAGTTAGTAATCATGATATTTTTGAAATCTAGCATAAAATGTCAGTCATTATCTAGATTACAATAAGTTCAGATTAATGTACTTACAAAAGTCAAAAGTTTGTGAATTATGTCACTGTTTATAGAGTAAAAGTGTTATCATTGTAGATTGTCGTAGTTAGTCGCAAATATTTGTCATCTTATTCTTTAACCAATTTAGTCAAAATTGTTTACACTAATAAGAACAATTAGTAGGGTTTTGCTTATCATCTCTAATAACTGATGCCTAAGATTAAATTCTACACATTATATAAACTATAAATGCATTTACTGTGCAATTCATAAATATCATGTTAATTCTTAAGGTACAGTGAAATAATTACGATGTTTGTTTCTTTTACTTGATAGAATTTGATAGATTAAAATTCCACTGCACTAATTTTTCATATATAATGGACTTAGTCCTCGTAGAATATATATATATATATATATATATATATATATATATATATATATATATATATATATATGCAACATAATAGGCATTTATCTGAATATAGATATGAAACTATGGGTAACTTACTTTCATTGTAAGCTGACATGACTTATTTAATGCATTATCTCCCGCTGCAGTAGTATCAGATGAACATGGCCAGTAGGTATTTGAAGGCATATTTTCAGCAGATGATGGTGAACCAGTAGTTTTAGAGCTTATATGATTTGCCTGAACTTTTGGAGTATTTAACTGAATACTTGTATAAAGGGGTGCTGAGTTAGAATGTCCAAACTTATCAAAGGAAAAATTATAAATCGTGTTACTACTTTTTTCTTCAACAAGCGAACCAAGGTGATTGACAAATCCATGTTGTAGACATGATGACTGTCGACTATTTATAGAACCTACAAGAGCTACAGAACAGACAATTAAATAATATTTTCTATAAATAGCGATTCTACTTAAAATTTGTCAGTAGTATTAAAATACATCTAAAATTATTAAGGTTTGCACCATTCAGAATATAATATCACCTTATTTTCGAAGTGAAATCGTAAGCAGCACTATTTAAATCAGATTAGGTTTATCTGTATTTCAACAAACTTCCATTTAAATAATCATATACAAAGAAAAGGGACTAATATATATATGGTTATGCAGTCTCTCGGAATTCAATGAACAACATCGATGCAACTAGTTGACTTAGACTTTTCTCTCCCATACACAGCATCAAATGCAGAGGAAGACCAACAATATAGCCGCAGTCTCGGCAGCAGTAGGCCTCAACATACACAAAGGGAAAAGCAAGATCCTTCACTACAAAACAACAAACACTAACTCAATTACACTTGACGGAGAAATTCTGAAAGATGTTGAAACCTTTACATATTTGGGCAGCATAATCGACAAACGAGGAGGGTCTGATTCGGATGTGAAGGCGCGGATTGGTAAGGCAAAGGTAGCATTTCTACAACTGAAAAACATCTGGAACTCAAACCAACTGTCAGTCAATTTTAAAGTCAAAATTTTCTCGACAAATGTGAAGACGGTTCTGTTGTATGGAGCTGAAACTTGTATTCAGAACTACGAAAAGTATCGTTCAGAAGATACAAGTATTTATAAACAACTATCTGCTTAAGTTACGTCAGATCCGTTAGCCAGATACAATCAACAACAACCTTCTATGAAAAAGAACAAATCAAATTTCAGCCGAGGAAGAAATTAGAAAAAGACATTGGAAGTGGATTGGACACATTTAGGAAACCATCAAACTGTATCACATGACAAGCACTAACTTAGAAACCTAAATGCCAAAGAAAAAGAGAAAGACCCAGGAACACATTGCGTCGGGAATTGGAAACAGACATCAAGAGATTGAAGAGCACTTGGGAAGAGCTAAAAAGGAAAGCTCAGGAGAGAGTTGGTTGGAGAATGCTGGTGGGCTGCTTTTGCTCCACATGGGGTAGCAGATATTGATTAATTGACTGATAGGTTATACAGTATTTGTATAAAAATCCAACTCAAAATAGATGCAAATGTTTCTCACACTGCACATCGACTGCTACAGTGAATTTAAATATCTTTCTTGACATTTGTTTTAATGTTTCTGAAACGGAGAAAAGCACCTGGTGATAGAATTTACGCTGCTTATCAGACACTTCAAAATCATTTACTACAGATGTCAGAGTAATATATGACTAAGCAGTGCCTGTATTCACTGTCATTTCAAGTTCATAACTACTTTGTAGGCTGTATACTTATCTTTCATCATTTAGTCTGATACAGATATACGAATAGCACATAAATCGGTAAATAGAAAAGTTAACGATGTGATGTGTTAAGTTATAAAGATTGTAACCGGATTGTTTAAGCACGCAAATTGTGTGACTGACTAAAATTAAACCCAACAACTGTTTTACGGATAATTTTTAATGACCTTCATCTTTGGGAAGCCATTACAGTGGTTGAAGTTATTTTTATGAGTAAGTTCCGGAAACAAATTTTTCTAATGGGGCGCGTTCAGCTTCATTTTAAACACGTAAGTACTTTGATATTCATGTTTGATAGAGTTCACGATATCATTCTCGAAGTGAACTAATTTAACGTGCTGCAAAACTTGCAACTTCAATTACTAAGAAATATGGAACCGCCTGTAGCCCCTAGGGTTGCTGCCGGTCCCAAGCCCGGATAAAGGAGGAGGGTTGGGCATGGGGCTAGCAACCCCATCCCGTAAAACAACAAACGTGCTAAAAAAACGCTAACCAGTAAAAACCTTTATAACCATTTTTACTCTGCCTTGGGAGTTGGAAGGTATGTTATGACGCCTCATGGTGAAAGCCGAGTTTCTTCGGAAGCCACGAGGCCGATGTCTCTTCTGACAACCAGAGCAACAATTAATATAGGTACATGGAATGTCCGCACGCTGTGGGAAACAGGGAGGACCATGCAAATAGCTGAAGAAATGAAAAGATACAACCTGAAGATACTTGGAATAAGCGAAACGCATTGGGTGCAAGCTGGACAGCAACGGTTATCCTCGGGAAATGTGTTTTTATACTCCGGCCACGAAGAAGAAAACGCCCCCCACACACAAGGAGTAGCATTGGTGCTATCCCAAGATGCATGGAAGTCTCTTATAAGATGGGAACCTCATGGACCCAGGATCATCACAGCATCCTTCAAGACGAAGAAGGAAGGGATTGCAATGAATGTCATCCAGTGCTACGTACCCACCAATGACAGCCATGAAGACGACAAAGACCAGTTCTATGCGAGGCTGTAGTCAATCATCGAGAAATGTTCAGCCAAGGACCTGACCATTCTAATGGGCGACTTCAACGCCAAGGTCGGAGTGGATAACACCGGGTATGAAGACATCATGGGACAACATGGAGTGGGAGAAAGGAATGATAACGGTGAGAGGTTTGTGAACTTATGTTCCTTCAACAAAATGATTATAGGTAGCACCATTTTCTCACACAAACGTATGCACAAAACTACATGGGTTTCACCGGACCACATTACGGAGAACCAAATCGACCACATCTGCATCAATAAGAAGTTTAAAAGGACCATGGAAGACGTAAGAGCAAGAAGAGGAGCCGACATAGCTTCAGATCACCATTTGGTGGTGACTAAAATGAAACTGAAGCTGAGGAAGCACTGGACAACTGGAGCAGCAGTATTACACAAGTTTAGTACAGCCCTTCTCCGGGATACTAACAAACGCAACGAATTCAAATTAATTCTCAGCAACAAGTTCCAGGCATTTCATGATCTACTAGAAGAAGGTGGAACTAATATGGAAGACAACTGGAAAGAGATTAAGGGAACAATAACCTCAACATGTCAGGAGGTTTTGGGTCTCAGGAAACAACACCAAAAAGAGTGGATTTCTGTTAGTACTCTGGACAAGATCCAAGAAAGGAGGAACAGAAAGACAGCGATCAATAACAGTCGGACAAGAGCAGAGAAAGCCAAGGCACAGGCCGAATACACCGAAGTCAACAAGCAAGTGAAGAGGAGCATCAGGTTGGATAAACGAAAATTTGTTGAGGACCTAGCAATGACAGCGGAAAAAACTGCAAGAGAAGGAAATATGAGGCTCTTATACGATACAACGAAGAAGTTAGCTGGGAAAGTCAACAAGCCAGAACGGCCAATTAAGAACAAGGCTGGCAAACCAATCACTGAAGTGCATGAACAACGGAACAGGTGGGTAGAGCACTTCCAAGAACTCTTGAATAGACCAGCCCCACTGAACCCACCAGTCGTCGAAGCAGCAGCCACGGATCTCCCTATAAGCACAGACCCACCAACAGTCGAAGAAATCAAAATGGCCATCAGACAGCTCAAGAGTGACAAGTCAGCAGGACCAGACAACATACCAGCGGAGGCACTGATGACAGATATAGAAGTAACTTCAAAGATACTCCACATTCTCTTCAGGAAGATTTGGGAGGATGAACAAGTTACAGCAGACTGGAAAGAAGGGTACCTGATCAAGATACCAAAGAAAGGCGATCTCAGCAATTGTGAGAACTACAGAGGCATTACCCTACTTTTGGTACCAGGAAAGGTCTTCAACAGAGTGTTATTGAACAGATTAAAGGACCCAGTCGACGGCCAACTCCGAGATCAACAGGCCGGATTCCGTAAAGATCGATCATGTACCGATCAAATCGCTACTCTACGGTTCATTGTTGAACAATCAACTGAATGGAATTCACCACTTTACATCAACTCCCTCGACTATGAAAAGGCATTCGACAGCGTGGATAAGAGAATATTATGGAGCCTTCTACGACATTACGGCGTACCCGAGAAGATAGTCAACATCATACGAAATTCTTACGACGGACTACATTGTAAAATCGTGCATGGAGGTCAGCTCACAGATTCATTCGAAGTGAAGACCGGTGTCAGATAAGGCTGCTTACTCTCGCCCTTCCTCTTCCTACTGGTCATCGACTGGATCATGAAGACTGCAACATCTGAAGGCACTCTCGGAATACAATGGACAACATCGACGAAACTAGATGACTTGGACTTTGCAGATGACCTAGCTCTTCTTTCTCACACACATCATCAAATGCAGAAGAAGACCAACAATATAGCAGCAGCCTCTATTATCAGCAGTAGGCCTCAACATACACAAAGGGAAAAGCAAGATCCTCCGATACAAAACAACAAACTCTAACCCAATTACACTTGACGGAGAAATTCTGGAAGACGTTGAAACCTTTACATATTTGGGCAGCATCATCGACAAACACGGAGGGTCTGATTCGGATGTGAAGGCGCGGATTGGTAAGGCAAAGGTAGCATTTCTGCAACTGAAAAACATCTGGAACTCAAACCAACTGTCAGTCAATATAAAAGTCAAAATTTTCAACACAAATGTGAAGACAGTCCTGTTGTATGGGGCTGAAACTTGGAGAACTACGAAAAGTATCCTACAGAAGATGCAAGTATTTATAAACAACTGTCTGCGTAGGATTCTTCGGATCTGTTGGCCAGATACAATCAACAACAACCTGTTGTGGCAGAGAACTAATCAACTTCCAGTTGAGGAAGAAATTAGGAAAAGACGCTGGAGGTGGATTGGACACACACTGAGGAAACCATCAAACTGTGTCACAAGACAAGCACTGACTTGGAATCCTAAAGGCCAAAGAAACAGAGGAAGACCCAAGAACACATTGCGTCGGGAATTGGAAACAGACATGAAGAGAATGAACAGCACTTGGGAGGAGCTAGAACGGAAAGCCCAGGACAGAGTTGGCTGGAGAATGCTGGTGGGCGGTCTATGCTCCACTTGGAGTAACAGGCATTGATTGATTGATTGATTGATGGAACCATATTTATGAGTTCCAATGATACCTGTAACTGAATTGTTCAGAGATCACTAAAAAGTTAATGCAGCAATCTACAATCTCTTTGGAAGGGGGATGTTATTACTCTACAACTCTATCATACTAACCACATTTGCCATGATTGTAGTTATATAAGGAGCAATCTGTGAATACTATAGGATTAGGTGCATCGTGATAGCAAGTGGCAACTTCTTGAAAGGGATTACGAAAATCTTTGAACATTTTTAATGCGAGTTAAAAATACCCAATTTTAATTTTTGTCTGTTCTTTATAAGAATTATCTTGTACTTTTAATGACGATGAGCTCATTTTTAGTTCAGCTGACTTCTGTTCCTTGTCTCTATTTCTGTTGCTGCTGTCATTAGATTCATTACTCAGTGATATAATATATCAAATCTCTGTATGTAATGCATAAGTAATAACTAATAAATTTAAAGGTGATTTTGTTACAATGAGGCCTTGTTTTGTACCTCATTATGTAACAGACATTAAGTTGTTAAAAGAAAACGTCACCTTATTTCATTTATATAGATAACTAGCTCAGTGATACCTTTGATGGTTAGGAAAGACAAAATATGCCATTGTATTTATACGGCATGTAGTATACATATTAATTTAGGCTCATTTATAGAGCTCATCAACGTCGTCATTCTTGAATCAATTATTTCTATGGGAACCTACTAAGCAATATTCTAAACACTTGTCGTAATTTATGATGTTTGTTTAGAATACACAGATCATATTCTAATTTATTTTATAAATTTAAAGTTTGAATAGAAAATTACCTTGGATTGCATGACGAATAAATGGATTGTGTATTAAAGTGCATGCAATAAGCTGTTTTAATGTATTCAATCGAATTTGAGTAGTTGTTTTTGAATAGAGAAATTTACTAAGACGCTCTAAATCTCGATCTTCGATTGCTAATGATTCCAGTATTTCTATTGATTCACTAACTCTTTTTTTGACCTACAATATGAGAATAATTGTAAATACAAAACAGCTGTGTGAGTTATAACTAAAAAATAAGTAGTTGTTTATTATACAAGAAACAATACTTAGTAAGTACTTGAATTCTTTTTCGAATAGCATTTTACGAATTTGCTGAACAATTCTATCATTTAAAAATTAACAAATGGTGGTTTCATACTGTCTGGAAATTACTACATTAAAAGAAAAATGTCAGTTTCTATTAAGATTTAGAAATGTATGTTGCTTTGTAAACTAATTGCGTAAATTGAAATCAAGTACCAGATATTTGATGGATATGATCATTTTAAATAGGCTCGAAGAGTTGAATAAGTATTTATAAATAAAACAGTTCAGTACCTCTGAGATATCAAAGAATTTCAGTAAGACGTTTAACAAGCGGTAGGTTTATTTGGTCAGATGAGATAAGCGAAGATGAGCTTAATAATACTGGCGGTTCAGTATGAATGAGCATCCAGTGAAATTCATCAGCATACATTATGTGTATTAAAACAAAATCAGAAATTATATTAATTCCCAAGAAATCAATATTTTTAGTATTTCGACCTACAGATAAATAATGTTTGTCTAATATTAATATAAAGCATAAATAAAACATAATAAAGAAAGTTTACTGAGTTTAGATTAAATTTTGTTCTGATTACCACTGGAAATAAAGACGAGATTGCTGAATTTATCTTATCTGTGCCCATTAACCATATCGTCTGTTGGTGTATAGCTAATTACATCAAGTGAACGATCAGATATATTCCTCTATAAGTTTAAAAAATCACTGTATTTATCAACAGTGATGATTGTTATTCAACAACAATGACATAATATATTGTATAACTATCTATTTTTCCTGTTGCCCATCACAAAATATCTCCTCTGAATTATTTTTACTGTCATAGAATAACATGACTGTTATCAATGAAAATGTTAATTGCTAAAACTGTTCATCATTTGAAAACATTAAAAAATTTCTGTAATCAATAAATTAATTACAAAAAATGTATATACTACTGAATAATTTTTTTTCTTTAAATATAAAATAAATACTCATGATAAAATATTGAATTTCTATTGATTTCCTTTAATTTTATTTTTAACCTTATTTGAATATGAATAATTTGTCAATAGTTCTTTTTTTTTTTTCTTAAATAATTTTTATACAACTATAAAATGAATTAAATTTTTAACATTCTATCAAGGTTGTATAATTAACTTGTACATATCATTTTTGTCTCTTTAAGTAATAATTAAATTGATAAGTAACTTAATAAATTGGATAAACTTATTTATTTGTTTTTCTTTTCTTAGTTTCATTAAGTTTACAGTCAGAAAAAAAAAACAGAAACAAGGAACAGTATAGTTGTTTATTAACTTATCTACACATAATTTTGGTACATCGTTTTTAAAAAAAAAGCGAAAAAAAAAATGAAGCAAACTATTAATTGAAAACGTTTACTTATTTCATTTTATTTTGACCTAAATTCATGTCATGTCATAAAGATTGATAAATAAACGTGATATAAATGAAACAAATGAAGAAAGATGTGAAAAAAACACAAATGAATTAAAGAATAGCCAAAGTGAAGTAAGATTCATGTAGTATGAGAAAAAAAAGCAATTACTTCATTTTATGCTATTAAAAATATCATTAATGATTTATTGTTTTAAATATGGAAACCTCATAAAGATACTTTATAAAAGGTAAGTAATAATAACAAAATCGATTATTACTACGTGTATGTCTAACCAATTAGTTAGTACTTTATAAAGGAATTTTTAAGATAGTTTTGCATAGTAATGGTCAAGTATATTTATTGAAATTTTTATTAAGTTACCTTTTATATATTCATCCACTGATTAAATATTCATTTGGTATTATTCCCTCTATTTTATAAGTATGAAAACTTAATACCACTAATCATCTAAATAAAATACCTTAAGATTATTTTATTAGTTCATACTGATCTTTAGAGATTAAAGTTATGTATTTATTTTACTGATACTAATTAGATAATTTTTATAAAACTAGGACAACAAGGATTGTGGGATTAAATGAATTCACTACATTTGATATTCTCTAATTCATGCGAATATCCACACAATCGTGTAAATAAGTAGAATATTTAGAAAATGTAGTTTGGTATGCAATTCACATAAAATAATCATTTGGCAATCGTGATGAATAATATTCTTAGTGACAAGTTCATATTTACAATAATTTGATATCGAAAATTAGTCGTAGTCAAAAATAATAGGTCACCAGGAAACAATGGGCAACTGTTTCGTCCAAGTATGGGGTTTTTCAATAGTGAATATTCACGGAATTCAACAACCTCTATAACAAGCCATTTAAAATTCATCTTTATAGATGAACGGGATAAGTGTGAGAGACAGAAGTGAGTTATGAAGTTATCCAATATGAAAAACATGTACTAATTTTTATTGAGTAGACAGTAGACATAGTGACGAAATCGACATTAGTTACTAAAATTACCAATCAGGATAATGGTGATAACAATAATAGTTAGAGGTTGTGTAAAAAGATATTGATAGGAGGTTCATTGTTTTAGTAAGCGATGTAAGGAGAAAAATTAGGCAATAAAAGCGTTAAAGATTTTATCATCAAGATGTAAAAATAGTAGTGAAGGAAGGAAAAAATAACTAATATGATAGGCAGAATGAACGAAACAAAACAGTTACGATTTTTTGACACACAATTATAGGCGGAAATCATGGACAAGGAAGATGAAGAAAAATGAAGATAGAACAGAAAGGGTATCAATAAATCCCTCTCCATGTTAATACCAGGTGTAACATAAATTATGTGCGTAAATTAGGATTTATAAGACGAATAGCGACTACTTCTGCATAACGTATAAACTTAGAGTTATTCTGTCTACTGATTATTTGAAAGGCACCACTATGATTCATTAAATGACCTGTGTCCCTTTTATGTCTTCCTATGGCACAACTAAGTAATCTGGAACCATTGAATAACAATTTCTTACAAATATGTTCTAAGATTTTTCTAGTCAATGTCCCCACCATTCTTCCAACATACGTGCTACCACATGTACATGGAAAATGGAAAATCCAACTGGAGGCAACTAGAGGTGGTTTATTATCCAAATTTAATTCTCTGAATAATATTTGTAAAATAAGTATTAATCAAATTTGCAGTAGGATAAATCAATGATAAATTATCCTGTAGTCGACGACTAATGTGCATCTTGATATCAACCTCTTTGAATGGAAGAATAATGAGCACATTTTTCTTGGAGATAAGTGATCATATTTGTTTACAGTCATTGTACTAGAATCTTTATCAGGTCTTAGTAAGACTATTTCATTGTTGTCCAACAACTCACTTATACGATTTATATGTTCTTTTTATAGTGAATATAATCGGAAGTGGGTGTGATAAAATACTGATTTGTTGAATCTACAAGTCTGGCTATGAACCAACCCTTCTTCCCCTCCGACATAGGCTCCAATTTGGAAGAATGATACGTTCGTCTATGCCATCCTGGTTTTCTTACGGTTACAATAACAGAAGGCCAATTTTCGAAGTATTTTTATACGTGTTAAAATTAATACTTAGTTGTAACTAAGGCAAACAATCGCATTAGATGTATTGATTGATATCTTCCTGAACTGATTTGCAGCCTAATGATCTTCACTCATAAATCTGACTGGTTTATGCAAACTTCTTACCCCAACTCAGCATGATAAACGGATATCAGTTGATAAAATAACTGGTCAGTGAATATGAACCATCTATAATAACCAGATAGCTGAACTATATGAAAAATATTTTGCTTAAAATAAGCATGATCAAAATTCACTGAAATCACCAATAATTGTAAGATAATATTCTCTTAGGCCACTCATGAACGCTTTGGTCGTTTTATAGAACCGAATTTATGCACGTTTATAAGACTTTTATATTGATTTGAACTGTAATAGTTCCAAAATATTCATCAGTGAGTATGCTTACCAAAGTAATTAATTTCACCATTACCATATGGTAAATGATTACTGAATTACTATCAGAACAACATACACGTCTGATTTTGTATAATGCAATTTGAACACGTTTCATACTGGATTAATCTGATTCACACCAAATTTAGACCGTACGAATGCATAGACAATTGTTTAAAGGAGATCATTCCTTGTACTTTATTTCAGTTAATTTAATTATTTCCTTAAACTGGTTCTTATTTGACTGCTGAGCGAAATGTTAGCGCTATCTAGTTCTATTCACAGAGACTTTATTTTCCTGAATGTAATTAAGGAGTTAAATATCTAATCGCTTAATTAGAAACTTGATACATTTCTCAACCATAATGTACACCCAAATTAGTAGTAGTAGCGAATCATATATGACATATTAGTATGCCATGTAAATGTGTAAGGATTTATTGTTTGCAACACTAGTAGTATGTGATATTCCATTTATCAGAACTCGCTAATAATATATTCCAAAGTCAGCTATAAGCGATTGAAATAATATTAATTAGGTTTCAGAAACAGTGAAGTGAGTTGGCTATAAGCAATAAATCATTATGGTCGACTTAATAGTACTTTTATTCAGATATGTATACATGTCAACTCGGTCTTTTACACTACCAGTTTCGATGCTCTATACTCACTCATTATACATACTTAAAATAAACATATCTTTCCTGCATGATTTACAAAATCATAAAAAATATATATTGCACAACCATTGTGAATTAATAAAATTAAATGTTACCTCTAAAAATGCCTCCATTAAGTTAATTTTGACTTCATTATTTTGCTCATTGTTGGGATTCATTGGATTTGAAGTATTCAGTTCTTCAAGATAAATTATTAACCATGTTGTATGATATGGCCAATGGTGAACAAGCGTGATCCATGTAACTATGAGTCCAATGTCTATGTTCATATTGTACAGTTTCAGTAGACGATCTGATGTACATTTATTTTTAAAGCAAATATTAAGATTTTTGACTTTTATTGTACATTAATGTTAAACTTAAACGTTCAAAAAAGGGTATAGAATACTTATTTCGAGCTTAACTTATAGTTGTTGATGTTTATAAATGACTTGGAAAATGCAACCAAGGAAAACTTGAAATGCTTAGGGAATCATATCCTCTAAATCAGGTTTAAACTTTTCATAATGTTAAGATTAATTAGACGCGACTTTTACATTAATCTACTCAATGATTTTATCCTTAAAAATACCAGATAAAAATGGTTTATGATTGTAGATTAATGGTGTTCTTAAAATATTCAAATTCAATTCTAAAGTGAATAAAAACACCTCCAATAGTCACTTTCATGCAATGCTAAGTCCAATAATTAAGCTAATCTTACATAATCAGGTTTATCACTACATACATTTGGAGTATATAGTGATGTATTGCTTATTTAAATAGAATGCATTATACTTAAACTTTGTTACAATAGCATAGCAAAATCTAAATGAATAATTAGATTATAAAGTCCTGCAACAGTACTAATTTATATGTACCGAAATTTTAAACTACAAAATATTACAATAATTAGTTTAAAGGAACATACCGATATTCAGGATATTTCGGGTGAAAGATTAAATGTACAAATTTTGTTTGTACCTTTGGTTTATTTTTCAGAATTATGAACATCATTTATTCATTTTAGTACTATCCTAAAATAGTGTATATCTTAATTTAGATTTATACTTATTCTTCCAAAACTTAGTAAGACACTAATTCCAAGTAATAATAGGGATTAAGTTTGTATTTAGCTTCAATAAAAAAAAACAGTCAATTGTAACAATGAAATGATTCATAAACACTTTAAACAAAATAGAAATAATTTCTGAAGTAGAAATCTATTGATTAACAGAAAATATACAGTGTGTGGTATTATGATGTATTTTATTTTTGATTACATTTCATGGTGGATGAAGAACCCATGAGATTACACATTTCTTTCTCTTTGTTATACGTTTTTCTTTTTTGTAGTCTAAAGTATAATTGTACTCCAATTTACGAGAATAATAATTTTAATAAAGTTCAATGCATGGTAAACTCAATTCAATAAACGCAAGAGTTAAAAACAATTCAATAGATTTAAGTAACAACAAGTCAATGTAATTTATTTAATTAGAGAGATAGAAATTAGACAACTGAGTCCAAGGTATAGTCTATTAAAAATTTACATCAGATATGAAGTAGTTAGAAGCCAAGCAGCACAAGTTACATGTTTTTACCTGAAAATAAATAAAATTTCTTAAACGACATCCCGTGCACAAATGACATTACAATCCTTGGGTATAGTTTAATACAAAATATCATTAGTATTTGGAATCGCGTTATCCACATTGAATAAAAGTGTATACATGAACTCAAAAATAGTAACATAACTGAGAATATAGTATAACAATGTCACATTTTCAGGAATACGTATAGGTGTAGATTGCACTTCAAAGTAATCAGTAAAGTTCAAGAGGGGACAACTTCGGGGCTAGCAACAAGCATTGAAAAAGATGAATATTCATCAGAAACCTGTTCTTGAAACTGTAAAGTTTTCCATTACTTTTTGCCAGACTTTTGAGAAAACACTGAGTGGTATTACTTAGATTACTAAACGCTTGTAGTAGGGCATATGATGTGAACTTCGATGCTGTTATATATGTAAGCTATGCTTAAACACTTGAAATTTTGTGAGCAACCAACTAGTATTATTGTATCGGACGCAAACCACCCACTTTAATCACATCTTCTTCGTTGTATTTCCTCGGGTACAATCAAACCCAACTACCTTAGAATTCATACACACAAGAAAAAATTTTTAGAAGCCCTACTATTCAAAATCTATCACGTACGATGCGATGAGAAAATCTTACAGTCTAGTCTATTTTGAAATATATGCTCGTAAAATACAGGTTAGCATGCAGTGTAAAGACTCCTGTTATTTTTAAAACCATCTAAATTTTGTTTTTGTTGATATTATATTTATAAAAATTAATGTATTTCTTGAAACAAGAACATGGAAAAATTGTAGCTTGTTAAAAATACTGTGCGCTAAAAAGTCGTATTAAACTAAGCATGATGTCAAATTGCTATCAGTTACTTAGCATTGCACAGCGTTTAAAAGACGTCAGTATCCTACAGATGCAACGACAATTTGGGCGCTTAAGTTAATTCCAACATATTTTTAAATGTGAAGCATCTATTTTAGACATTATGCTTTATGGATACTAAAGTGACTTGATTAATAAAAGGTATGTCACTTGAACATACAGAATCAATGTACCTAAATCTTTTGATTTCAAAGAGTAACTAACTATCTTTGGCGCGATCAATGAAGTGCGTCACCTTAATGTTTACGAACCAGATAGATTTCATTATTCACTCTTGACCATAGTCAATCTACACTATCAAACCATGAAGTACCTAAACTCGTAAAATATGTATTTTTTTTAAAAATTCTAATGGAAAACTTACATGTAAATGTTGTAGACAGTACTAACTGTTTAATAACTTTCCCATTCCAATCGGCTAATTCATGATTATGTAAGAACATACGTGCAATATCATTAAAATTAATAATTTCATACTCTTCTGTAGAATCTATTTTGATTTTCTCTATTTCAGAATTGATTGGAGTAATTTTAGACTTTTGTTGGCTATTCATATGCGTTCCGTAGAAATTGTTAAACATAGCTCTTGGAATATTACTTGAGACGCAATTTGGATTACATGACTAAAATTTACAAAAATATATTTGATAATAATGACTTTTACAGTGAATGAATATTTATCCAAAATATTCATAAATGAAATATTCAAACGTACACAGAGTGGAACATAATGTACAGTAAAACATCCAAATTCCACCAATGTACATTTATGTATTTTAGTGCATATTTTATTAAATAGATTTGTTACGTAGTACCAACAATTACTGTCATTTTCCTTAAACTTTAATTGTTTACCTTTTTTTTCCTGTTTGAAGTTGTCAGTCAAGTCATTACCCACTTACCTTTTAAGATCACATACAATTGTAAAATAACATTGAGACAGATGTTATAGTAAAACTATATTTTGAAAATTTGATAACTGAAGCTTATTGGGTATCGACATTCTACTTAAATCACCTTGCAATCGGTTTTCACATAATTTTCTAACCTATAGAATATCAAACATTATTTCATAAGACATTAATGTATACTGATGCCCCTTGTAAAATATAGATGATGCATAATTTCTGATTCTTATCAAACAGCATTTTGATTAAGTCCGTTGGATTACTTCGGTAGTAGTGACTTCAATTTGTACTGTAGAAACGTTTATGCTTACTATGTAAGTGGAATAATAACAAATATAAATCGAAAGCGAAATGTTGCTAGTTCTCATTCTATTAAGAATAGTATCTAGGAAAAAATATATACAACCATCTGATGTATTAGCAATTCCAAATAACCTTTGTTTTGTGCGACATTTTGCTGCTCACTAAGTCGCTAACTAACTATGTGATGTGATTTCACTCTCATTTATCATTTTAGCACTACCAATAATTAAGATAAAGATAGGCAACTTATGTTGTTTGTCGAAGAATATCGACCTTTTGTGATCTTTTACTATAACTAATGGAATATTAATTAAAAAAACATTTAACTTTAAGTTTACTCAGAGAAATTATAAATGAGAATAACTTTTACCAAGTTTCTAATAATCACCAATCAATCAACATTTTTACTTTCTCATTACACGTTTATTTTAGTGATAAAATGAAATTTTAAATTAATCAGTTATCTACAATTCTAGTCTTAATCTTTCATTTTTTCTCGTGAACACCAAACAATTTTTATGTATTTACTAAAAACATTTTAAGACAAATTATCAAGATTTTAGTGATTTTTGTTTTAAAATAATGAGAATTGTATGAGTCATTTATGAATTATCTGATACCCTATAACAACTCTAGTTATCATGTTATCATATGATGAATGCTGCTTGTTATGTTGATCACAATAGTCTAATGAATATGATTTTGTATTCAGTTGAAATGACTTTATGGAGGTATGTATTGATTGAATTTGTCACAGTTTGATAATGGTTGGATACTAACTAGGAAACATTAAAACAATTTAGATTTAGTGAGAAACTTCCCATCAGTGGGTATTTTCTTATCATCAGAAAATCGAACAACTAAACTTAATACTTATTTCTAGAAAACCAGTTTGATTCAGTTATAATGATTAAATTGCTGATGACCAATATCATGGTGTTTTTGAACTTATAGTGAAAAGAAGATACTGGGTTCTATTCCATGGCGGAAACAAAGGTGCTTATTGCTGGTGAGTCGCATACTAGTCCGAAAAGGTGCTGTTTAGTTTCTGGTTATACTCGACGACCATCAGTCAGAACAAATCTACCAACCTAACTAAAAAATAAAATTCTTTGTTAATTTATTCCGTATTGAAGAAAAAATAATAAAGTATTGTGAAACACTATAAACTATGCTTCTGCACATTTAGTGATCATAGTAGCACTTAACTCACTCATTAATGCTAATCGTGAAGTAGTTGGCAATGTCACAAAAATTTACTAAATAGAAGAATTTTTAACTGACTGTTTATAAAATCTGAAAAAGTATGATAATTAATGAAGAGTTACTGCTCTACACAATGACTCAGTGGATTCACAAGCAGTATAATCATTGTTTGAGTATAATGAAGAATTAAAGCACGCGTAATGAAATTAATCTATTTCATCTCATACTGTCGAGATAAAACTATGATTCACAAAACTATGGGAAAGTGGCTTTGCCCTTGATAATTAAAAATATTGTTTCAGTGACAGGTTATTTAACAGCAGACTTTTCATGATGGCTGATTATCAATTAATTAATACAACTATGTATTTTTTAAGCCTACTAGTTTTTATTCTTTGTAGTTAGTGAGTTAAACTGCGAAAATACCCATTAGCTTCAAATACTTATTATTGTCGATAAGATATTTGGTGAGCTATAATGGAGTGATCTAATTTCCTGTGAAATAAATTACATCACCATAAGTAAACTGAAAAAATGTAGTTACTCTGATCATTGAGTTATTAAATAAGTTAGTTACTCACGGGGGGAAAGGGGTAAAAGCTATTAAAAGAAATCAAAGGACTAGGAGACGGCTATCATTAGATAATATAAATGCATTGTAAAATTGCTTTCTTCTTCATGTAAATCACTCATATGTCTCTATCCTTCTTGACATCATATTTATACCTGTTATTAAGATAAATAACACTTATTTCATTCTTTACTCAGGAAATTAATCTTACCAAAAATTCAGATTAATGCACTACATACACACTTTTTTTAGCTATCCATAAGATAGTTTGCGTGCTATCTAACAAGGAAAGATTATTTTTCTTCAAAAATATGTTTTCAGGTTTAAATAATAAGATTTGCTACATGTTAGCGTGATTGATATATCTCAGAGTAAAACAAAGATGTATATTATTGATTGATTAACTAAGATATATATATTACTGTTTGTTTTTTGATTTACAAAACAAAATAAAATAACTGAAAATGAGTTTGCTATCTTACCATCTTCCTTGATGATGTATTTACACTTGATATTGCTGCTGTAGAAATTGTTTCAAGTTGTATTGTAGGAATCACTGGTGAATAACCATTTAATGATGAATGTACATGCTGATTTTCTTTTGTATGTTCGATATATGATTTAGTTAATTCATTGAAATCAGTAAAAATTGGTGGTTCCAAATAAATTGGCAAATGTAAACTAGCATGTACTAAATGAACATTATCACTAACTATTTGTGTAAGGAGTTTTGGTTCTAGTGTTAAATTACTACAAAATGCAGCACTGTATGACGATAAAATTGCATTACAAACAAGATCACCTAGTAGAATCTGAAATCATAAAAATATATAATTAAAAATGCTATCATTCATAGAGTAAAGTTAATTAAATGAGCATCTTATTCACTAATTTAATTCATAATAAAGTTGTTTCAATAATGTCAGTAATAGTTTCTGATTCAATGCTATAAATTCAGCAATTAAAAGTTTTTGTGCAGTTATCTTTTTTATATAGAAAAAAACTGTCTGAAAATTAATACAGTGATTAAGTAAATACTAAAAATGAATTAATGTAAAAATTTAGCTCAGTAATAAGTTGTATACAGAAAAATACAAGTGAATTTGAAATCGTTTTAATGAATTAATCAAATTGATAGGAAACCAGACTGAGATGCATTTCTTTATTTTTCATGGTAAACTTGTTTACAATACGAGATGAATGATGGATATTTAAAGTGGTTTAACAAGATGTTTTATTGAATAAGATAAGTTGATACTTAATTAATGCTAAGGATAAATATGTACAAGACAATTTTGAGGTGTTACCTGGAATAAGAAACTTCAAAATACGTAAGTTACCATATAACCACACACCGATATTTCTAGTCATCATTAGTAGTTATAAGCTGTAAATGTAATCATTTATGATGGTGTCATTAGAGTATTTAGTTTCACTCTCCTTTGCTTCTACGTAATTGTTAACCCCTTTTGTTCGGTCTTATAAATCTATCATTTGATATTTTAATATCATTTTCAGCCTTTTAAATAACTGTCAGGTAATTTATCGTTTCCTTGCCCACTTATACCAGTTCTTTTGTTCATTGAATTATACTTTGAAACATTAATCAATCATTGTTAAACATTAGTAGTCATTTTAATAAAAATACCTGAACATACAATAATATTAGACAACACACCAATACTTGATTTCGTATCAATTTTTCACTGCATATATAGATATTACTGTAGAGTTATTAAGAAAAACTGATTGAGAAGAAACATTTTCTTCACTCTGTTATCAGTTTATTAAGTTTATTTTATTCCATGGAATAAAGAGACATAGTTTGTCAGATATGCATTGTCTTCTTATTGTATCATCTAATTGTTCTATTATTAATAGCATTACCGTTATTATTTTTATTATTACCAATAATAATTCTTTCTATTCAATACTCATTCTCTTTTCAAGTGACCTATACTTATCTACGTGAAGAGTTCTAACATAATCCATCAATAAGTAATTATGCCTTTGACCTATAATCAGTTTGATGATTCATTTACTTTATACAAACACCTAGGTATAGATATTTAAGTTCATTGTATTAATTAATTATTTTAAATACAGATGATCAAGTTTCAATTATTTATTCAATCCATTAATGAAGTTTATTAATTTATTCGATTTTTTTTACTGTATTACATCGCAGTAGTATTTATTTCAGTTTCCACTGAAACAATTTTGAAAGATTTTTCTTCCTTTCATATAGTATCTATGATGTAACAATATTAAGAAATTTGTTCAAAAATGTTAATGTTACAGTGAAATGACGTCGAGTTTATGATAATACAAGAAAACTGAAACTACTGATTTTCAACTTATGAAAAATGCAATTAATAAAGATTCCATCTATGCGAGCGTATCAATATACAGTCTAAAGTAAAATCCGTAGCATAAGTGGATTTGTGAAAGAAACACAATGACACAAACACTATTTTAAGTATATGACAAGTCATACAATAATATCTGACATTAACTTCTTGTAAATTGAGTCAGTCCTACTTCCAGTCTTTCATCTAGATAAAAGTTAGTTATATATATTTAGTCTATAGCATGTTTATAAGTATACAGGAAGATCTCTTATGGCTATTTCCTCTCTCGACAGCTTGATCATCTCATCTAATGGAATGACCGGGTAATTAAATGATTTCCAGTGAATATACGACAGTATGAACATGCCAATTCCCTTCATGCTTGTACATAAGTTACATACTACACTCTAATTATGATACTACAAGTCAAAAAAATCTCAGTTAGATGACTGAAAAATAAAACAACAAGTTGAATAGATGAAATAGTAAATAATTAATGACCAGAACAAAAAATATATAACAAACAATAATGGTGGAAAATTGGTTGATCTAACCCTTAGTTAAATAACTATGGCAGAATAAATGTTAATAGGGAAGGGAAAGTCGATAAATCATTTTAACTTAATCTGATTGACTGTTTACAATGGAATAGTTTATTGTAATTTTATTTTGTCACTGTGCCTCTGAGGAAATTGAAGATGTCTATTAAGAAATAGATTAAAATAATTATTGGATGTGAAAGTTAACATGGTGGCCTATTTCACCCTCACAAAATGAAATATTATTAGGTCATTGTCGTAAAAATAAATGTTAAAAAATTTCCAACAAACGTTTCGTTTTGTATCACAGTTAATTTTATAAATTAATCAAAACTATCCTAGACCAGTTCTAATAGAAAAAAATAACTGGTTTAACAAGTTCGATATATATTTATTTATAAACTTTAGCTAGATTATTTGTAAGAAATCAATCACACTAAATCTGCTGATTAAGAGCTAACTTCAGAAGGCTCATGTAGATCTGGTGAGAAGTTGCGACTGGTGGGGTTTACACTTGTTAGGAGTGAGCGAGTTAGCAGTGATGAAATTAGATGATCGTGGGGCCTTATCACAAACTGACAGAAGTGACAATTTCACCATTAAATTGGTCTGTAGTGGTACCCTACCAACATCATTTTAAGAAGAATTCAATAGAAAAGAACATTAGCAAAAGTTTGCAGCTTATTTCAATAATGAGACTGGTAAAAGTAATATGTTATTCGCATCTTTGTAGCCAGAAGCTGTGAAATAATTTGCTTTGTCCTATGACAAATTCTCTGATTCACAGTAACTCATTATTAAAATTGTTGATACTGTACTGTTGTATTGTAAAACCATAATAAATATTACTAGCATGGTATGATTAACAAGAAAATTCGTTCTGCCAAATCATGATGATCTTCAGATAATATCCACCCATCGAATTATTTTCTATAGCTCCTCAATGTCTATTGAACAATAAATCTATTACTCAGTTATAGATTATAATCTTTAGGTTTATGAAATAATATGGTGGATGACTTTTAACAATAATTAATATTATAACATACTCCACACACATGAAATTTATTATATACCATTAATAATCTTAACGGTTGTCACAACATATGAGGTTTCATAAGTTACTGCTAGTCAACCAGATAAATATAAATTTTAGGTTAAAGTTAACACAAGTTCTTACTGCAGTATATTTCAAAGTCTTAGACAGGGATAAAATATCACTGCAGCACTTTAAAGTACACCATACTTGAGTTAGATAAGTTTCTTTGAATAAAAAATATCTAATTTTCATCGAAGGAGCTACATCACCGAATGACTTTGTTGCATCTGTCTGTATTCAATCTCGTCTTATCTTCATTACATATTATGTGAACCCAATATGTGAGTGTGTAGGTTTGATGTCATGAATTGTTTGTACCTGGCTACTATGACAATATAAGCATCAACAATATCTGAATATAATTCATAATATACAATCATTATAAAAGAATAATTTGCATAAGACTACGATGATAAGTTTCTATTCTTTTACAGGCTTTCCTTTTTAGACCAATACTGAGAATCTACTGACGATTTGTTTTGTTAAAGCTCATTTTTTTAAACACAAACAACTCTGAAAACCCATCTGAAAATCTTTGCGTTGAAAAATCCCGTGAATTCTCAATTTGATTTGGGCCGTCTGCCTTGACTATTCATCATTGAATCACACATCGTTTCTAACTTATCAAAAGATAGGCTTCATCAGTAATTTTTGACAAGTCCATTACTTTGTATTAACTTTCATAGTGTGAAAAATGCTCGATATTTAAAATGACATGATACAATGATTTTATCGGATTAGACTAAAAAGCTCCAATACCATGGACTTAACACGATAATTAAGTAACGTTTAAAACAATCATTTATTGAAATGAATCGTCCTATTTTATGGTAATTTTGTTTTCAATCAAAACATCAAACAACTGATAAATGTTTAAATTGATTTAAAGTGAGTTAAAAGGATGGCAGTGAAATAATTCATTTTCAGTATTTCACTTCAATCTTGTCAAAATTAATGATTAATATTATGATACATCATTGTATTTAGATTAATGTCACCATCGATAATAATATGAGTTTTAGGTAACTTTACTAATTGCATTTACTTGTTATTGATGTCTTCTTTCCTTCTAAATTTTTAGGTTAACGATCAATATATCGAACAGGAAAAAGGAAAGAAATGATTATTAGCATTGTCACCATCGTTATTCTCATCAATTCATTCATAGTCGAAATGACCGATTAAATAAAAAAATGAAATAATTCCACTAATTGATTTTGAAATAAACTTCACTCTTTAGTGAATCAATCTAATAAAAGGTCATTTGAAGTGATAAATTTGAATAGCTGTAAACAATAATTTAATTGAAATTCTAATTTTGTTTTATGCTCGCAATGAAATTTTTATATAGAACAACACTGATTTCCATGAAAAAATCATTATGTAAAATTTAGTGGAACATCTGAAATGTTATAACTATTTCTCATCTGGAACTTAAAAATGTTTTATATGTCCAATAGCAAAATAAGTTCTTGCTATTGCTTTAATGAATATCTAGATTTTATAAGTGAATAAGTAGAATTCCAAGACTGAGAAATTAACGATAAACGGAAATAAATATTTGGAAAGTTGATAAAAATAATGTTAACTCATGAATCGATGAAGTGTTAAGCGAATTCCTTTCGTGTGTAGTGCTTTCAGTGAGCTGGTTAACTGGTTGACACTTCCACGTAAACAAGAGTGAAGCTTAATTACATTCATATTTAGAGTAATAACAATGACGAAATAGGAATTCTTTCATTTAAAGTTTACAAAAAGCACTTGGTGTGATTGATAGTGAGTAATAAGTAGTAAATAGTTAATTCGGAACTAATTTTTCATCATTTTTTTGGTTGCAAACAAAAAGCATTTAAGAGATGAAACTAAACACACGATTACAAAATATCAGTAAAAGACAATTTAAAAATATAGTCAGCAATACATTAATACCATCAAACTTACAGACAACAGACTTGAGTACTAGCAGCTTGATGTGAGGAAACATTTCATTACCCACGTAATCCGATGTTTTGTCATCTCTGACTACAATTATAATCTTATTTAAGAGTATAAACTGTTTCATATACCCTACGTTATATATATATATTCAGAATAATCAACGTCGACGAACTTATTTAACCAATAATTTTAACAGATATGTTCCCCATAAACTTGGCTTCTTTACAAATTAGATTTCGACTTATTACTAAGGAACTTGATGGGATTTATTAAAAATGTGTAAGACAGTCTTCAGCAGCTGTTTTTTGGGACAGATTCACATGCTCCACATAGTCGAACTTATAATAGTCATTAATTTCTCATAGTAATGACAGGAAAATATAGGTCTATTTTAATTCTGGGGTAACTTACGGATATAAGTTAGGGTAATTTCCTATGTTATCTATTTATCAGGAAATAAATAGAAACACATTCAGAATACGAAGGAAATAGAAAGAAAAATAAAGCATGGACTGCAGCTTACTGAAAAGTTGGGTTAAATTGAATAGGAATAGTCATAGCAGGTCAAACTTCCGTGTGTTCATATATAGTGTAACTAAACTATCTTACCCTATGTGGTAGTGGTTTTGTATAAAGTTATTATTTGTGTCACATTTTTTATCTTTTCAGAAGTGTGTAAGAGAAATGTAGGTAGAACAAAGATTAGCTTGTTTCAATTTCCTTCAGATTGGTCAATTTTTCCGGGTAATTGGCAAGTTTCATTGTTCTCATGTGTTATATGTACCAACTAAAGTTTTGAATATATACAATGTTAGTTCTTTGTCGTACTAGTCTAGAGTTAGGGATATTTAGTCATGACAGTAATGCATTACCTAGAGATATGCAGCAGTTTTATTGTGAGTCAGAACATCAATCGTATTTTTATAATCAGTAACTTCTGATAAATCTTAGTTCTTTTTTTACTTATCTTTGACGTAGTAAGGCTTCTTAATTAATTTTTATTAACTATGAGGCTGTTTAAACTTGTCATGAAACTCAGAAGCAAACTATTCGTGGTTAGATTATGTTGAGAAGAATTATGGCGTGTAGGCTTTTTTTTTTAGGATTTATTGGAATTATTGTATTTAAGACTGTCCATCATGTTATAAAAATCTTTCAACCTTGGAGGGATTGTCACTGCTTAGGTTTGTTTAAAAATCAAAAGTGGCTTTTTTAAAATTATTATTGTCTGTATTTCGCTACAGTGTTTTTAAAGCATCTTACTGAAATATCAAGGAAGATACTTTATCAGCTTTTTTAGGTCATCATACATAATCATTGTCTGTTTACTACTTGTTATTTTGTAGAATACATGTAATTACATTTTTATTAAATAATACCTCTGCCAATATCCTGGCGTCTATAAACAAGCAGTTATTTTGATTAATGTGATGAATTGTTCATGGCTCTTTAAATGCCTTGGCTATCAGTTTTTGGTCATTACCGTCAATCTTATGTTACAAACATATTAACAGGTATTTAAAGCGGACTACTCTAGTATGATGACAGAAAGAGCACACAGATTTCGATTATGCTGAACACTTAGAATACACATATAATTAGACGTAATGTTGATACATTAAAAATGTGGTTTATTTAATGTTCTAGGAAAAAAATGGTGAGATATTCAAACAGATTATGCGATATTATTACGAATTGTATTTATGATTAAATAAGATATAAGAAGTGCATTACAATTTAAAGTTCTCATTTACTCACTTATTATTGAGATATTTTTTTCAATTTCTACATTCTTTTAAAATAATTACATTGTAGACCATATCATCAATTGAAATATTAATATTTTCTAGATCGTTTATTCATCAGTGTTATCAAAGTACTTAATTTTTTATTTCAATTTATGTTCTACGAAAGGTAGCAAACAAAAACTTGAAAACTGACAAAAATGTAGAAATGTACTTCCTTTTTCCTTTATTTCGTTACAATCTATGATTAAATGTTCACAAATTTCACTAATATACTAACGATACTGTCTATTGATGTGTAGTAAAACACTTAATTTGTTTTGTCTAACAGTTATTCAGCTTATTAGAATGAATTGAATGTATAATGTTTGACATTATTTTAGTAAATAAGTTAATAAATTTCAATCTTTAAGAAAATATAAATAGCCTTAAGCTTAAATTCTACAATTCGTTTAGCATAACAAAATTAAGTTATAACTACATTTTGTAGAATTTTTTAAGAATGCTTATGGCATTATATCAAGTATAATAAAAGTAAATAAAATTTAATAACTTACTTTAAAGTTTGCCTCCAGTACAACAGCAACTGGTGCGCTCATATCAGATAATATTAAATTATGTATTTGATAAATTAATTTTGCTAGTAAGTCTTTTTGTGATGTACTACTAGCATCTAAGCATAAAATGAATCTAGTTTGTTGTGTATTAGTGAAACGATCAAATGTAACTGATAAATTACAAATTTTAGCAAATTCTGATTTAACAAATAAGTCTGCTTTACATGCTCTTTGTTCTTCAGCTGATATAGCTAAATCTTTGAATGATGTTGAACTGGCAAGAAATGCAGCTTCATTGACCTTTCCAACAGATTTTGTATTGAAAAATTCTTTATCAATTTCATTATTAGTTTGTAAAAATGCTGCTAACGCAGTTTTTACTGGAGTGATTGGATTAATTAATAAACCTTTGGTTATTCTAAATAAAGATGGTAATGATCCAAAAAAACTAAGAAACATTATTGAACTCATAATTACAAACAATGATAGTAGGCCACCATGTCCGAGTAATTTTGCTAACTGACCTGAGTATAAGCGCATGATACTAGTAGATATAATGAATGAAATCCAAAAAGCTATCACTACAACAAATGCAGGTAAACAACAGACACGTTTGTATTTACAGCTTGGACTTTCTAAAATGGAATTAAATTGGGAAAGAAACTTAAATTATATAAAATGAGTTTTAAAAAGATACTGATGATATTAATACTAATAACGTATAGGGTACACGGTTGGAGTTATATTACTGATTTATTAAAGCATCACGGTCTAACGTTATGGATAGGTCGCTTCAGTCTGAAAGCCAAATTCTCTCGCAACGCCAATTAGACCAGTAACCACAAAATAACAAATATACATTTATATAGCAAGAGGAGCTAAACCAAACAGGTTCCGAGAGTTTTATGAATAAAAATAAAAATAACACACAAGAATCACATTTGATTAAAATAAGCACAAGTTTAACGATTGTCATCTAAACATTAAAGTATTCGGTTAGTTAAAATATAAGCTTAGGAAAGATACCTATGGTAAGTAATAGTGTAGTTACTAGAGAAGAAATGAAACACTGACAATGAATTCCAGATACAAATTGATCTTTTTCCATCCCTGGAAACGTTAATTAGAAATTCAGGAAAATAAATTCAGAAGTAATGATACCATCAGTTTTTGATCCATATTTATCTTGCTGAGAAGTGAACATCTTTTCACTGCCAAGATACAAATTACTACACTAAACGAGTTAATATTTTTTTGTAAACTAACGGATTCAACTGCAACACATTAATACGTTAGGCCAAATCATTCTTTTGATTGTTTTACCATGTGATAACTGATTTTGTTGTAACTTAACTTTTTAAAATATTTAAGTAGACAGATGCTTCCGGTGGCATTTTTCTCCAGAACTAACAATTATGAACCTACAAATATCTTGTTTTAATCACCAACACAGGAGTGAGGTAAAAATTTCGATAGTTAACATGATTATTATTGAGATTCAGTCGTAATAATTACTAAGAAAACGGTGAGTGGTACAAATGTCAATAAAAACACTTGGTCAGTATGTCCAGATGCATACTTTCGTCCACCGGATGAGTTTTAGATAGAATCTGAATTAAGAAATGTAATGGACAGCATTTAGTTCTAAGTGAATAGTGAGTAGAACTTAAATGCATATTATTCAGTTAACTCAATACAGGCCAAACCTACAGAAGTTTGTACAAGAGTTTAGTAATAAATTTTGATATACTAAACACGTACCAGTTGACCACTAAGTTGCATCTGAATACGTTCATTATAGGACACAAACACCAGATTATAAGATCGTATAAAATTCTGTAATTAATATTAATTAAACATGTACGGGACTGAATGTTATGAAACATGTTTACCAAAGTTTTAATCCTAATCTTAATGAAAAGAGAGTTGAGTAGTTTGGGTTTGAGGTGTTGTCAGATGATATGAAAATCTTCAACCATTATGTTGTGTGGATGGAATCTTGACAATAAATGGGTGAGATAATAATCAGTAGGTAGATTAATAAATGTATTAAACAACTTTGTGAGAATTAACATCACAATGATGAGTAAGCCAGATTATTCTGCGAATTTTAATGTAAGTCATACGTTTTGTGTCTAAATCCATTAGTTTTTAGTATGCCTTCATTAAAAGTTGAACTAATATACAAAAATGTTTGCAATAAACTGTGTCAAACCATTCTTTATATCTCAAAATAACTAACCAATATGTTTTAAGATAGGTGACATAGGTGACGTTCGAAATATAAATTCAGCTTTAGGATACAAAATCAGTTCAGAGGCTTACGTACTATCAGAAGTGTAGTGGTTCTACTATGATTATTCTAGCAAAAAGCCTTCTTGTATATACTCCGTGTGATATTCATCAATTATTTTATTGACTTTCCCATAGTGTAGTTTCCTCTACTATATTACAGTGCTAACCATTAGTTCACTACATTGTAATCATAATATATTTGGATACGACTGATTATATATTGAGTCTAGTTGTCGAATTTAGTTTCCTGTACGTGTACATAGATAATAAATATGTAGGTACCTATATGTATTCCTAGCTACAAATCTATTAGAGTTTATTAAAAATAAAGTTTAGGTGATTAACTTTAGGTCTGTTACTCTATAAATGCCTATAAAATATAACGTCATTATTGCAAGTTCACTAAAGAAGGGATAGAATAAAGCTACCAAAATGTAAATTACAATGAATCAACTGAAGGTGTACGGATATAAGGAAGAAGTGAGATTTAAGTAATAGCCACTGGGATAACTGTAATCATATTATGACAAAAGGTAAAAAGGACTGGCGCCAATTAGATCTGTTCTAAGGGGGGATTGCCGGTTGAGACTAAGGATTTTAAAGATAGGAAATATGGGTAATAATTTAGTAGCTGATATAACTGAATATTCCAAGAATTAAACGACACTCTAATTTGCAGGGGGGGGAGTGGTAGATAAAGTGACATCATAAACCCCCATGAATATGTCATATTTAGGTAAAGTAGATTCTGTTTATCACTGTAAAGTGCGAACGTAAATTATATGGCTTAATAAATTAATCATAACATGATATATCTGTTGATTAAAGAGAAACGATATCATCTATAGACAATAACCTCTCTTATTAGACAGGTGCACATTGAACAGCATATGTGTTCCCGTATACACTCTATACTAATTAAACTGACTGAATGCTCTTTTGCAAAATATTCATTTGGATTCGACTTATTTGATTAGTTTAAGTATAATGTTTAGTTGATAAGCTTGCCTCATTCCCCCCCCCCACCTAGAAGATTAACTAGTTCTGCTGATTCTTCTTAAAATGTTATTATGAAAGACCAAATTCTAAGTAATTGTATGTTTTTAATCGTTGTAATATTTATACGAAATATCAACATTTTAGAAGACATTGCAATTTTACAGTACTTCATGTTTTGTTTAAATTTTTAAATCCCTTATTCGAAAAAAATCATGTTTAGTTTAAACTGATAAATTTTGTATATTGTTTTAAATTGATTAACTAGAACAATCACAGTAAAGCACTTACCTGAAGGTTTACCAGCCCTCTGAAGTCGGATTAAAATTTGTCCATAATGTCTAAGTAAACCAAACCACATTTTTTCAACCAATGAAAACAAAGCCATATTTGTTGTTGAAGATGGGCATATCCGATGATATACGACAATAAGTCTATTATAGACAACATAAACGGAATTAGTTAAATAAAATACACATTTTGTATATCTTCATTATAAAACAACCAGTACATATCTGACCTGGAGCATAGTGTTTTAATAAAACGACATTGTTTTCTCTTCTGCAAGAGATTTGCCTTAATTTTTATATAAAGCAGTAGCAACTAAGTCAAAAGGTGCCCATAACGAAAGTTTTATGCAATATAGATGTTAACGGAACAAAATTGTTTAGTCGAGCTAACTGCAAAGAAGAATCGTATAGAGGAAACCATTTTTTCACTTAATTTCTATCCGCGCCAATATTGTTATGTACTATCAGGTTTTATATTTGTTTTGATTAATTAGCTGTGTATGGAAAATGTTTAGTTTACTCATAGCAAACTTGAGATAACAAACATGTTATACTAAATCATACTGAGCCGTCCAAGATATAATGGTTTAATTGCATTGAAATGTTCTCAGTAAATACGTCAATAGTCTGATCTGTTTATAACATGGCATTTTATTATGGTGATGATTAGATTTAAAGTGTATTTATTAAATTGATCTAGTGTTCCGATAAGAAATTCATGCAACACTACTACTCCCTTTTTACCTAGTGAGGATAAAGATGACGATAACGGGAAATATTGAAACAGCTATTTGTGACATATTAAAATTTCTGCGTTTCTGAGTTAGTCAAATTTTCATTAATATATATTGTAATTGGCATGCTTATAAGGCTCTGGGATTATTATTTAGACCTAGGTCCCATATATATTTACAGTAATATGAAATAATAGAAATCATCTACCCCTGAAGTAGTCCAAACATTGACAAAGATCTAAATGAGTCATGGTAATTGTCCATTGCATGTTGTCCCTAGACGCTCATAGTATGAATTTAAAGTCAAACATAGATCACTGAACATATGATACAGAAAATACCACATCCTTGGATTTCAAGCTAAGTATGACTGGTATATTGCGTCTGATATTTTCTTATAACAACTAAGGTAAAACATTTCGTCACCGACAGAAAAATAAAAGGCATCCAAAGAAAGAAATTTTCTTTTTAGTGATATGATACACTTTGACTATTAAATAAAATATCGAGTGCATTTGATATATGTAATAGTCTAAAACAAAATAAGCGCATACAGTTCCATAGTATTTTAAATTTCCTTGAATGAATACTCTGGTTTTTTCAGCTGTTTATCTCAAGAAGCAAATTATGCAACGTTGAATTTCAATATGAAAATAAATTAATTAATAGTTATTTTATGTATGTTTATGCTAGACATTCGTATACTCAGACTGAACTACATGTTTGATAGTATCTTACCATCTGAAACGAATATAGTAAATAAACGTGAAATCTTTCAATTTATGCCAACGATCATTATAATAAACATTTAATGTTTAGTAAAAAGTCTATGTGTAGAGTAAAAAAACAAAACTACCAAAAAATTGTAGCCAGAAGGAAAATCTACTCACGTTAATTATAATGAAAAAAAGATTATCAGAAAGGATGCATAAAATTTCTAAGCAAATTCAATAGATTGAAAGTAAAGTAAATAGCATTTATGCGTTAAACTAGTAACATCTAAAATCATATCTAATTGATGCTATTTTGTTAGTTTTGATTTGTCTCAAGAGATTCAATACTTTTCAAATAATTTGCTTTACAAATAATAATTTAATTCTTTTTCTGACAGTTTAATTTCTTTTCTTTTTTCATGGAAAAATTTCATTTATAAAATTAAAAAAATTTTGATATGATTTAACCTTTTTAAAAATTTTTGTTTAAATCGTTTGCGAAAACTTTTTACGTGTAAACATAAAAAATTATGTTGTTTGTTTTTCTTTTAATATTAATCTTTTTGTGTAGATTGAAATTATATAGATACATTCATTTATATGATGTCAGTTTAAATTTTCATCATTATATAAATCTTAATTTAATAATAATTAGTACATAATCAATTCAGACTCTTCAAATCGAACGTCAAGACAGTTCTGCTTTATGGAGCTGAGATTTGGAGAATTACTGCAAACATCTTCAAATGAGTACATGTATTTATAAATAACTGTCTACGCAAGATATTGAATGTCCGTTGGCCGGAAACCATTAGCAACAGTCTACTATGGGAGAGAACAAAGCAACTTCCAGCAGAAGGGATAATTAACAAGAGACTCTGAAAATGGATAGGACATACATTGCGGAAATTATCAGACTACATCAAGAGACAAACATTAACATGGAATTCTGTTGGGAGACGGAAAAGATCAAGGCCAAAGAACACACTTTGTCGAGTATTGGAAGCAGATGTTAGAAGCATGAACAGAAACTGAAAACATCTGGAAAATATTGCTCGGGACAGAGTTCAATGGAGAATATTGGTGAGCGGCCTTTGCTCCTCTGTGAGGAGTAACGGGCGTAAGTTAATAAATGATGAATTTTATCGTTTTGCTTATAAAAATATAATAAATCTTATTAAATAGTATGTAGTAATTTGAAATTTACTACGAGATTTTTGAATATTTACTTTAATATCAGGTAATTTAATTAGTTGACAAATTATTATTATTATTTTCTTATTAAATTACTTATGGGGAAAGTAAATACTTATTCATAATCAATTTTCATTGAGTAGATAAAGAACAGATAAAAAGTAGACTAACATGATGTAATGAATTTATTTACTATTTAACAACTTGAAATTTATGAAGTATATTTAAAAAATGATTGATTGTATAGTATTGGTCATAAAATGTATTGCTACTAATCGATGTCATTGATAAACAGTGTTTATAATTAATTCATATTCTGTAACGCTGATACTTATCAATGCATCAAAATTTCATGAATTTATCATTTTAAATGCATACAGTAAGTTTGATTAGCCTTTTATAAAGCTTTAAGCAAATTTGTAAACCACAAGTCGACGATATATATCACGTACATGTATTATTGCATAGTTGAAATCTAAAAAAATCACATAGTTTATTAATTTACAGAAGTTATAAATGGATACTTTATCTTACCTGACCGGTGTCTTGGTATTTACTGACTTGATTGGATAACAAAAACAAACACTTAAAAAGAGTTTAACCCAGTGTAAAAAGCAAGCTATTGAATAACTGGCACGTATTGCCATCGGTTTATGACAAAATCGGGATCCTGTTATAATTAATGCTGAAAGTATAAAAGAAAAGTAGTGAAATAAGGTTGATTAAAAACAAATGAGTTACTGATTAATTTTGTCTCGAAGTTATTAATGATAAATAAACTATTATGGTTGCAATAATGTATCATTATACGCGGTAAAATTAAAACAGCTATATATGTGCGCCATAGTTTTACTGCCTAATGACTTTAATTGTGTTTCCATGTTGTTTTCCTGAGTGATTAAATGTTATGGTCAAACAAACAGGATAAAAACAGTTAGTGTTTATAATTTCATACAGTTACTTTATCTATGCAAATTTAAGAAACTTTGGAAAATTGAAACTTTAATATGCAGCTGCCTTAGTTCTATTCCTGATTTAATTATAACTTTATTTCTAATAATCACTGTGTACTATCTCATGTAAGTGGATACAATGGCCTAAATATTGCGACTGTAAAGATGCATTCACAATCAAGAGAGTAATTTAACACTCATCTACATGAAACAGTATAAGACGTAAATAAATCTACTGAAAGACTTTTCATTAAAATATCGTTTGTCAGGTGATAAATATATATATTTTGCAGTTACAGAAAAATAAAAAAACAAAAACTATAGGAATTTTAAGAAAAGTTGTTGTTGCGTAATAATCTAAAATATTAAATTTGTAAATTAATTTAACGTTGTACTCATTACATTAAACTCATCTAGTTTGGGCTTGTTAGTCTTTATCAATGATTGATATATGCAATAGTTAAAAAGTGAATGTTGTCTCATGTTTGACAACTGATAAGTTACAACGTATTAATTAATATCGTTATATGCAATCAAAAAAATGTTTATCTATTTTATTTTACTTTACTGTGAATGGAAAAATCAAGTGTAGAAATATGAATAAAATGAATTAAAGATTAGATATTCATTAAGTTACATTGATTATTACTATTGTTTTTTTCTTTACCTTGTCTGATAGTCTGATTAAGTCATGCACTACTGGGTCATGAAATAAACGCATGAGAAAATCTAAAGTGAGAAAAAAAGTCAACTAGAAGCTTAATTAAACAATTATTAAGTAATTTTTCATTTAAAAAAAGGTGATTTGTTACGTTCACTTACTATCTCTTGTAATAAATATAGCTGGATTATAAATAAAAAAAACTGTAATAATCCTCATCATTAGTTGTTTTTAAAATGGAGAATTCTAAATAATGGTGAATCATTTTAATAAAAAGAGTAAGTCTATTTGTTGTCAGGTAATTCATGTGTTAAATGGGTTATTTACCAATTTCTTACAATATAAGTTTCGTTGGCAGATCATTTACTTCTATTTAGAAATTAAGTATGCTTTGTTTAAAGCTTACCCTTATCGAGATAAATAAATATATTTTGTGAATGAGAAGAGAAAAATCTCGATATTGATTATTTTAATAAAGAAAAAAAGTAGAGATGTGGTCCCACTGCCATTAGTCACAATTAAACAGTATAAGGTATTTATTTGAAATCATATTCGGTACATAAATGTTAGGTTAGTAAAGTAAATGGACTTACAATAGAACTCTTAATAAAGCAGTGTAGTTTTAAGCAGACTAAATACTTGGATCATGTTCTGTATGAATGCTGTTGCAAGACAACAGCTAAAAACCAAGAAGTATCGAAGAATTCTTTTGCCCGTATAAAATTTCTTAGTGGTGAGTATCAACACGGCTGATGACATTATGCCAAGGATCTTCTGGCCTGTTAGTACTAGTATCTATCAGTGCATATTTGCAATTTTCATCAATTTGCCGTACAAAATGATTACTATTTAGTCTCACTAGTAGATAACTCTCACTTTTCTCGTGTGTTGAAGCTTCACTGGTTAAAGCATTCCATAATAATTTTGCAAGCTACATCTTGAGATTGAATACATGTGACTAATTGTTTATTAATTAATGTATCATTTTTATATGCATACATTAGCTACCAGCAGCTGGTTGTTTCACCACATGTAACTGAATGACCATATATTTCTTTCATTAATTCAGTTAATTTAGTCTAATCAGGCTGAGAAGACTCCCTTACGACTTTTAATACAGCTAAAGTGATTAAGGAAATTCCTGACGTTGATAAAATATAATAAAATTGGATATCGTAACTTTACACAGACAACTCGTAACTTTTTTGTCCCATGGTTATAATGCCGTTACGATAATTTAAACGAGAAACCTTTCCAACAAGAGCTGTACTTAAAGTTAACATCTAGTTTGTTCCAGTAACATTATATTCTAAAATATGGAGTTAAAATTGTTACTCGGTATTCAAACAATGTTGCTTTGTGCTTGATAATAGTAACTAGAGAAGTTTATTTTCTAAGGAATATTGATGCGATCAGCTAATGATATCTCATTCTCAGTGATAAAATTATCCATTCACTCTTTTCACTAAGCTACACGATCAAAATCTTTAAATTAATTTGATAATATAGTATTTTTAATATCCACACATAAAACCACAAGATTGTTCCTGGTGTCCTATCTATTTACTTTAAAAAAGTAAATAATATGGAATGAATGTCAAAGTTTCAACTAGCTATTACCTACAGAATGCACTTTACTAAAAATAGCATTGAATTAGAAAAATAAATGTCCTGTTTGAATCTAATGCTACTGTTTATCCGGAGTGATATTAGGTAGATATGTTATTCACTGACGTCCTTGGAAATAGCTGAATATCATATGTGGAGATGAATCAAGTATAAGTATAATTAAAAGTATATCAGTTTGAATTGTGATAATTAACTTCTTTTATTTACAATGTGTATAATATATATATATACATATAACACAGTTAACTTAGTAAAATTTATATAACATTAGAAACAGCAGTAGTTTCACATATGACCGATCGACTCATTATCCTACTAAACTCAAATTATATTACATATCTTTTCAACAGAAATATTTGTTAATGTAGTCATAATAGAATTTCGCTTCTAATAATAAAATAGAATAGAGATAAATCCTTTATTTTAATGTTCCTATGTTTTGTATCACAAATACCAGTCAGTCAATTATAACATTGAGAATACGGTACAGGTATCTTTTGTCATAAATCACTGATCATTACTCCATATTCAAGTGGCTCATGTATACTAATTGTTTCGAGTAATTAGCAAATAAGCACTTATTCATAGATTCGTGCAACTTGAATACAATAAGAACCAGATTAACATTGTTAGGCTTAAAGATAGTCTAAACAAGTTACCTGACTGAGTCTTAAACACCTGCAGAATACAGAAAAACTACCTTTTCAGGATTATGTCTAATAACTGTATTTGATAAACAGTAGTAAACATACAAATAAAAATGATAAAAAAGCGGAAGCCTAGTAAAATGTTAGTATGCAAATTATAGTTTCGACTCTAGCATACTTTATTTTTCGTTATTATTCTAAGCGACACTTCTTATCCCAAAACTTTATTTACACCCAAACATATTCTTTAGAAAAAATGTTAAGTGTTGATATTCTCTTATTTTTTAAAACTATAACAAGGTACGCTTTGCATGTTATAAAGACAGACTCTTAATCAAATAATGAAAATCTAATCTTCTTGTTTACATGTTACAAACTCTGCATGTCAAAATGCAAAAAACATTTTCTTGGATAACTGCAGGGCAGATCAAAATTATAGCACTCGAAGTCTGTCGACTTCGGACAGGAGCTTGAATTAATTTTGGTAAACAGGAAAGCACATTATCAAATTGGGGATTTGCAATAAAAAAACTGTCGGAAATCACGACTTAATGTTAACAGTAGTCTTTTGGTTGGGATAGAATTATTTCAATTATTCAAAACAACCGAAAATCATTTACAAAACGCAAAGGGCACATCCCAAAAAGGGTGAAGCCACAGTTGAATACTTATATTATTGTTTTAGAACTCCAGTAAATATTTCTAATCCGAATGTAACCCTTATCTAACCAAATCCTAAAATGTAATGACAACCTAATGTCAATTCTAAAATATAACCCTAATTTGACTATAAACAACGTTAGATATTTTATGTAGTGTTTGCAAGAGATGATTCAGTAAGAGATTAGTTAAACTAGAAACGGAATCACTTTGTAATATATATTTTCTTTTAAAATGTGGAAACAAGTTGTAGTTATATTTTCTCATAAGGTTGAACAGTGGCCAATGTTCCTGTGAAGGCACCTGGCTCAATGAAGTAATCAACAAATGCAAAAGAGAAATCTGAGATGACTACTCTTCACAACTTTATTATTAGTTTATTTACCTATAAATCCATAATTATTGTATAACTGACCGAAATAAGACCAATGAATTAGGCGTTATTAAGCACCGAAATAGTGGCTTCTAATATCAATGTTGGTTGTCAATTATGCATTTATAGTATATAATTAACTGAACTATCAGTTGTAGGAATCATGTCGTAGAGTCGTATTATAAATTAAGAAATAAAACGTAAAATATACATCAGTTTCGAGACATGAATCTGTAGTGAGAAATAAGGCAAGGCAAAAACAAACAGAAATTTTCTGGATAATAATTTTAAAGAAGTATATTATAAATGAAGTGAAACATACCTTCCCCTGTATACCTAGGTTGGATTTCCTGAAGGTAGTTCTCATGAATTTACTTGAGCACAAACGTCATCGTATTCTACCTTTTGGTTTACTGTTCAAATTTGATGCAAATCAGAGAGGGATTTTTATTTTAATGTGGAATTTATTATCCTTCATGTGAAAAAGAATAGCACCAAATCGTCTTGGCATATGTTTACGAACAATCAACCGCAAGTTCTTTTGAGTATGGTTGGCAAAATTAGTTACTTGCAATTTTAAAAGATTTACTAGTCTCAGTAGAAACTTAGAATAAAGGGCTTAGTTTACGGAGTTTGACGACAGAGCGATTTTCATAATTATAAGGAATTTTATATTTTAGCAAATATAAACCTACTCTTGAGGAAAGTGTTTGAATATTTAGCAAATTCTTTATGAAAGCATAAATTAGTCGTAATGTCATACACCACATTTAGTAATATATTTTATAGACCACATAGTTCATTCTCCATAAAAGTGTATGACGGTTGATCACCATAAAGTATGATTTGCTATGGAATGTGGCTTGGAAGCTGAATCTAGGCCGTGGGTTTCGTCCTGCTTGGGACTCAACAGCGACTGACCGATTTTAGATCATATTAAATCAACGAAATAATTTAAGCACATTCAATTTATATTATTAAACAGTTTAAAATTTTACCATGGCTTGAATATCATCTGGAATACATTTATTCATCAGTACATTCTGAATGTTATAATAATAACGATCAATATTAGTTTAAACAGTTTTAAATGCTGACCTTTTTTCGATAACCTATGAAATAGACAAAAGTGGCTTAATTACATTTTCTCTTTTTTAAGAGATATCTTGCAATGTTTTATTCTATGAGATATATTGTGCAGTCTGTCTCCCAGCAATTACATAAAAACTTACCAACAATCAACATATTTATGAGTGTTCATTTTAATGTGGGAATTTAACTTTGAAATTACAATCTTCACCAATAAACTGACAACAGATGATTAAGTTGCGTAAAAGATTTGAGCTTTTCATGACAATGTCTTAGCGTTAAATGTAGCTGAAGATAATAGAAAGAAGTATGCCAAAATGAGTAATCTCGGCTATTTCAAAATTGTATAATTATTCTTTTAGACATTTTAAATACTATAAGTCATTCAATTTTAGGTACCATCATCATCATCATCATTATGATCACAATCTGTCACTGTATTTGCATTATTACCAAATGACTTAGAATGTATTATTATTCCACCAATCCACAGTACATTACATTATTTTAGTTGTTAAAAATTGATATATTTAAAATTGTACAGTAGAGCAAAATCAATCAATTCATATTTTTAGCTCATCTATGCTTTTTTCTTATTTAAAAAGTATATCTTAGTCAGTTAAAACATACTCAATTTATATTATTGAACTAATGTAATCAATTGACTATTGGATTTCATTCATTCAAGTAGAATGATTGTCCATCAGTTAGTTTTGCGACAAATTAACCCAGAAGAATTCATTCTCTATTGTTATAGATGAATAGATTTAATTTTATTCATCATTATCATAATTAAAGTTGATTATATACTGAAAAAAAAAAAGAAATTTTGTCTAAAAAGTGATTGTTAATTTATCGATAGATGATAAAATGAATAAGGTAGTTTTTGATGAGTTACTTTTGTTAATTAAGTTTAGTGAGTGATTCAAAATAAAATTAAAGGAGACTATTTAAAAATGAATAGTCAATTAAATAGAAAAATAAACATTATCTTAACTGTTTTAAGAATTTATTTGTTGCATTGAGAATATTAAAGGAAGTACTTTATGTAAGGTGTTTTAGAATACAATAATTTTCTAGCAATTCAAGATGTATACAGTAATGACAATAATTCCTAACTTTATACATAAAGATTTTTAATTTTGATAACTATTATGGGACCAAGACCATGAATAAGTAAGTACAGTTATATCTAGCTTGACTATAGATTTAGGTGATTATTGTTTAGGATTGGACATTAAAATGGATGAGAATATGAGATAGGTTGCCATGAAGTCTGTTAAACAATGCTCAAGAATGGTTAAAAAGCTTTTTTTAGGCATCTAAATTTTGTTCATCAGTTTCTGCTAAATCAGTAGTTTTTCTTGAATTCGTCGATCCTAATTGCACAAGGATTTTCAAATGCTTCTTAATTTATTTAGAACAAGAAACCAAATCGATCATAGTGATACACTGTATGCTATCATATTTTGTCAGCTGAGTCCGAATTTGTTTACTACACATAACAGAAGCTATAGAAATCAGAGACAACAAACCTAGTCTACATGCTGAAGAGAAAATTTAATAAGTGTATATTATCTTCATGATACATGTTAAAAATGATTATCATGCACTTTCCGTTACGTAATTTTTAGTGGTTAATAATTTGTTAAGTTTATTTTTAAAAATTTTCATCATTTATTTGTGTTAAAATATTTGTTCTCATAATTACTAGCATAATTATCATTTCACTATCAGTTTGCTCTGTTTACTCATTATGATCACTCATGTAATCATATCTGTTACTACTACTGATGCATAGATTAGGTTGATTGGCTTAACATTATATATTTGTACATTTCAGTCAGTGTATATTAGAACAAAGCATAAGTGAGAACAATGTCGTTAGCTACTGTATGTCGATCAAGTGTTTATAGACAGCTTCAGGCTATTCCTTTAAAATGGTGGATGTAGGCGTCCTACATTTAAACCAGAAGTACTTCATTTATCTGTAATATACAAATATTCTAAGTACAGCCATACTTACATCGAATAATATCCGGAAATCGCTACACTGTATTGTGTGAGCAAAATAGACAAATAATTTGTGGGATTGGATTTCGGGTGATTTAATCACAATTTTGTAAGACAAAACTTCAAAACCTCAAAGTAATTCGTAAAAGTTTCTCTTTATTTGCACCCAATACAGATAATGATATATTTCAATCATATCTTACACATTTTTCATCTTTTGCTAGTATAACAGCCTCTATGAAGAGGGAATTCCAATACAACAACTAGTAAGTCAACAAATTGGCTAATAACTGAAACCTTGTCACCACAATATATTTGACATAGAAGTTCATCAGGCAAGTAAGAAAGTAGAAAAACCAATTGTTTATGAATAAATAATGGCAATGTAATTCAGCTAGTCACTTGTTTTTTATCGTCCCATCCTCTTTGTGCTTCGTATTTACTTAATGTTACTTGGTTATTATTCATTATATATGCATCATTTCTAGTTGACTTTATTTAGGCAAAAGAAAATACACCCTTTTTGGTTGCTATGGTTCTATATGTGATGCATTTTCAACATAATTCTAAACACACTTATTTATCTTCAATTTCGCGTTACAATACTAATACACTGCTAATACTACAACCACTATTACCAGCTGTACTAGAACTGATGGCTACTTTATTTTTATTGTTGTACGTGAGTATATATTCATGAAACAAATGAAGTTGAAAGAAAAATATTACTTAAGTAAAAAAGCAATCGAGACAAAGAACAATGAATAAGCTGTTTTTTCTCAAGTAATATGACAGTTGACTTAATTTTTTATGTTAACTGTTCACAAATAAGTGCATTTAATTTGCGCCTGACAGCTTTTAAATTCATTATTCAAAGCTTTCAATAAGTACTCACATCAGCAGATATGTGTACATATGGCTTTATCTTTTAATTACATTATAATGGAGTCTAAATTAAATTTTGTTATTGCCTTACATAGTTTACCAATCATAAATAATTTATCAGTAGTTCATGATTTTATGTTAGAATCTAAGTATATTGTGCCCCTAATTTTGCTGAATGACAAACTACTAGACTATCGTTAACAAAAGTCTACAAGAATTTCATAACATACCAAATGATTTAGTCTTGAATGAATGCAAGCTATCTATCAGTGCTCTAAAGTGAAACATTATATACACAAGCTATTCGGTTAATTCCAATACAGTCATCCGAACTATAAGTGAACAGAATAACTCCTGACTTATACAGAAGTAGCAGCTTCTCATCATATTAATTTTAACTTATGCACACAGAAAATTTTGATGAACCTGGAACTATCATGAAAAGTGATTTCTTGCCTCTATTTTCTTCCTGCCTTCCGTATTTTTGTTTATTTAAAAGCCTGTCAAAAGTCTTTGTATCTCTTTTTGATAGCTTTACCTATAATTTCTGCACGCATATTTTGATCTTTCATTGTAACTGTTGTGCATTTATAATAGCACATTTAGTGTTTAGCTTCTCATAGTTAACGCTCTTCACTAAAATTGTTGCCTCCCCTTGACACATGTTATGATTTTATTCCATGCAATTATATTTACTCATATAAAGTTTATTTATTATTGCCAAGAGTGTGACTGATTACTTCTAATTTTAGTATTCAGTATGAATTTCCAGTGTTCCGTCTACTGAATACATAACAAATAACACGTATTTCTCCCTTGTTTACTAATCCTTTTCATTTTTAGAGCGAACTAATACTTATGATTGTTATTTACCAAAATCAAACATGATACAGGTTGCTAATCAATGACAAAACAGTGTAAGTACCATAGTGATAGTTTTCCAGTTCAATTTATCAAAATTTACCCTTTGTATTTATATGAATTCGATTAAAGTTGTAAATAGTGTTAAAATGAAAATCTTATTAATTATTGACAAAAATAATTGCTTTGGAGTTTTAAAGGTATACCCATAGAATATATCATATTATAAACATAAGTGTATTGAAATATGTACCGTCGTTTATTAGTTTTATTCTCCAGAGTGCATCAGTATGAAATCACTACATGTTTTGAGTCTGATTTTCGTCCAATAGAATAAAGATAACTGAAAGCGAATTACGGAATAATAATATTAATTTCTTTGAAATGTGCTAACATATTGCTGATAATAAAAGTAGCATAAAATTGTCTAACATGGAAACTAGCTTATCTAACCAGAACAATTGAAGTGACGTAATGCAAAGAATATTGGAGTGTAATTTCGTTTATTGAATGAAATACATGGATGACATCTTAGTTTTATTGATCATGTGCCTTTGATAATATGATCCCGTAAATATTTACACTGTATCGTTAAGTAATTATTAATCTATTCTTAACAAATATGCCAAAAATGATTTAAACATTGGTGAATACTTAGTAGCAAACTTGCAACGTTTGCTTACAGTAAATCTAGACGTGTTTTATGTAGTTCACTATCTATAACTAAGCAAGACATCTGATTCACACTTCTCCACGTTAATAACTGTATAGAGAGTTTACAGTCTTAGAAATGATCGCTTACTATCTTGAAAGATTGCATATACCTTCATTTAATCAACGCAGATCATAACAACGATAATTTGTTAAACAATTTTATTTATCAACTATACTGAACAGCATATATCAAAGAAGTTTTAATGTACTCAAATATTTAAGTAATAATCTTGATTTATTGCATGTATGACAATAAGAGTTTATAGTTTGACATCAGTGTTATGAAAAATAGCGATTACCTTGAGAAACTTTGGTGAGACAAGATGATTTGATATTAGTCAATAAAGAAACTTCACTCGGTATTATGTAATGGTATAACAGTAGTTAAATAATTTCCGTAATTCGCCTCATAGTCAAGTGTATAATAGGTCAGCTAGATTATTTTAAACCTAACTTGAAAAAATAAGGTCAGTAACTTGTTATGCAATAAATAACTGTTTAATTATTTTTGTATGTTGATTTTGCATTTTTTCGTAACTGTTTGCACTTCATTATTAGTAATGTCAACACTAATGATGAACAACTACCCCAAGAGCTTTGTCAAGAAGATACTTAAAGAGAAACGTAATGGAAAAAAACAAACCAAAAGTTCAACCGAAAGAATGGATTGACACTGTGGTTGTGCCATACAGAAATGGAACATCTGAAGAGATTAGAAGAATTTTAAATAAACATGGCATACGTGTTTTCTTTCGAACAAACAATACACTGGGCTCTGCACTTGTAAATATCAAAGATAGAGTAACAAAAGAGGAACAGACGAACTGTGCCTATGAGATTAAATGTAATGAATGCAATGCTATATGCGTAGGAGAAACATCAAGACAATTGAATGTAAGGATGAAGGAACATATACTTTGTTCGAGACATTTTCCCAAGTCCTCTGATGATATACGGAAACTTGAAAATAAGTCGGCAATAGCATTACATTCAATAGAATCAGGACACAGTATCAATTTTGACGGGATTAAAATCCTTCAAAAAGGTTTTAATTCCTACAAACAACGGCTAACACATGAGGCCCTACACATATGGGCGAATCCGAATAATATAAACCGGCGAGATGGAGTACTGTTAGCTGCACCATGGCAACTAATGATTAAAAGATGAATTCAAACATCTACTACTCCAACTTCCAACGCAGTTCATTTTATTGATTTACTTTAGAATTGTTTACTCCTGACTTAACAGTTTCAACGTGTTACCAATATGCGAATATACACCCAACCTTTGACTCATAATTGTCGTTACATTGATTTACTTCTACCATGATTTAATAGCAAGCCTTCCTTTATATTGTATACCCCTCTCCGTGAACTTAACTCATAGTAGTATATGTGTGCATATGATTGAAACATGAATAACTACACACAAAGTGCACACCCCCCTTAATCCACAACAATTTTTTAACATTATTTCACTTACAATGCCTCATATAACATGTTCATACCCTATATACGATTGGTTATTCATAATTCAAATTTGACCTCTTATTTACATTTATATTCGATAATTTTGATCTTGGTTATTTCCCTGAAGAAGCTCTGACCAGGTCGCCGAACGAAACGTTGGAATTTTTCTTTAATTTCATCCGCTGAGATTATTTACAAATACATTCTATTCGTATGACTTCATTATTTTGTTTGTACTATCCATCAGATCCAGGGATAATGGGACGCTTTAAAGTCTAGTCAAGGTTACATGATTCATTATAATAATCCTGGAAAATGAGGTTATAATTTCATTTCGATGTATTATAGATAGGTAGTTACGCAAATGATTTTATTTTTTGCTATATATAGAATTGTAAAACTTATTTTATTCGACAAATTTTAAGCACAATGATTTTACTGTATAGACCGTTCATTTCCCGTTACAATAGTAAACTATCTAACGCTATTAAAATAAAATAGAGCTAAATATTATCTGAAGATATGAAATCATAACCAGAACTGAAAAGAAAAAATGTGTAGCAACTTAGTAGACAATAATCCATCTTATAGTGAAAGGAACAAACGTATTGAAAAAAATAATATTTCTAATGACTATGTAAGTTGGATGAAAACGGAACCGGAAACAAATTCGATAACATAAATATAACTCATACATGAATTCATTTATGGAAATAATAAAATTTTTTGTTTTAAATCCAGTAAAAATTTAATCAATTTATAAATATTCTAAAACTGTAATATAATTTTAAATTGTAGGTTTGAAAAATTGCTGTAAATGTTAAGAAGTGAAATCTGCTTCCAGTTGAAAGAAGTTTAGAATTAACTTAAACACTGTAGATATGTGTAGTTTGTTCATTTTAAATATAATTCTATCTATACTCAGGAATAACGGGAACAATTATAATGAATAGTATACTATTCAGTGTTAGACACATACACACTTTCATATCATAAGCCGGTAATGGCAACTACAAGTTTTGAGGTGTAATAAAGAAAGACAAATAATAACAGAAACATAAATCATACGTCACTGTAGACATAAATTACATTTTACTAATAAATTGTCAGTCCTCTAATCTTAAGAAGTACATAATAAAATAAGACGTAGTTATTCAAATTTGCATGAAGTGTTGTAATATGCTTTAGATTGTTAATAACAGTATACACTATATAAGATCTAATACTTAATAGTACTTTTATCATACAATTGTTTCTAGTTGAAATTGATAAGTCCTTGTTGCTGTATGTTCATCATGACTTAATAGCTCATTGATCAACACGGTGGTGCTTGACACTAAGGTGCTGTGTTCGAGCTTCATTGTTAATTTCAACACTTGAATACGTATACATCAAACCAGTGTTTACTAAGTTAGGCGAAACTAGCCACCTGGATTCGACTTACCAGCGGACATTTACTTATGATAATTCCATTCAATTGTCTTCAGATTTCGAATTAACACTTATGTTACTGGTTTATATTTACTGATCTATTCGTACATAAGCATTTACTATACACATTACCGTAAAATATTCTTTACTTTGGAATTACAAATATTTGTTACATTGAAAGTATACAGAACTTCACACATATCTATTATATGAATTTGGCATCGAGAAATATCCTGTTATACAATTATTGAAAACCAGGTAGCGATGACTGCCTGTTTCGTTCATACATGAGAATTCACAAACAACATCCCCGATATGAATCAGGATCAGGATCTTCGGGCTTTGTAGTAATGTACAACTGTTAGATCACTATAGCCAGCATCTAAATCGCTGGGATATATTTGCATGAGATTATCCATCACCGTCACGCTTGACACGGTTGAACTCCACAGGCTAAGTCTTCATTTCAATATCACTAAACATTACCTCCTGATTTCAGGATGAACTTATTGCACAAGTGTGAATGTCTGGACTCAGTAGTCTAGTGGTGAACGCGGTGGCGTTCGACACGAAACGGACTGAGTTCGAATCCCAGTGTGAACATCAACATTGGGATACAGGTAATTCCAGCCGATGAGTCCCAAATAGGACGAAAGGCGCGTCCTGGATTCCACTTGCCAGTCACAATCCAACTTATATACTTTCCTCCTGATGTCAGTTGCTAGTGAACTAGTAACGACAATGATTGGGTTTTGTGAAGATAATCGAATTCTTTAACATGAACTGAAACAAACCAGATAAAAATTGAAGACTTAGAAGTACTGGCAAATCTCTTTTTCTTTGAATGGAACTCCTCTGCAGCGCGCATAGACTTCATTGGCTTAACAGCTAAGTGCTCGTCATGAAATCTAAAGGTTTTGGACCTTTTTTACTGAGTAGGTTATGAATAAGGCAGCTGTCTACTACACAACCCATGTAAGAAAACATTGGTAATCAACTTCTACCAGTGTGCTCTGCACATTGTCGACCTTGTAATACAAAAACCTAAAGCGAATTTATATGCTTATCATTTTAGTCTCTGATTAATCTACAATATACATATGTGACTATATTACATTACTTAGTTCACACCGCTTGAAATTACGTTACAGTTGCTCACTTATACAAAATGAGATCACGTAAATGCGCGTTTGTCATCAAAATAATACACTATTCAAAATAACATTATTTATAAATCACTAAATCATTTCGAATTTACTCGAGCTAAGAAATTATACTGTACAAATAAAGACAATATGTATATCATATAACGACGAGTCTAATATTTTACTATGTAGTTGAATGTTAGGTATCGTTATAAATTAAAATATAAATTAACAGCCTTTAAACAAACGGATATGATCCAAAGAAACTAAAGTAAGTTATTTTCATTAGCATGTATTAGCTATAACCCAGCATATGTTGCTGTGTTAAGAGTACAAAACCTTATTAAAATTAAATTATTTAACATTTCAAATATTAGGTTGTTACTGAAGTTATAAATGTAGCCTAAAATTTTTAAATTAAAGTATACCACAATTCTTATATAGGCCATAGCATGTCGTGGGATCGAATCATTAGTGGGACGCATGAAAATGAGTTGGAGAAAGGTGTGGGTTTGGTGTAATAGTATAGAAAATCTTAGATGTAGAGAATTGATTGTTGATAAGGTGCTGTTTTAAGTGGGAAGGGAGTTATCTTTATCCTGTTCACTAACGCTGTAGAATAGTTCTTTTTCTTGATTTACCTAAAAGGTAAACTGGGTTACGGCTGGTCTTAAAGGTCTAAAAGCTTGACTGCAGTACCTAAATGAAAACTGCATAAGACCGGTCATGTACGGCCAATTTGTTATGTTAGCTCTGTGCTTGTTAATGTCTTATTGACAGAGACAGAAATACTATATCGCTACATAATTTCTTGGTGCTACTTATTGGTGATACCATGACATGAAATAGGATTTAAGTGAAAGTTGATTAAGCTTCCTTCTTTCATTCAATTATTTGGACTCTTGTTTCCTAGGCAAAATGTTTTTTCTATAAAAGTAGTTTGGTCAGGTTTATTTAGATAGAATTCGCTGTTACCGTTTTTCACAAAAGATGAGGAGAAGTGAGTGTTAAAGTGGACTAGGGCCCACCTTAAAGAGATCTTTACACAATTCCGTCTCGGAACTGTTGACTGACAACTGTTGTAATTTAATATTTCTTATTAATAGCTTCCTCTCGTAGATCTATTTTTTGTTTTAGTTCGACCAATCAAGGTATCCGAAAATAATACCTTATTTTCAAATCCTTTTCGTGTAACTCTGATGATGTCACGAATGCTACTCATATTGTTATGTGTATTCTTGTGTTAGTTTATACATGGATTTACTTGACAAGTCACAAATAGGAAGAACACTCGTTTCTTCAATTGTATGGCTGCCTGTTATCAAGAAGATATAATCAACATATGAACGCATAAAATACTGTAATATTAGTTCATGTTGCCTATGTGACAATAGAGAATATTGTTTATTTCTAAATAATGATAATTTAGTAGTTTAAACTCAAAGATCAAATAGGTTATCATTCTGATGTTTATCTTTTGACTTTATGTTTAGAAACTCCTCTGTGAATAGAAATGGTCTCGCTTAACTTTAGGTCTGGACTAATTTAAATACTACACAATTTAGAGGCAGGTGGGATACTCGAGTAATCCTAGGTAAGAAATTTAATGAGCGATTCGTGTCACTATTCTATGTTACGTGAATGATTTTTTTACTTAGAAATTAAACTGCCCCATACAGTAGTTATATAATCCGTCTAGATTTGTTTCCTATATAAAGATTCATGTGTGATTTGTAAAAAAATAAATGACTACCTAAGTCGCAGAGTCATCACTAAGTAGACATTTTACCGATTATACGAACTGCCATTCTGTTTAACGGTAATTCAAATTCATTGAAAATTTCGACCATAATTGAAACATTTATAAGTAAAGTGCCAACGGCGAGGTAATTTAAAATCTGTTATCAATCATACCATAGAAAATGCAAGTTATAAACTTATATTCACGAAATGCATCAATATAATTGATATCTCTTTTCGTGGCTTTATTGGCCTTTATGAACTGGTTAGAGCACTAAGTTTTTCGCTTTAATATTTGCTTAGACAGTGTTCTTAACTTTATAGAGATAAACAAAGTTTTTGAGCAAAACAAAGTAAATTTTCAGTTTTCTTACAAGAATATAGGAAATATCTATATGTAATCCATTGTGAGAATATATCACATTTGACTGAGATTGGGATAAATAACAAGAGATCAATGTTGTGAATGTGAAGGAATTTGACAGAATATCTTAATTTTAGACAAAATGTTCCACCTTCCATTTATTTTGAGAAAATGGACAACATTTTCATCCTTTGTGAGAATAATACAGAAGAATTAAAAATTTCCCAACAGTTTGGTGAAGGAAACCTAGACATCAAATTTACAAGTGAAGAAGAATACACAGACAGAATAGCCTTTCTAGATATTCTACCAACCAAAAAATCGAATGAATCAATAAGGAAGAACTTGAATAGAAAAAATACATGGACTGAACAGTATACACACTTTCGTAATTTTGTACCTTTGTAATACAAAGTAAATCTGATGGAATCACTTAGTTATAGAATGACAAACATATGTTCTATTGTTACTGTAGCAGTAGAACTGGATCCCTTGTGTGAAACACTTAGAAAAAGTGAACACGTACATTACAAAGGAACAGTCAAACAACCCGTAAAAGATCGCAGTTCAAGTGCTTACAATTAAGAGGTGACGCTGCTAGTGAAATATTAGTTTAGAGGTTACGCAGAAGAGTTCGGAGAACGTTTAGTTGGGAAGGGCTAGGATTAATGCTTACCTCGCGTCCACTGGTTACACCGAAAGTAAAAGGCGACTTAATTAGAATGACCACCTCATTTTGCATTCATCAATTCAACCTTTCCTATGGAATAGGTTGCATTGGTCGGCGTTCTAAGAATTTACATTTTCGTGTTCAAAGAACATTTTTCAGCGTGGATGAGCAGGGGTAGGATTAAGACAGCTAATAGTTTAATACTAGATAATTATAATCGAAATGAGACATACAGCGATCATCAACTAATATTTTGCAACGCCATACCGTGTTAATAAGTGTCTACCAAAGTCGATGAAACTCAAGTTTTTCGAATGGTAGAAGCAAGGTTGACATCCATCCGACGAGTCTAGAATAGAAAGAAACACGCGTCCTAGATTTCACTTGTCAGTCACAACCCAACTTAAGGAAGCAATTATTATTTGAACTAAAAAAATCGAAACTAATTTATGTTAACAGCATAAAGCATTCATTTTAACACTAACAACCTTAGATATTAAGAGTAAACAGCTGTTTAGTGCTTCTTGATTTTTAATGATACCCTGAGAACATCAATCTATGTCATATTCAATCAAATAAAAATGCTAGATTCATAGATCGTAATCTAATGTAAAAGTGACTACTGCTTTTAACTTAACTCTTCACTTCGAATCATTAATTTGAATTTATAAATGATGCAAATTTATCAAAACGTATCTTCTTTGTTTATAATTGCTGTTTGTTGTTTTTTTCTCTTTTAAAATGAAAGGAATATTTCTATTTTTAAGCATGTAACAAAATGAACTCGATTAGTAGTAAAAAAAAAACAAGAGAACATAGTAAAAACAGTTAAAATATTTCCTTACATTAAAAAAATCATACATAGTTTGATTATACCTAGACAACTATTTACCAAAGAAAATATAAACGACGATAATATTGAATTATTACATTTTTATTTAGAAACATTTATCATAATGAGAAATGATGATATTAACGAAGAACATCATGATAAACAAATTGATAAAAATAAAAAAAATAATACAAAATATGTAACAAAATTTTTTTTTAATTATTATTTTGAATTTCATTATTAATGTATAATAATGTAATACTTGATGTATAATTATGATATAAATGAAAAAAATAGGCAAAGTGTTAAGCTCATAATTAATTTATGTATAAATATTTAAGTGATATATATGTACTACAATTCATAAAATAATGTTTATACAACTAACGAAATGAAAACTTTTACGTAATTTTTACTAAAGATGATTCTTTATGCTTTGTTGAATAAGATACTTTGAGTTTACTTTCAAGTGTTTTCAGATAATATTCTTCTATCAACACAAAGAGATTATAGTGACTTCAGCTTAAGGCTCTTACGAACCTCGTAAAAGTAACATGATTCTATCATTTTCGAATGCTAAATTTGTAATTTATTGTATTTGTACTACAGAAGATATATTACAATGAAGACATCGAATAAGGAGTAAATGACGAGGTTATTGAAAATCTTCAAAAATGATTAACTGAATCAAGAGCCGAATAGGGTAGTAAAGTTTAGGCAAGGAACTTGGCAATTAAAATAATTTTAACCTAATTCTGATTGAAAAATAACTGTAATATTTTTTGCTACTTTATTCTGTAGCCTATATGTTGTTTGTGTTTCAGTAGCGTGTAAATATTTCAAAAGCATCAAAATGAAATAAATATTAGCTTCATATAACGTTAGCACATCAAATATATAATACTACTCTGCTAAACTTCCGGTAATACTGTAACAATTATTCAAATTTGTCACATTTTAGCTAGGTTGATGAATATGATAATATAACCCCATAAAGGCCATATGATTATGAATTTATTATACTACTGATTTATTATACTTATTTACTTATATTTTATTTCATACTATTTGCAAACAACTATTTATGAAAATGAAACCTTTGATGGTAAGGAATGATATAACTTACTAAAACATCTTTTTAGTATGTATACAAACTGGTAAACACCGTCACTGTAATGCATTGAAAATACAGTGAATGGTAATTATAACGTAAAAGACAGCATATATAATAAACGTGTCTTCTTGTCGTAAAAATAAAATGATCAGTATTTACAATTTTATAGAGCAGACAGACTATATATTTAAAGCCTAACGGCGTATTTTGAAATGTATATGAATATGTAGCAACTAACTCATCAAGTACTGATTCGTATCTTTGCGCTACAATCGTTGTAATGAATACTACCAGGTCCTTCAAACCGAAATGAAGTAGAACTCAACCCTGAAGCTAAGTGGTTAGAAGGAGAATGTTTTAACAACTTAACTGTTTCCACATAAAAATTGTGACAGTATGACCAAGATATAAATTATCGCTTAAGACAATTATAGTAAGATAAAGCTCAAACAAAAATACTGTAAAGCTATTACTTTTATATTTGTTTTCATTATTCTATTTTAAATAATTCAACATACTCATTAAAATAATTAAGCTTGAGCATCGGTAAACTGACAATCTTTACAGCATATATCAATAATTATACAGTATATCGTAAACACAATTTTAAGTTAGTCGATGCTTACAGAAAAAAAACAAGCATAGTGTTTAGCAATTGGAATGACTATTTCTAATAGAACTGATTTTAAAAAAGGTAGGAAGTTCATTTATTTAAAAATAGTAAGATAAGTGTAAATTGAAACTGATTTTTGCAAATGATAGTATTACTACCTTATTTCTATTTACCAAGCAAGTTACTTCCCTCCCCCCCCCTATATCACTAACTAATCACTCGTTTGTCACTATATTTCATCATTATTATGGGTCCCCCCCTCTCTACCCACTGTTACTAATATCGCCAACCGTACCACTATGATAGTGAATAATGTTAATAAAAATTAACCTAAATTTTGTTATTTAACTAAAGTGATACACTCGAAGGTTATCGATCAACTAGAGAACTACCGACAGCATCATTTTAAAACGGAAATTATTCTGTATTTTTCTAAGTAAACTTTCATAAAGATTTTTATATTACAGCTATGTCTGTCATAAAATAACAAAATTTCATTGCACTCATCTTCTTGTATATTCTTACATAAGCATAAATAGAAAGTCTAAAGGTATTTATCATTAACTATTATTATGTTAAAAGGAAAGTATGTTTTAGTCCCCTACCTTCTTTTCAGCATTTTTGTTTAGTTGTTTTCATGAAAAGCTAATGCAATTGTAAAGTATAGAGAATATATTTTTTACCCCTTGATTGTTAAATATAAATTACGTTACTCTATTAAAGGATATAATAAAACAGGAAGTCAACTGTGAATCATTTTTATTTCCTTATGTATGCATCCGAAAAGTAATATGGTACTACAGTTATAAAATAGAATTCCTAAAAAAACTTTTCAAGTGTAAAGATTTAACTGGTTCCTATAACTTTTATAAATATATGGAAAAGATAAAACTACATATGGTACAGTGTCATATGAGAAGAATTTTTTTGTGAATTTTGACTTTTGACACTATAAACTAATAATTACTTTGTATCTGGTAGTTTATCAGCATGTTACTTTGCTAATATAACCAACAACAAGTTTTCTAAATAACATGTCACAATAAAGCTTTATTATTATATTCTATTGATTACTTTCAATAAGAATATTTAGATAGTTGCATAAAAGCCACCAACATCTAATAACAGTACATTACAGTGGTGATTTACATAATCTATTGACTACATTATATGTACAATCAAACAAATATATTTATTTTTGTCTAAAGTACATATACGAAATCATACTTATCTAAGATACCACGCTTTACATAAAAATATTTTGTTAAATATGTAGTATACATAAGTATACAATCTACCTACATGACAGTAAATAATTCTACACAATTCTACAATAAACAAAAATTAACTTTTCTTTGTTTCGAGCATCATTAATATATGGTTTGATTATTTATTTCATCAAATGAATGTAAATATAGTCAACAGAACTGTGTTACGATAATCCAGTTTTTTTAAATAAATAAACTCACCTAAAAATGTAATTTGTATGAACATACCAATATGTCCAATCGATAATCCAACTTGCCAGTTAGTAAGCATTCCAACGAAATAGCCTAATATAGCACTTATTACCAATGGGAAAACAAAGAGCAATTTGCTAAACTTCAGGGGAATTGGATTTCCAAGACGATCCAGATTGTGTAGTTCACCTGTTATGCGAAAACAATGTGCAATTCTTCTGATAAGTAGCATAATACAAGCTTTTTAGTGGTATTTTAGTTATATTTATACTAATTAACTTTGGTTTAGTTTACTATATCTTAGACTAGTACCTTAGAATATATGTAGTCCAATTTTGTGTAGGTTAAGTAGTTCGAATTGTAGGTAATATTAAGGCATGTAGATTTCTTCATCAATCCTACAGTAATTAATTATCGTTGAGATAAATTCTTTCTAACTGTTTTGCTAGTTTATTGTGGAAGAGCATTTCAGAATGTTACTAAGTATTTTCGTGAATTTCTACTTTCAATTTTACTTAATTATGCTTCTAAACACTTCTGACATCTGGCTGAAAATGTAATTTAAGTTTAAACATAAAGTAAATGAAATTAAAGTCGTCATCTGTACATATCTTCTGCTTGATATGAGTCAGTTGAAAAAGGAAACGATGATTAATTGACACGTGTATCAATCCAACATCTTTCGACGTATGTATTTTAAGCAGAATATTAATTTACTGTATATCTAACTCAGTGTTCTCAAATGTGAATTTTTGTGTATAATCGTACTGCGATTTAAAACAGCTTATTACAAAATGCATGTCTGGTAGTTAACGACGTGTTTACATATTTTAAAGTGTAATTATAAATAATTTTGCTTTCAGGGGAACATTAAAATGGTAATGAATTGATGGAAGACTAATCAAAAGTGAAAGATTGTTAATTTATTCTTATGCTTTTGCCATTTATGCTGCTAAAATGATCGAATTATATTGTTGTTGTTATAGCTGTCAACAAAAAAATATAGCATACTTCACGACAATTGCGTATATGTGTGATAGATTGTTACACTAAAGCTTAAATACAGAAAAATTATTCTTAACAGTTTTTATCAAATTAACATGAACTTTTATTTGCCCACTTAATAGGTGAACATGGGGTCTTTGTTTCTTTACAAAAATGTAAGTGTACTTACAATTTTACATAGTTTAATCTTTAAGAAATAGCTTGACATTTTTACGTTGATCAGAGTATTACTACTACAATTTTGCCTCAATAAACTCAAAAGTAACAATATTTATTACAAAATAACTATCAGCAAACTATTCCATAACTATAAGAATGTTATAAATCATGTTTTTGTTTTACTGTAATCAATAGGGAATACAGAGTTGGTACATCATTAATCAGTTAAGAAGATTGTTGTAAACATTAATGTGATTTATAAATTTTGATCTTCTTTCTCAATGTTGAATGTAGCATTAAATTACATTTCAGAAATGTAACTGGTCTTTAAATAATCGTCAACTGATGACTTACATTATAGTAGACAATAAATATTGCAAGTTATTTTGTTTTGAAATTGAATGCCATGATTTTTTGTTTTGTATTACAGTTGGTGAATTATATGAAAACATTAGAATAACATGTCAAGCCTAAAATTGTTGGTATCAGCATATTCAAAAAAAGGTCTGAATAAATGTCATATTCATTTGGTGTATACAAATAAATATTTTACTTCAATACCTTCTATTAAATCATGAACATGTAGTACTTACTGTACATGACAAAATTTATTAAACAGCTGTTTCTTATTAATAATATTCAAATGTTTAGTTAACTTTAAGAGAATAACTTACTTGCTAAATGTGAAAGATATTCTTTATTATTTTGTTGACTAAAAATTCCAACAGTCATAGGAACATTTGACAGTCTACAAGTGAACATATCTGCTAAAACACGAATAGTATTGGCAGCATGATTATGTACATTTGGTGAGTTATTTTCAATTGGAATGTTATAAGCACCTGTTACAAATAAAAAAAAGATTATGCATTTACCAATTGATAATAACTATCTTAATATGAAATGACTCTACCTATTCACTGAATCGAATTCGATTGTATGTAAAGCATACAAAGTGGTTCCATAACTACTCTAACATGTAAAAACGCACATTTTGACTGGTACTGATTTTATTAAAATTTCTTGCTAAATTCACTAAACTTTTTGAATTGCAGGCGGATAAACATTACATACTACTAAGTGACTGTAAACTCGCTCAAAAAGTATGTGTATTCTATGTTTTTTAAATGCAAAACAATATTAAAAATTTTTTCAAGATTGTTCAACGCAAGCATATAAAGGTTATTTCACGGATAAATCGGTCGGTGGAGGGCTTTAACATTAAGTTAACATGATTTGTGACGAAAACTTTTGATGCATTTACGTCTGTAAAGTTAGTGTTGCTGTTTATTAATGATTCAAATCAAAGGATAGCTGAACATTTATGAACCTCAAATGGATTTTATATACTATCTAGGTTAGAATGATGTACCTATTCTGTTAGTCAGCAAGATATTGACTACTATATGATACTGGAATATTCGAGCCACTGAGAAGAGATTAATAAAGTGTTCTTACCATATTCGTTGGAGATCTTGAAGAATAATGTCGAATAACGTGTAAAGTTCAACTGATAACTACGTACAACTGAGAAAACTACATATCGCTTTCAATTACTTCAAACACTAGACTTTGTTTGGCTATATGTTGGTTTAAGGCGTCTTCCATAAACGGATAATGAATACCATATTTATAGCTTGCATGGTAAAATATGTTGAGCACAATACACTGAGGGGAATAATCTATGACGCTTAGTTGGAGTTATGATTTGGATATGAAAGAAGTAAGTTGCAATTCAAAAATCACTAACGTAGATATCCAAGTTGTTGAGACGGTAATCCTTGCTTAAAGTCGTGCATTGATGCAATTTAGAATACCAGATGGAAAATAAGCTTTCTTGGAACTAAAACTTAAAGTAGATTATACGAGTAAGATTCGGTCGAACTACACATTAGGGCTTGGGTTATTTAACATGATGCTAAGCAACTAAAATGTACTGAGTAGAGAACGTCTGCATCATAGTTTACATGAATTCCGGTAAAAATTTAATCACTGGGTAGTGTTTATAATTCATACACATAGTATCAATACAATCAAGTGGCTTAGAGCCACACCAATTATAGAAAGACAACAGTGCACATTTGCGATAAGGAAAACTGTTGACCCTGTAATACCATTTAAAATTAATTAGTGAAGTTGCTAGTTGTACAGTCTTAAATTTATGGGTGACTTAACTATTTAGAAACAAAAAAATAAAATCGTATTATAACTGAATGCGTTTTAATTGACCTGAAGCGTTTTTAATGACCAGAGCTATATGCTACTCTTTTCACTTGAAGCAACTTTCCCTAGTAAATTTTTAATTATAAGTTATAACTATTTGACCTGCAGTTTAACTGACCTTTATCAGCTTTGATAAATAAGTACCTTAAGTGGTTTATGTATGACGAGATTATTTAAAGTTAAGTGCAAAATATATCCCATCTTTTAGATCAGCTTAAAAATTTACTAAAATCGTTTATTTTTGCTATGCAATTTTTCAATAACGATTCTAGTATAGTTTTTTTTTCGTACGGAAACTTAGTATCCTCCGTAATACATGTTAAACAGATGTTCGATATCTGATTTAAAATATTAATTTCATGACATTTGTCACTATATTCTTCACGGTGTTATAAAGTGACGATAAGTAGAAACAATGAAATCACTAGAGTGTATTCACAGTACATTCTGTCATTAAAACTAACAAAGTTCTTGTTACTTGTATTTAAACACTATAAATTTTAAATTAATTCAATAAGCATTTGCAAAGTGTACTCCAATTCTATTAGTCATTATGTAAGATTAATTCTCACGGTTGTATGCCAATAAACCAGATCCATTTTATATGTTTTCTTATTCAGCTATTTCTATGGAACAAGCATAGAATTCATCGATTACTTTATTGGTAATAGTGAGGATGTTTTTGAAAAATATATATTTTTTTATTTGATACTTCTACTTATTCACTTATTTTGTTTATTTTTCTTGGGTTTTGATCAATTTCATTGAGGTTTATAATCTTTAAGTAGTTAGATTGTTGTCGAAGATTTATCTCTCAGTTATTTAATTAGCTCTATCGACTATATATACATCAAAAAAAGAGATAGAAAGAAAAGTAACAAAATTATTGGTTTTATCCTATAAAGCAATGAAATATTTTGTTATTGGAAAGGTATACATTCAAGTATTTACAAAAGTGAATAACTATCTTTATTAAACAAGATAGAAATGCTTATGTTTAATCTAACTCAGCATAAAGATATACTTTAGCATATAAACATCAGTGTAGAACAATTTGTTTAGTTGATGTCTAATTACTTTTTGATATTTGAAACGTTATTATTATAATCGGGGTAAATTTCTGATCTACACTCTTGTTTTAATGCGCTTTCAATTAACAATACAGTTGGTTGCATTTGTATGACATAAACTAATAAATACACGAAATATATAACTTACCCGTGTCTACGAATGACTCGAGTCCAATATCACTGTTAGAGACAACTGAAGAATGTACTAATTTTGACTGTTTAACATTTTTCATAGAATTTGTTGAGTTGCTCATAAAGTTGTTTTCTTTAGATTTTGTCATTTGATTCAGTATCATATTTACTGGTATACTGTGGTTGGATTTTTAATGTTTACGATTTCTAACACATGTGTGTTATTTTTCTGTTACGTATTCCAAATCAAAATTGTATTGTAAAGGCAAAATTAAGCGTAGTCTGCCTCGTTTCATTTTATTTTCTTACCTTGTAATAAAGATTTTTTACTTATAATGTGAAGTGAATAACTTCTTATCTTCTCTGATTGTATAATTATTGTCCATATCAAATAGTTCTAGTCTCTGAATTAATCTAAATAATAAAAATAAGGCAGAGCATAACTTAATAAATTTTTCATGGTAACAGTTTGTACTCGTAATACTTTCCTATTTAAACATGCACATAAAATTTATAAAAAGAGCATCGTAATATCCTAATTGATAAGCATCTTTTGATAATTATTAGGCCTCCTTTATCAAAGTCGACTGGTAATTTATAGTCTGCTCCTACGTATCTAAAATGTGATTAAAATATAACATAGCTTAATATTAACTTATCAATAATCAGTGTCTGGCAGCTTATCAGCAAAATGTTATCGGTCAGTACAACAACAGCAATACTGCATGTGCACAGCTCAACTACAAAGTATGAAATGTTTAGTATTAATGAGTTATCAATTGTATATTTGTAGATTGCATATTGTTTCGTGTTTTGATTTTCAATTGTTCAGACTAATAAACCTTTATGCACAGTTAACCAAGCACTAATTTTGAACAGTATAGTAATAAATGCAAGTGCTGCCTGATGAAAAGTATTTATTTTTCGAAATCTCTAAAAATAGCAAACGAAACCATGTTCGTTTATGTAGAAAATGTCATTTTCTTCGTGGGTAAAGTTTTTTTATGTTTAGGTGTAATGAGGTTTAGTGATAGATATTCAGCAAACAGTTCATCTAAACAATTCAATCTCAGTCAATCTAATTAAAACAAATACTACAGAAGTATTTTTATCACTCTAGGCAATATTCCAACTACCGGTACTTGCTTTATCACCGGTACTTTCATTTACAGCATTAATTGAGTCTATGCTATCTGTTTGTTAAGTATGTACGTGAACAACACAACAGAATACATAAACGAGGGTGAGAGCCATTACAGTTATTCTTATCCACAATTTGATTATTGTGTATTCACAAATTAATCTAATTTCAACATAAAATAAATCAAATACTTCATCCTTTAATATATTTGCTCTGAGTTTAGATACATCTATAACAAAAGATGTAATAATTTTAGCAAAATGCCATTCTTATTTTAAACAATTCTATTTTCAAAGTACCGCAACTAAGTGGATAATGTGAAGTAGATGTGTACGGTGAAATATGTATGTATCATGCCCTTACTGTATGTGATTTGTAGTTGTAAAAGCACAAACAAACATAACAATTTTTCCTGTCCTAAGAGATACAAATGTATTTCTTTTCATAACCAATTATAAGTAAAAAATGGAAAAAGAAGGAGAAAACCGGTACATTTTGGCTATTGTTAGAATCATTTAAAAAGGAATAGATACGAATAGTTTTAATTCATTCCACCCCCCAAGAATAATTTCATTCAGATAGTTTGCAAAATAAATAGTTACATTGGAAACTGAGAATTTTTAGTTTTATCGACATCATGTAAACTAGTCAGCTTCGTTACTCTGGTTAATTAACTGATCAGTTATCAGTTAGGAAGGATCAACTCATTTAAGCAAAACTGAGTTAATGCCTATGGAGCAGCTTATATAAGACGAAGTCCATATTGTCCTTTATTAGCTGCCTACTTAGATGCATGTAGTGTTGCATGTCATGTTCTTTGACCTACATGATTTAGTTGCAATGCTTTTATTATAATCCTACATATAAAAGGTTTAATACATACCAACTAATCGAAATTTGTAAAGTTCCGCAAAGAGCTAAATAATATGATACTATAAGCCGATCAGTTATATTTGAAATCGGTTTCCAGATGACAGATTTCGTACATCATCAATATTACAAGATACTGAGGTTGACATAGCAACAACTGCTTTGTAATTTTTCTCATCTCAAAACCAATCTACAATTTATTTTGTGGCGTGAACCCATTTTTGTATTATAAACAATACTTATAGGGCGAGCTTTTGATCTCAAGGCATAATAGTTTTAAGAACATTGAACATTAATCTTAAGTACTACTTACCAAACTCTTTAATTTTTAATTATTACATAATTTGATTGAATATGTCACAGATTGATGTTGGCAGGGTACCATTGAAAACCAGGGAGCACTGGACAGCTGTTTCGTTCCAATGTGGAACTCCTCAGCAGTACGCATCTCAGATTCGCACTATATATCATAAATTGATGGAAGTGGGAATTCTACTATTGGATGCCGATCCAGTGGTGCAGAGAGATAGGCGTTCGACGTCAACTTAAAGCCCTAGTGCAGAATCTGGGGTGCGCACTGCTGAGGAGTTCCGCAGTAGAACAAAACAGCTGTCTAGTGCTCCCTGGTTTTCAATGGTACCCTGCCAACATCAACCTGTGACACAATCAATCAGATAAATAACCAATCTTCACAAAAATAATCCCCCCAATTGAACTATTAGATAATTATTAGTAATTTTGTTTCAGTGTAAATTAACGTAACATCATCTTTGAATAATTCAAAATAAAATAAACTCCGGAGTTTTTAGAGTAAATTTTAATAATGATAAATTTATTTCTACTATTATCCCTATTTCGATCATTTTTTGGTAAGGACTCAGCTTCACCATAGATCATAAAGGGACAATTTAATATGCGACCAATTGTAATGTTATTTGATAGTATTGTCTTATTACACTAAGCTTATACCACATATAAAATCTCGACTAACAACTGCAGCTACATAAAACCATCAGCTTACAATGAAAGTTTAAATTTCACAGGTACTTTATAAATTTATTTCGGCTTTGTACAAAATAATTCATCCAAAACGCATTTTTTTAACTACTAGAATATATTACTGATAATCATTACGGATGGTGCATGTCCAGTTTCTAAAGTTTAACTAACTACACTAAGTGAGTACATTTACATACACTAAAGTCTTTCTTTGCATCTTTCCATCATGATTTTCACAATACTACAAGCTTATTCTAGCAATAAACGGACTATGTGATACAAAATTCAAGTGAAATGGTTGGCATAAATGTTTTTTTCTTAATTCAAAACTCTTGTATCTTTTATTTAAGGCAACAAATTCCTAGATATTATATATTGGTTGTGTCATCACATTAAGTAACCGAAGAAATCAACCCACCGACCACAAAAAATTTGAACATATATATCTACTGGTATATATACACTTGCATGTAGCATGACACATCTAAGAGCATGAAATTTCAATCAAATGCTTTTTAATATCAGATACGTATAACATCTGTTCAGTATAATTGTTTTGATTTTCATGTTAATACGTCGAATCTACTCTGAGTCCAAAATAATGTTATCATATAATTACTTCTTGTTCAATAAAAATACTAACATCATTGATATGTAGACTAGTTTAATTTTTCATCTAGTTCTAAAAATTGATTCAATATTTAATACTGTTACGTACAGAGTTGTTAGTATACTGTACTACTCAAACAATACAATGAAAGTATTATTCTACATAGCTGTTTTATTTGATTGAAAGATAAACTAGAATTATTTATAGTGTTACTAATAACAAATATATTATTTTATAAAGATTATGTATCTTGTCATGTTTTAGCACATTTAATAGTTTAAGTAAGGAATGGTTCATCACAACTGCCGAATATAGTATCACGTGACATCCATTTGATCATCTTGATGCCAGTAGATTCCAGCAGTAGCAGCGCGCATTTTAACGTGTGGATTAGAAATACTTAACCGTAACCAGATATAAGTATAAATACAGCTAGGCTATTGTCGAAAATTGAGCTTAGCATGCAAACAGCATACTTTTTTTAATAATAATATTTAGTACAAAATGAATTTTCAGCATACAGTGCTTCAACAAGTTATTCTTTTACCGCGTACACATACGATTAGATCTACACCAGTATGTGTTAACGAAAGTTGCAACACCACCATTGCGCTTTTACTTGATGACAGAATGTTAAGTAGCCAAGATTCTTGAACTGTGATTAAACTACAGTTACGCTATATGTTAAGACTAAATAGAAATTGTAAGTAGTCCAATTTTTCAATAAGAAATTTATAGTTAAGACTAAGTATTTCACGAGTATACGTCTGGTGAGTAATGATCTCTTTTAACGCATGTTGCTAGCCACCATAATGTCTACCATGAATTACTCATTGTAGGTCGTAAACAATTTATAAAGGCGTGTTTGTACACTATGCGAATTCGGAACGTCATTGAGCAGTTAAAAGAAAACGAAAAAGTAACTTTTTAGCATATTTGGTAAGAATTGGTAGCCCAAGGTTTCAAGCAGGCCGCCTGTTCATACTAAATAAGTTTTCTAGTGTCATACTACCATAGAACACTAATCACCTTAAATCACTTAAACGTCATAAGTGATAGCATTTAGTAAATTTAGACACCGGCTTAATTGTTTAGCAAATGATGAAAACTAGAGGTTCATAATTATGTCCATTTCCTCTTAATGACCATGCCAAACTAATGTAAAATAACGTATGGAAAAATAGTAAAACAATTATTTTTAAATAATTCTTGTTTGCCTATTATAAAGTAACTGAAGGGAAGTCAACAAATTAAGAACACTTAAAAAGACATTTGATGAAAGTAGAATTTTCATGGAAAATATAAATTCTGCGGCCAAAATATAGTTCTTATCCTGTAGAGATGATTATTTGCTCAAAATATTTCATAAATTATGTATCCTAACTATCTTCGCTAATTTGGAGTATGCGCCGTAAATATTGGCAACAAACTTCAGCTACTTAAGATTATTATCATAAACTGTAGTTCATTTAACATACATATACACATTTTGTTATAGGAACTGGGTGATTTTTAAGTTTTAAAATAGGTAAACTTGCAATTGCCTCCGGGATATATTCACCAAAGGATGGTAAATAGATTTTCATCTTGATGAAATTCAAACAACAACAAATCAATACATTTTCATTTAAGACGAATGCTTGCTTACATCTACTAATGTTGCATTAGTGACTTATGTAAAAGACTGCATTGTAATTTCCTTATATATCGTTGTGTTACATACAACAATAAAAATATAATAAAACTTCAGGAAACGTCATAATCCAACAGAAGTCTCAACATCAAACTAATCATTAAATTAAAATTCTTAATGGTTCCAGAATATTCTAGCAAAGTAGACTTTTACGAGTCATTTCCGTTAGTTAATAAATTTTACTTAACTTAAACTGTCAATCTACGAATATAAGTTATGTTATATGAATAAAATTGCCAGTGGAACTCGCGAGTTATTTTCTGCTTATATGGTGAAGAATTTTACACTCAGTGTTCAAAGTACACCAATAGAATTGAAAGAAATAGGAATCAAAAAGTAATTTTCGCAGTGCTTATTTAAATCAACAAGTCTGTAGGTGAATATATAATTCATCAAGATATCTATGGCAAGCAAAACAAATATTTGTATGTTTTTTCACTAAAATCACTATGAGTTCATTGTTTTTTCATGTATAACAAAGCCTGTCAATAAAGAAAACATGAATGTATGGTAAAAATCAAAATACGTGATTGTATCTAATTGTCTGAGGAATTTAGGCAGAGGTTATTGTCTACATTACGCTTAATTATCTTTAATTAGTATTTTATATAAACAGACGTTTACTTCCGAACTCAATGTCATCTTCAGGCAATGTTGTTTATGATTACTAATCTCAATCAATCACTCAATGCCGGTTGCCTAACGTGGAGCATAGGCCTTCAATTAGCATTCTTCAAATAACTCTGCCGTGGGCTTTCCTTTCCAGCTCTTTCCAAGTGCTGTTTATTCGTTTCATGTCTGTCTCCAATATTCATTGGTCTTCTTCTTTTCCTTTAGTCTTGAGGATTTCAAGTTAGTGCTTGTCTTGTAACGCAGTTTGATGGCTTCTTTAATGTGCATCCTATCTATCTCTAGCGTCTTTGCATTACTACTAGTCAGCAGAATGAATAAATATTATAATGACAAAAATGTTGATCTCGTTATTTTTATTCTAATTTAATTAATTACTTGAATGTAGAAATAAATCTGTGAATTGGTGTTTGATGTTAATTAAAGGTGTCCGAAAACTATTTGGCGTTTTGGGAAAACAATTAATAATACAGTTTCCATGAGTGAAGCTATAAAGTAGTAATTACTTTCGTCTACATTTTTGATAAACGACTAATGATTTCAGTTACCGCTGTTAAATATTTGTTTTTGCTATCTATCCATCAAAACATTCGACAAAGTTAATGAAAATATCTGAGTAACATTATGGAATCAAACTATTGACTATTAACTTCATACTTAGCATAATTAGATAAAAATCACTGGTTGCTATTTTACGAACAATAATTGCACAAAGCAGGCTATATACACAAAGGGTTTTCAGTATTCTTGAAATCTTTTCATAATGCGGACAGGAATTTACATGTTACCTCAAGGGAAACAAATTTCAGTAATTCAGACAGAGAATATGATTTACAGTGGTGATAAATTTGATTCCACTAACATGAATTTTAAACAAACACCTAGAACATAATTGTGTGATTGGAATTTGGGCAGAATTTTTATTTAACACTTATTGAGTCTATGTCACATTAAAGCATTAACATTAAATCATCAATGCATCTAGTTGATGTTTCAAATAAATTAGAATACGTTACTTGGATTTAATTAAAAGCTGTTTGTAGAAAACATGCAATCAAGGGTTTCTGTACTAGTAGAAAAGATAATGTATGTATTTAAGCGGCGTTATTAATTGTGGTAAGATAAAATTTAGTGAAATTCACGTTTGTTTAAAGTAAATGAACGAGTTTTAACACATAACACAAAAAATGAATATACCCCTTTCTTAATAATAATAATAATAATAATAATAATAATTAGGGTAATAAATATGTACAATTTTAAATTGTAAAAGAAAAATAAGGCAACATTTTCGAAAGATATTGCTCTTGTGGAGCCCGCTACACTTGGCACACGTACATCATAGAATCTCAGAACATCACTCAGCCTGGCTGAGCAAAGGTCAATTACGTCAAGTAAACAGCTCTGTACTTGCACATTTGGTTGATACGGAACATCAAGTAGACGTCAAGAAAGCTTTTTAAATCATTTATCAAGTCCCACCAAATCTGCTGTATGATTTACGCATACGTCTTCTACATATAGCGGGAGCCATCGGTTTCCAAATCCTCAAACCGGACCTGTGTGTACATAAGAAATTTGTACAGCCTCTTTCCTTGTCTTGGCCATCATAATAGCCAATGTCCAGATGGTTTATAAATAACTTATCAATCCTCTCATTATTATTATCACTATTATTGTTATTATTATTTTTATTACTGTTACCACTTTATATAACTCTTTTCACAACTTCAAAAATGTGTCATCTCTAAATTGTAACTTAATTCTTACGTAATCACCAGATTTCCCATAATTACTTTATCGGTTTCTTCTCAATTGATATTATGTAATCAACAGTATGCCAATCCATTCACTTATCATTTAGAAACTTCTAAAAAGATAACTGACTTATTCACTTTCATGTATTAGTTGCTATGTTAATTAGTTGTAATTATTTGACAAACACCTATGTACCTGTAGAACTATTATGTAACACACCATCAATTATTCGGTAATGAATTTTAACCTATTGTAATCTCATATATACTAGTGTAGAGCTTTGCAGAGCTTGGAAAAGGAATTTTATCACTCCTCTAGTTCTTTTCTTAAAGCCTAAATGGGAATTTTTTCATTATTAAGATATTGAATAATTTGAAAATATTTTCCTAGCCTATATTTGTAAGCAGACACTAATTACAAATAGCTGATTACTTATAAATCTAATGAACTATCTAGACGTAAAACATGGTCAGAATAAAGAGATGCAATTGACACAATTCAATTAAAACAATACATGTGAATAATCGCTGTACTGTGGCGATCCACTCAGGATGCACACTGAACAATAGAGAATAATCAATTATAGTTTATAACAAATTAACAGAAAGATCCAAGTAGATTCTGATTACTTTCTGTGAATATATATAATTCACTTTAATTGAAATTTTTGTTAACTTATATTTAGCTTTATATAAGTTGGATTGTGATTGGCAAGTGGAATCCAAGACTCGCGTTTCGTCCTATTCGGGATTCATCGGCTGGATGTACTTGCATCCCAATGTAGTGAACACAGTGGCGTTCGACACAAAACGAACTGAGTTCGAATCCCACTGTGAACATCAACATTGTGATGCAGGTACATCCAGCCGATGAGTCCCAAATAGGACGAAACGCAAGTCCTGGATTCCACTTGTCAATCACAATCCAACTTATATAATATTTGTGAAAAATTCGCTATACCGAGGCTATCCGCTCAGGATGCACATATAGCAACAATGACTGACTAGCTTCAGTTTATAACAAATCAACAGGAATATACAAGTTTATCCTAAATATATTTAGTTTATTTCAAAAATGTACATATGTTGATCAATATGTTTGTATCTGGGTAAAATTAACCTAATTATGACAAATTAATAACTTTTAAATTTCATTCATACCTTTTTTTGAGTATATATTCCAACCATACATCTAAATGTTTTTCATACTAATCTATGACAATATTTGTTTAGATCAATTATTATTTTTTTTTTTACCTTTTTGTATAGATTTGTCCGTTAGATTTTTCAGGTCAAATGTGTTTATTTACTGATATATATAAATATAGTTTTTTTCTTTTTCATTTTAACTTCTTCATTCTTTTTTTAAACGAAATTTATCATTAGTTGATTTATGATCATTTTGATAAAAGGTTAAATAATTGTAATACGATATAATGATTTTGTTTTAATAAGTTCATGGATGAAATAATTCAGTATAATAGATTGACGTCAATAAACAAATGAAAGCTTATTCTATACAAGATGATATTTGTTTCATTATTGTTGGTTATTATTAATTTCAGGTTGTCCAAGTCAATTAAGTATCACTTTTTTAATGTAGTAGTTATGTATATCTTGATAATAAATCTAGGTGTAATATTGATAGATAAGATTCATTCTTCTGTATGTTATAGACGGTAAGAAGAATTTTGATAATGAATTCAGATGTACATATTTTATTGATAAATAAAATATATCAAATTCTCAAGATCTGGCATTAGTAAGTTAGTTGACACTGTTAAGTTGGTTGGTGTGCTTTATAGATCCTTAAAGACATCTAAGTTCTGGTTTCAGACTTCTGTCAAACCTGTTATTCTGATAACTCAACATATAACAGTTATTTCTATACTTATTTAACACTTTATATTGGGATTTTTTCTCCGCAGGCTTTTCATTTATTTAGCTTTATGATTCCTAAACGAATAAAAACTTATCTTTATTACACAGCAATTTAGTTTCCAACGTATTTTATTATTAATTTCCCGCAGATAAATAACTTGAAAACGCTTGTATAATTAAACAATAATCCACCGATAAATATAAACCAAATTATATATTTAAGTTGGATTGTAACTGGCAATAGGAATCCAGGACGCGCGTTTCGTCCTATTTGGGACTCATCGGATAGATGTACCTACATCCCAATATTGATATTTACACTGGGATTCGAACCCAGTCCGATTCGTGTCAAACGCCACCACGTTTGCCACTAGGCTACTATACATATAACAAGGATAATAATCAATTTAACGTTGGCTGACACTCCTTTAAAATCCGATATAAAACTAAGCGAATAAAATGTAAGAAATCTGATTTTCACCAGAATTTGAATCCATTCCAAAAAAATCAAATTAAACTTTTATAGATTCGTATGTATATGTAAATATGCATAATTGATGGTCATTAAGTTGAAGTGTCAATTATACATGAAAAGTAGTTTTTTATCCAATATATGTTAATGTAATGGGCATGGGAAGATAGACAACTGACTACTTAGAAACTAAGTAATTTATGCAAAATTAAGTAAAACAATATTTAGATTGATGTAAGCCTCTTAATTTCAAATATAAAAAAACGTTTTCTTTGGCACTAAATTTAGGCATAAATATAACAAAAACTAATTCCCTCAAATTCAATTTTGTTTGCGTTTGAGATTTCTCATCATTGTCACAAATACACCTTAGTATGTAATTTATATATCCACTTGGACTAAGTACTATTTTATTACCTATGAATGGACTTAAAAATAAGCTATAAAATTCTTATCTAGATATGGTTTTCTTCCAACAAAACCATTTACTGTTACTTATATTGATAATTAAATATCTAACATTTTATCACTAGCTTCATAACATTAAGGAAGCGGTTTATTAACAATAGCATGCGATATTATAAATAGCTTATTAATGTTTATACTGTTATATGTTATTTCTTCAATCGATTGAAGTAATGTTGAGATACCATTAAGTTACTTAAAACGTCAGTTTAGCGTGCACAATTCGTTAAGCAAAGTGATTTTTATTAATCTTTTGAAAATGATCATATATTACATCCACGTGAGACATTTTAGTCCAAAGTTTAAATATCTACTTTGATTTCTGACAGTAATAGACCTACAGCTTTTTAGGCTTAGACTACAAAGATACTGACGCATAACTAATAGGATACATAGTTTCATATTTTAGAACGATCGAATCAAACAATTGTCGTAGAATATATGCAAATTTCATACTTGTTAATCTAATTCAGAAGGTAGATTTTCTTGGTAGACTTTTCATTTAAAATTAAGCGATAATAGTTGCCTAAAAGTTATTGAGAAAGATAATATGTTACAAGACAACTAAGAACCTTGTTATATCCTTGTTATCTCTATTATTTTCTCCATCTAAAGATATGCTGGATATTATATGATATAAATTTTGAAAGGCGCCTATTCTAACTAATATTTGCTATTATGCGGTGATGCGTTATCTTCAGACATACAAATATAGTTCCTGAAATTAAAAATCTGATTATAAGGAAATGTATGAAATCTAAATATAATTTATTAAGACCATAATAAGATTTAAAAAATTATTTGACTGCTCCTTAACCTGGAATGGCCATTTATATTTAAATAATTAAAAATATACCCTTCAACATTAGGTAACGAATGAAACATGTTGCATCAGTTGAGAAAGGTACATGACATTTCATTGATGTAAATGTTCTTTTCGGCGATTATATTTACAAAATGTACACATTCAGTGTGTATCCATGTTATGTTGCGAAGAAAACTGATCGTTGTGCACGGACGCTTATTAAGGTGTGTCTAGTGGATAATGCGTGACTGGACTAAGACCACTCAGTCCCAAGCCAAAGATAGACCAACCAAACAGAATCGAAATCAGAATTGGAATCAGATTCAGATTATATTCTACACATTCCCTTATATATACAGAATAATCGTAGTGATTATTTATCAAATGAAATTATCAACATTTTTAATAATACAATTAAATGTTGTCAAATGTGTTCATATACAAGTGATGAAAGTTTACAAATCATGTTAACAAAAAATCAATACAACTTGATAAAATGAACAATCGTACTTTTAGGGCTTTCGAATCCCTAACAATCCACCGATTTACTTGTTTTCGTGGAGCGGGGTACAGCGGCCGCACAATGCGTTCATTCTGAACATTTCCTAATAAGGTTCCCTAAGAAACATTAGAAAAGTTTAATTAGATAGATTCTAGGACACCTGGTGCCTAGTAGTCATTCTGCATTACTCAAGGTATCTTTTAAAATTGTCTTTGGAGTTAAAAGTATAGGTCCAAGGAAAGCAAAGGTCAACAAACCTGTGCACCACAAAGACGTTAGCTATCGAAGACTTTAAACCGGAGCTGTGTATGCAGATGCAACATGCGTAGGTCCTTATTTTGACACAACCGTGATTTAATAAGTTTTCTTTTCTCTGAATTTAAATATTTTTGCATTCTATAAAATCAGTAGTTACATATTACCTATTTGATAACCTCACGATCTTAATTTTCACTATTTCTCACCGTTTTTGCACCTGTTATGTAGACAATCGATTTCGTAATCCGCTTCACAACCCTTCTTTTTCACACCCTAACACTTCATGATACAATTGACTTTCATCTTCTCAATAGACCAATGTAACTAATGAATTACTGTAGATATGAATGCGCAGCTTTTGCAAATGGATTCTCCGAAAAGAACATTTTCCTTGCTGAATTGATTTGTATCTTTGACATTATTAAGAATGAACAACGATTGTTTACATTTTTCTCTTTGATTTCATAATAACTTAACATATACTCAATATAGGTTAAAAAATTTTGAATTTAGATCTTCACTATCACGAGGTGCAAACATTAATGATACTAGTCTTGTATAAGAGCCACAACGACACATTTGTAATTGTTTATGATGACCCTCTAAACAAAGTAACTATTTTATACGCATAGAGCTGTAGAACAAAACCTAATCTATAAAAGCTGGCAACCAATAGTATTATAGAGCTTATATAATGTTTGGGTTTTATTTGATAGATACGTCTTGCCTATTGGCTTATTAAGGAGGATTATGGAAATATTAAATTTAAAAATGTATCATTTTCTTAAACACGCTTAAAGAGGTAAATCTTCGAAAAGATCTCTTCTTAATTTATACTTAAAAGTAAGCAAAACAAGGAACGACACAATATGCTTCTATATAGTGATAATCACTTCTAATATTAATAAATGCTAGCGGTTTTATAGTAAAACAATTTTTAATGATAATGATGTAAAGCAGCAGATATATTAGACGAAAGCTGTTTGTATAAAAAAAATTACTGTATGACATTCTGACACTCCATTGTCAACAATTAAATGCAAGCAATATTAACAAAAGTACTAGTAATCCTAAAAATATATAACTTATGTCAGACTACTCTATTTGGTAGATTAAAAGTATATGAAATAGGTGTTTTCATACAATCACATAGAAGTATATAAAATATATATGTTTTGCAGGTAAGTACTAAATTTAGCAGACAGTACTTAATAGTTACAAAAAAAGTTTGCAACTTAATCTAATGAATTTATTGATTTTTGGAGAATTAAATAAAATGAAAATGAAGTATTACAACTAAAACATAGTAACTAATAAATGTAACATTTAACTGTAGATGAGTTAAATAGTGTCTGGTGATATCCCATGTGGTGACTTGACAACATAGTAAGTAACTACAGTGATAAAACTATGTTTGTAATAAGAATGTAGAATGTATTTTTACGAGAGTAAATTTCATCATCGTTTATATCACATTCCATAAAAAAAATGATACTAATCGTTGATTGTTAAACAATATCTGTGTAACTCCTAAGCAGAAAATTAGTACAATTTTGAAAAATGCTTGTCGTTTTTATATCATAATTATAAAAAAAATCAGACTGATTAATAAGTAGTATGTTTGTTATGATGCTTTTGATTTAATAAATTCATTATCAAAATAAATTTATTAGATAAAAGATATCAATTGCTGTACCACTTGAAAACTTGTGGTCTCTATAATAATGTTGCTTTCAAGTGACAGTTTGTAACATCCGAAAAATACAATCCATAGTTCCCCTAATTAATTTCAACTGGATATCTGTTATAAGAATATAAGTATAACATATTCTATAACTTCATTTTTTTTCTATAATTAAACAGGAAATATTTTCCAAACTAAATTTTTTTTTAAGAATGGACTCGTACCTTCCTGTTGATTTATAATGGACTGAAGCTGGTCAGTCTCTGTTGATATATGTACATTTTTAGCGGATTACCTCTATTCAGCTATTAATCAAAAGTATAATTAACGTTGGATTGTGAATGGCAATTGGAATCCAGAACGCTCGATTTGTCTTATTTGGGACTCATCGGCTAGATGTACCTGCATCACAATGTTGATGTTCACACCGGGATTCGAACTCAGCCGACGAGTCTCAAATAGGACGAAACGCGCGTTCCAGATTCCGCTTGTCAGTCAAAATTCATCTAAAATAAAGCTTAATTTTTTCAAATTAACAAGTAGTAGACACAAATTGCAACGTGGTAAACGTATTTAGGTTACTTTTCCGACCAAATTATGTCAGTGTCTCACAGTTCTAGAGATCGAATTTTTCGGAATAAATGTGCTCAAATAATAAAACGCTAACACCACTGACATTGGTCAGTTGATCTCAACTTTACAATCAACATTAATGAGAGATTACTCACACTAAAATTATGTTGTTTTCTGTACATACTATTCACTTTGTTAAGAAACGAAACTAACAACCAGAATACCGAGTTGTAATTTAGTCTATGTATATCTTCGGATTCACTTACTCAAACATGTGAACTAACTCTTCACCAGAGGATATTCTCAACTTCGTATGCAACAAGGAACAATTGCAACTACAGTGATTTGCTAAATAAAATCATACCATATATTGTTTATTTACAGAATGAACTCAATGAATGTATAATGTTTTAACAGTACAAATACCAATTAACTGTTAAACGAATGAAATCGTTTTACCTCACGTATACATTTTTGACAAGAGATGTAGAATATCACTGAGATTTGTGAGAAAACATTTCCGTTTACCGTAGTTAAAATCATAAGCCGGACAGAAAACTGATAAGTATAATACTTGTCAATGGTATGATGAATCGGATTTTTACACTAGGCGACGCTCAAATAAAAAATACAAATGCATTATGATGCCTGATCTCACTACAGTCAACTAAGAAATATTAACATAATTCATTTATTTGTTGAACTTTTAGTGAATTACTTGTGCTGTCATTTATTCTGGTTTATGAGTGTTAATGCCTACACACCAAACATTTATTATAGGTTGCATCGAAGACGAATTTTTGAAATTCTTATCTGTAGAATCATTTTTATTACCCCATTTCTCAAAGCATAAAACAAAAAACTGTATACGGATATTACAAAACTTAGTCTTACGTGGTGTTTTAAAGACTTTGTGAAAATCATTTTTGATTTAAACTCCAGCTGTTATGCACAAAATAACAATGATTGTTTCCGAAATCTGAAATATAAAAATGTAGCACATTTTAAATTTCCAAAATTTTCCTAAAACATCCATTGGAATTACAACTTTGTCTTTTGCTTAGTCTCTTTACCAAAGGGTTTGTGTATTAAATGAGTGTATAGCATTTTTGTAAATATGATAGTATACCTACATCCATAAATAATCATATACAAATGACCGCAGTTACACCTCAGATCAGGAACTTCTTATTCTATTGTTAAGTTTATATATTCGACCTATATTATTGGAATCCACGTATTCAAATGTTAACCATACCCTGCAAAGTGCTAATTGTTGTAGTTTAACAAGTGCTAACATATGTGATAAGCTTTCTTGATTTACTTTCTTGAAAAGCCTAGCAAAACAGATAATTTAGTCTGACCATGAGAGTCTAAGTCGCATCTACTAAAAATGTGAATTTAAAAAGTAAAGAATCTCATCATATCACACAAAATGGAAGCAAATTATGTTTTAGAAGTAGGTTAGTCTGTGTCAAACGTCATTTTGTTAAAACAGGAACCAACTGAAATAGCGATAAGTCAGTTCAAATGATTTTCAAAAATTATATTAGTAGTGCATACGAGACGTTATTATGAACAAAATTTACTGTCTGGAACAAAAAATATTCAATGATTGTGTTGAGGAAGCTAAACTAGTATTTATTATACTGGACATTTTGAATCGAATCTGTAGGCGGAATATGGGTAAGTTGCGCCACATCCATAAATAATCATATACAAATGACCGCAGTTACACCTCAGATCAGGAACTTCTTATTCTATTGTTAAGTTTATATATTCGACCTATATTATTGGAATCCACGTATTCAAATGTTAACCATACCCTGCAAAGTGCTAATTGTTGTAGTTTAACAAGTGCTAACATATGTGATAAGCTTTCTTGATTTACTTTCTTGAAAAGCCTAGCAAAACAGATAATTTAGTCTGACCATGAGAGTCTAAGTCGCATCTACTAAAAATGTGAATTTAAAAAGTAAAGAATCTCATCATATCACACAAAATGGAAGCAAATTATGTTTTAGAAGTAGGTTAGTCTGTGTCAAACGTCATTTTGTTAAAACAGGAACCAACTGAAATAGCGATAAGTCAGTTCAAATGATTTTCAAAAATTATATTAGTAGTGCATACGAGACGTTATTATGAACAAAATTTACTGTCTGGAACAAAAAATATTCAATGATTGTGTTGAGGAAGCTAAACTAGTATTTATTATACTGGACATTTTGAATCGAATCTGTAGGCGGAATATGGGTAAGTTGCGCCACATCCATAAGTAACGACTAGTCAATAGTTTCTTATGAATAAATAAAAAGTCATTTTTCGAAAGGTTAAAATCAAAGACGATATAACCATAACGTGTGATGTAAACAGCGCTGACCGTAATATACACTCATCTTCGTTGATCCAAATATGTTATAATTATTTCTTCAATTAGTTTATCAATACATGTATTCGTTGCTAAAATGCTGAAATTGCTCGAGGGTATTTGTTTTAAAGACAAAATAAAAGTTAGATAAAGCCAGAAAGGGTTTTAATCGATGTAAAATAGTGGTATGTAGTAAATGCATGTTTTATTACTAACAGCTCCTAATTGTATATTAAACTATTTTAGTATCTTATCTAATATCGTATTAGTTTATCTACATTCATTGATGGACCCATTGATGCTAAGATGGATGACCGTCTATAGATTTTCTTGGGATCATAATTTACTGCAAAAAATATTGACAGGTTATTACACAGACACTTTTTTCCAAATCTATTCTCCAAAACAAGTATGTTTCATTCACCATAATGAATTTCTTCATCAACATATTGATTTATTTTGTAATTAGAATTAAGAATTAGAGCATGACCTTCGTCCGATATGGACTGAGAATAAGAGGATTTTTATTTAATATATAGATTAAAACAAATTTATTTCGTATAATGATACTTATATACAACCAAAGGTAACTGCTGGACAAGTTATAATCAAAATAGACTAAAAACCGCATAGCTATAACATTTGCTAATCTACACTAAATAACTTGAAGTAATAGTGTCTACAACGGTAGTGAGATATTTTTTGTCTGTTTGGCAATAGTCTATAAATGTGTGCAGATAAACTTTTACTTTAACAAACAGTTCTTTTCGGCAGCCATGACTTCCGCATATTAAATTAGATACCTCAAAGAAGTAAGACTATATCAGTTTCTATAACTGCATAATAAAAATTAAATAAATATGCTGCCCAAAAGCACCTGTGTAGTATTCGTCAAAATTTTAACTTAAAAAATACTGTTTATTTCTGAAACAAAGCAATTCTAACAACGTAACTGCAGTACATGTATGCATAACAACTAATATATGCCACCTCTAGAATCATCCTTTAAAATCATTTACACGGGTAAAACAACTGGTTCATAAGTAGTTCAGATCAGGAATTGGTGTACAACTGAGGTGTTGGCAATTCAGCGTTCCTGGTTTGACCATTATGTTCAAAGGATACACGTCTAATCCATGATTTTACCATGGTCTTAAAAATCCCTTGTATTTTTCTGTTAGATTTTTTCACGTGTCTTATTTGTCTTACAAGACATCAACACCATTTTCTCTTCATCTTAATATTCTGTAAAGTTAGTAATTACCTTCTATAACTTTTCTACTCCAATCTAATGACTGTTGTTTAAACCTGATGCATCTGATACTTGAGTAGCATAATTAGTTTTTGACAATCTTGTTACAGATCTCAACAATTCCTAAGATAATTACTTGAAATATTATACACCTCTCTTAATAAGACACTTGAGAATGTGATTATTTTCTAATTTTTTTTGGATAAGGGATGTAATGCCATTCTAATGCTAAAACTTAGGAAAATCAAATGATTTATTCGATCACTTGTTATGCAATATTATTTGACAATAAATGACATTAGTACAAAAAGTATCTAAATAGAAACACCAATCTGTTTATTCTCAAATTCGTATTAACCAAAGCTACTAAAACCTACTACAAATAACCTGAAGACTATGATGATGGCATACCGACAAAAAAAATACTGAAAGCATCGTTTCACGAAATCCACATAGAGTTTTATAATAAAATTGACGGTAATCTAGTAAACTCAAAAAAGTTGGGTCACATTTTACGACAGACTCATGTTCTATATCATTAACAAAGGTAAATCGAATGAGTTGTATATCTTGAGTATTATCAAATGCTGCTGTATATTAGAGTAGAGCCTAACGATGATCTAATTGAAAACAATATTGTTCGCTTATATGTTGCTTCTAATTCATAATAATGGTAATTTTTAATATATCCAAGGTTAGCAGAATTATAACAGTCTATTCATTATATAAACTTAATCATTTCTGGCACTTGCAGCATACTGTAAGCATCTTAAAAATTGTTTGTAGAAACGTGTAATATAGTTGTTATGTTCAGATCAGTAGAAATTGAAATTTCTGACAATTTCTGACTTAATGAGAGCTGCTTCTTTGGAGAATATCCTATATCATGTACAACTCAACTTCTCCATGGTATATAAGGAATTCAAAATTCCAGTATTTCACTGAGGCTTGTAATAGTCTTCACCAAAACTTAAACTTATACTCTGCTTATATATCTACACAACATATTAAAGCCACAACAACAAAATCTACACAATATCGTCATAGTCATTATTTTAAATCAATAATATACGAATTAGTAGTTGAGAAAAGTGAAACTATGATAATCTTTGGTGTTACATCTAAATATCCTGATTTGTATATGTCGAGCATCTATTACTCGGTTACTGGAAAATGATGATACACTACCTAAAGTATCTCCAAAGTATCAGCCTACTCTCGAAATCACTAAATAAATGCTCGAGTTCAACTCTATATACTTTCAAAAGAGGTACTATGCTACCAAAGTAGCGGAGTATCAAATGAACCCTCTTGTTTCAGGCTGTGACGAACAATTTTGTGACTGATACAGAGTCATATACTCTTACAATTGCCATGAATTTGTTTCATGTATGCAGATGACACTTTCGGCGTTTTTATAACGGCTTTCTGACAACAAATTTTTCATCCCTAACAAATTTCGCATTAACAGGTAGAAAAAAGTGCAATGAGTTAACGTCTTTTAGATTGTTCAGTCAGAAAAAATTTGGATGAAATTCATGATTTAACCATCATCCGCGAATTCTACTTAAAATAGAATAGCAAACAAAAATAGCACGAAAAGGCCTACCGTATAATAACAAACCTAGTAAAATATCATCTGCTGATACGGTCACTACAAGCTATCACCTTGATATGACAGGCATTCTAAAAGACTATTAACAGTTGATTTAGGTTCTGTTAACCATCACACAGATGTGTTTGTACAAGCTAGGTCATATTAAATGCGATGCATATCTTATTAGGGAATCCTCTCACGAAGACCTGGCTCTTACAAAGGAATATGAAAGTTAGACAAAATGACCTTCTTATGATCTTATTAAACTCGAAAAATTTCAAATCAAATCAATAATAGTATTAAACGCTTTCTGCAACAGATATATAATCATTACTCAAGGTATCAAAATTATTTGCAAAGGTTTTTCCAACTTAGAAGAATGAAGATTAACTAAAGCCTTTCATATGCTTCTAAACCCAACTAGAAAGAAAGCTGTGTTATTTATCCAATATGAAATACCTACCCAATTAGTTACAACCAGACTAAATCAAATGTTAAACATGTTTAATACACGTATGAACAATCCCAGTTTTCTAACATCATAAAACATACTTTTCTCCCTTGCTAACAATGCACAATCATGTTTACTTTGGATCACTTTGACCCAAGTGATATGACTTCAAGACAAATACATTTGCTTTAAGATTGAACTAAATATTGTGGATTATTTTTTTTGCCAAATAAATATTCTTATTCATTAATCCTCCGAAGATAGGCATACCGTAAATAGCTAAAAGTCAGAAATTTAGATTTGTATACATGGGAAAATTACAAATATATATCAGATTTCTGTAAGCAACCTATCTGTCGCTGAGTTTTTCCAAAATTTAATAATTTCAACTTTCGTAAACATCCCTACAAACTGATTACATGTTAAAAGTTAGTTTCACTTACACTTTATGATCATGCTTTCTGATTATTTTACATTCTTAAACCCAGAAATATGCAAATAGATGGTTTTTTATACACTAAATTTTTGGGTTTCATAAGGCAGTAAAATATCTATCTGATTGTAAATAAATTTGAAATTATATTGTCTATTGTCTATATGAATGTGTGCATACTATTAAGATATTACTATAGTAGTACCAAAACGCACTATTCGGCGTTATAATCAGTAAAGTGAATGCGATATTATGTCCAATCTTTACTCATTATAACTTAAACCATAGAAATATATTCACAATTACTTATTAGTAATAATAAATCTTGTAATGTACTTGAAATATATTCAGATGACTTAACTAGACAATTTTCTTTTATTTACTATCGTACTATAACAGCATAACATACGAAGTATCTTTGGCATGACATATACTTCAAGAATTAACATTTCCATAAAATTAATAAATTTCTATTATATAATAATATGAAACATATAAATTAACTTTGAATAACTTACATTGAGGATTAAATTATCTTATAGTATTTAATAACATTTCCAGAATGATTATCCGTTTAATTGTTAAGTGTATATTACAGTAATGATGTAATGTATTTAGTTTTACAACTATATCACTTCAATAAAATGATTTTATATGAATTACAGTAGAAGTTATAGTTATAGTTGAATTTTTTAAGTTACAAAATGTTAAACTGCTTTGTTTAAAATGATGAATAATATTTTTTCAATGATAATTTTATTTTTGAAATGAAACCTTATTAATATAAATTAGTCCAAATTTTGTTCAATTGTTTCAATGAAATAAAATGATCAAGATAAATAAGAAAGTGAAATTGCTAGATATATGGATTAGTTTTAAAGTAAATATACATGCAGATACAATGATAGTTAATAAGTATTCAATTTTCTTTATAGACTAATCATTAGCATTAATATTTGAAGATGATTTAAAGTAAATTGATTGGTTAGTTTATAAACTTCAGTTCATTTTAGTAGCATTGTGTAAATGTTCTCATCTAATTATTAATAACAACGGTTTATTACAGTTTCATATCCCTTCAATAGAGATAAGTTGAACAGGTTTAGTGTTAGAAAGTGATTTATAAAGTAGCTTATTGTTTGTATGTATGTTATCAAGTAAACAGCTAAGAAGACAGGGGATAGAAATAGTTGCATAAGTGAACTAGTGTTTGCTTTTAACAGGTACATAATTCAAAATAAGACAGACAGGCAGTAGTATTTAATGAGAGATTATAATTTTCTAAACTTTTCATAATAACATATACATTGTCAACATATCCTGAAAGTACGTAAAGTTTAACTTATAAATTGAAAGTATGCACTTAAATAGTCAAGAGGAATAAATATATAGCAACTATAAGCATTTTAAAGTATACATTTGTATCAAGTAGAAAAATACTGATTTAACTTGTAAGTACGGAATTAATTAATCGTTAAGTCATTCTGTTGAACAATATAAAACAGTCTCATATTAATTAAAATGTTATTTCGTAACCTACTCAACAATAGAAAGATAGCACATTGACTGTATTGATAGGTTTCATATTTACTATCTGTTAAGTGTGAAGTGATCCCGTTAAACATTTTAATATCAAATATACTTCATTAACCTAAGGTTATCTAGTAAAGGATTGTATTGAAATATTGTGTTTCATAATTTTAACAATAGAAGCACTGACCCAGATTTTTTTCATAATAATGTGTGCAGACTTGACTACATTGTTAAACTTATATTAAACTGTCTTTCAGTTATCCACTCCGAAATACTTAAATTGAAATAAGTAATATAAAATCTCTTCAATGATCTAAGTATTAAAAGTGAGTGACATGTTATTTACTTAAGCCTAATTTTTGATATTCTAATTAGACTAAAATTACTGAAGCCAAATAAAATTAGTGGGACAAACTTGACTTAAAATATATCAACTACAATTGGGCATGTTAAGATGCATTTATATGTATTTTCAATAAAAAAGATTTAATTCAGTTTAGATGGTTATTTTTGTAAAGATTGGTTATTTAATTGATTGAGCATATCATAGATTGAGGTTAGCAAGGTGCTATTGAAAACTAGGGAGCACTAGACGGCTGTTTCATTCTAGTGTGGAACTTCACAGCAGTGAGCACACCAGCTTTCGTATCAGGGGACTCAGGTTGACGGACAACGCCTAGCCCTCTGCACCACTGGGTCAGCATCCAGTCATAGAATTCCCGCTTTAGTCAATTTGTGATATATAGCGCGACGATCATCGATTGGATGTCCATCAAGTAGTGCAGAAAGTTAGCTATTGGTCGTCAATCTGAAGCTCTTGGTACGGAATCTAGGATGAGCAGTGATGAGGAGTTTCACTCTGGAACGAAGCAGCTGTCCAATGCTCCCTGGTTTTTAATGGTACCCTGCTAATACCAATCTGTGACATATTCAATCAACAAAATAGAGTTAGATAATATTTGAATTTGATAAATTATTCGGAACTGTAATGTTCAATATCCTATTTATAATGAATTAAGTAAAATTGGAAAAGAATAATGCATGAAGAAAATTAGTGAATTCGGGAAAATCAGTTAACAGGAATTATTAATGCAACTGTATAATATTTGGAGAATTGTTACAAATGCAGACCATTAAGATTATCGAAATTTATTATGATTATTCACTAGCCATTTTAAGATGTACAGTATGTAAAAACACTGCTTGTTGATAGGTAATTAAATGATCCACCTTGTATATACGATAATAAATTATAAAACAACAATATCCTCTCACAAAGCCTCTAGATAAGTAACTACTGGGAGTAATGTCTTACAAACATGTGTTTAAATAATAATGGCTGACTACCTATCTGGAAGACTTTGTAATCAGATGCAAGTCTACTTTGAAAGCTATCAAGAAGTAAATGTTTTGAATATATTTTTCCACTAAATATCAGATTATTTCCGTTAAACTACATGCGATTTGTTGGGATTTGTGAATAAGTGCAGATTTTCGTAGCAGTAATAAGTAACCAAAGGAGAATGTCTAAAATCCCATTTATTGTATATTTATGAACTTTAGGACTAAATAAATGCAGAGGCATAAAATCAATATAAATAAGTATTGATATGATGAAGTTCTTCCGAAATAATTTTTTTAAGCATAATTTTCTTAAATCTTTAACAGTTATTTTGGAAAGCATTAGAAGGCTCAAGCCAGTATATCTCGCCAAATGACATCAATTTAACTGACTTTCACTGAGTATCTAAGTAAATTATAATTTTATCATATGCTATGTCTTCTAAGTGGTCGGTGGAGTAACTAGTAACTAGCAGATGTTCTGTCTAATGTAAAAGAATAAATAATATCCAAGTATCTTTTGTGATTTTTTTTCAGAGACAGACTAACGAATACCAAAAATTTCTGAAGACTACCACAAATCGGTTGATTAAGAAAAATTAAAATTGTTTCTAAGTGACTAGTATATAAATTGAAAAAAATATATATTCAAGGTTTCATTGAAAAGAATATAGTTTAAATTATTATCTAAAAAATCAATGTTAAAATGAACAGGTTTTTGAAAGACATGCTTAATAAACTACTAATTAGGTAACATAATAAATCACATGAATCTTGATTACCTACCACATTTACTCTCAGTAACTGAAAATAGGATTAATGTCATATGTAATGAGCGGTTATTGAAAAACGTGAAGATATCTACCAAAGTACTACTTATCAACTCTCTCTATTTTACAAAATATTACAGAATATGGATATGTCAAGTGTCATTACTGAAACATAATATTTAGTAATGCTATAAATTAAAATGATGTCTTTCACAATTCAATGAAATTAATATTTAAACTATTTATAACACGGAAGTTGACTGTAATTAAACGTTAAAAACGAAAATATCTATAGAATAGTTAGCCCGAATTTCACAGATTTTTTGTATTTAAACTTAATACTTATTATGTTTTACATGGATTACTTAATAAAGTGTAGGAAGGTAACTGAAACTCAAATACGTCTTTACAAAAGCGTATTTTGAATTTGTAATTCAATATCCCTTCGTGCATGAATTTATGTTACGCTTGTGATAGAGCTTGCAGAATAACTGTTTTGCACACATACTTTATTCGGTGGAATGAATAGTTCCGTCACATATACCATGACAACTATGAAACGTTATTTGAATTGCCTGAAAATAGGTTTAACAATCACCTAATCAATCAACTGCACACAGGTTTTTATCTATATTTTTCAGGTATACACAGATTTATACATGTTTACATATGCACGTACTGAACGCCAGACATGCACAGATATACAAAAGTCTACTTAGTGTACCAATATAACTAAGGCTTTTATAACAAGACTGATGATGTTCCAAAATATTGTAGAATAGAATACATCTAGCTCTACAAGAGAAAGCTAACAGATGAATACAAACGTAAGTGGCTACATGTGAGATCTTGTTTATTAAGTTATTAACTAGCACAAGTCAATTAACCATAAAGTTACTGTAATAGATATTTGCGTTGAGAATTCTGTAGCTTTGTCACAACTGAAACTAACATTCTTGTAAAGCATTGTATACTTCGAAGTTACTAATAATTCTGGGATACTGGACTTTATATCTTTGTCATTGAATCTTGGATTTCACTTTAGTCGTTTAATACTTTGCCGATTGTCTCAGGACTTCGAATACTTTGGAGCAGTATAACAAAAGATATAACTGTATCTCTATTTCTACTTATTGAAAGTGAGCGGTAGAAATTTGAGAGATGACCTTCTTAAAACTACACGAGGTTTAAACTACCGTTTGAACCTCGAAAATGTGAGTGTTTAGTTTGGTTTGGCCCATTTTATGCGTAAACCGTATTGAAGTGAGAAGGCAGGTAGAAACTCAACTCACATTTATTATCGTAAATGATGAGGGTTTAGTGTATATCATATACAAGTGGAAATCTTCATTATTCATCTTCAACCAATTGTATTCTAAAATAGCTATGATGCTAGTAATAAAGCAATTTTAAAATTATGCCATATATTTGTTTGTAAATTGCATTAATGAACGTAAATTTGCACATAATGAATGCTTTAACAATCATTCTTTCAAGGAAAATCCAAGCACTTTGGTACATATTTCGTCATCATTCGTGAGTTAAACAATTTGTTTTCTTAAGTGAATGAAATTGTACGTTTGTCACTTCTGTTCACCTTCATGGTATTGTCCCAAAATTCAAATGCGTCTCGTAAATAGCCTAAACGAATAAATTTTCTTTACTAGGAAAGTGGTTGGTACCATATTTTCATTCTGCTTTAAATTGTACTGACATTTTGATGATAGCACTTTACTTAGTACTTTTATCAGATGAAAACGTCACACTATTAGAACTAAATATCTTGCCCGTTATATTTATGTTTTACATATGCATGTTTTTACATATTCATATTTTACACAGATACTTTGAACTGATCCTATCTTGTCCATACAGCATTGCTGTGATATGTTTCCAACCAAATTACATTCATAATGCGCTATTTACCATTCTAATTAATATCAGAGGATATACTTTGCAGTTATACTGAATAATTCAAAACCTGCAAAACACACTTTATAAAAACTTAGACAACCAAAGCAAATCTCACAACGTAAAGTCTTTTATCACGTATTGGGTATAGATAACACAGTGGTATAACCTTAATGACTAGCAGTTCCACCTACAACACTAAACTAAACAATAAATAAATACTTTGGTTAAGTAAGTTTATATCCACATAATTGATAGAAAACATTATTATGTATAACTAAAATTCAGAGAATAACGATGGTATTCAGTAATTGTTATAAAAGTATAAACTAATTACGCAAATTAGAATAAGCATGTATTTTTCCGTTACACAATTGTAACTGTCTGGACATAGTAGCCTAGTGGTGAATGTGGTGACGTTTGGAACTAAGCGGACTGAGTTCGAATCCCAGTGTGGGCATAAACATCGGGATGCAGGTACATCCAGCCGATGAGTCCCAAATAGGACGAAACGCCCGTCCTAGATTTCGCTTGGCAGTCACAATCCAACTTAAACATTAATCACGCAAATAGCTATACTGTTGAAGCTGGTGAGACTTATGTATATTTTTTTCATAATTCCAACTTACAAAATTGTTCCATACAACAATATCAGTATTATGAGTACATATAGTGTCCATCACGGCTGCTTAGTTATTTAGGTAGTCTCGTCTAATAAAAGTTATAATATGTTGGATGATTCAAAAACCAAGATGACGTTTATGAAAATTGTTACGGAAAATTATTACATCAGGGTCTGAATTTACTGTTCATTATTCTTGAAACTGTACAAAGCTTTTGTATAGTAGTGATTGAGTATACAGTAAATGAATATTGATTCTAAATTAGAAATTCGCTTAGAACAGGATTCATCTAAAGTTTACACACAAAAATAAAATTCCTTTTGTATCTTCAAATATACTACACTTAAAGGTGAAAAATAAGAAAACTTCTTAAAAATCTAAAACGACGCATTTAACAAAAAAAATTGTGTGATTAACATTAAATAATCAAACTCATAAATTGTGTTTGTTTAAGTAAGACAAAAACTTTCACTTTTGTCGAGTGTATGATGTTGCTTAATATTAAGTTAAGTATTTAGTTAATTGCTAGTATCTATTCAAATCATTATGCAACATGGTTACAAGAGTGCAAACTGGGATTTATATCCTGTAAAACAGAAATCCAATTTTTGTCGATCGTTTTTTTAACAATCTATATTGAGTATAAAATCTGCGGTTGAATATATCATTCAGGTTTTCATGCACCATTTCTTCTGGTAGTAGGTTTCTAGGGTTGATTACCAAGCAGAAAAGTCAATAGGCCACTGGAACTATGTTAGTTCCTGAATTGTGAACTTATCACTTATTTCCTATGAGATATTTTGAACTTCTTAGAATAAAACGACGGGACAAAAGAAGTCCTAAATCATGTCGTATTATTCAGCACATTTTAATCAAATCGCCTATTAATCTGCAGCAAGACTGTGTTAAGAATTCTAACATCTCAAGCCGTATATCATACAGAAAGCTACAAAACTTTAGCAATGAGTAAACCAACATTAAGCTGTAAGCGTTAATTAATGTTAATTAATGCCAGTGTCATTTGCTTCGATAGAAAGAGGTGAAAATGTGTAGTAATAAAAATAACAATAATAGCTTTATTCAGTAGTATGTTTAGTAGAATGTGAAGTTTTAGTATAGTTTCTCAACAAGTTACTCGTTTTCCATGTTCACATTTGAAAAACAATGCATTTATATATATATATATATATGATAAGACAAAAAAAATGTGTTTATATGTAAAATCTAGATTACGCTAACATAAGAAACAGGAGTTTTGGCAGTACATAATAATCCGTAACTTAAGAGTATAGATTTCTAATTAGAATTGCTCTTAAAATTTTCATAGCATAGATTATGTACTAAGTAGGGTACAGTGAAGCATGTATATTTTTCCTTACGTACATGAATTCTAAAGTGACGGCGTCCCGTTCTGCCAGAAGTTATACAAGGTGATAGATATGGATAGAGAGGGTGGTTTATATCCGGTAGAATAACACTAGGTAGTTGTCTACAGTATTTCATCTGTCTGTCTACATCCGCGTGCATAATGACGTCATAGTTCACACTACACTTTACTAACAACTTTCAGTACTCTACGCAACACAAAATGGTTTTTCCTCAAAAGTCTGGGGCAAAATAATGGTGAAGAGTGTAAAATAATCGGTAATATGCATGAACTAACAATCTGTAATAATAAGTGTTTGACAGTGCAAAAACTACCTAGTCGCTTCACATATTATACTAAACGAAAATCCTTCTTTGATATTAGCAGAACACGCGAGGAGCAAGATAGATCAGAAACAAAAGTTATGAGTAACATTCGACGTAGTCTTAATTGTAGAATCTCCATTAGCGCAAACATCGTACAAACTTACAAGCGCATTTAAGTCTTCTTCATGTTTGACATTTGGAAGGATTAAGTTGAAGGCCATTCAAACTGGATCTTCGTTCAGAATTCGCAAGGAAACTGTTTATTTCACAACAATTTAAAATAGAATAAACAAGTATACAAATAGTAAGTACTTAACAGAAGTATTTTTCATAAAAGAGGGTAAGTCATTCAGGAAAAATGAGAAATGAAAGTGAGAAAGTACAGCACCTTGTGGTACACTAACTTTTGTTAAAAGATGAGTGGAGCACTTTCTTCTTACACAGTATATTGTTCTCTTCCGGGGGAATAAAAATACATCCAGTTGAATATCCACCTCTCCAAGTTCATATTCTTAAGTTCCAGGCCCTGGAACAGAATCAAAGGTAGATGTGTAATCGAGTAACGTACTTCGGACATACTTTTAACCCTTTCCTAAGTTATGCATTATATTATAATGTTAGACATTTGTCGTGTCCAGTGTACTTGCATTACAGCTGTATGCAAACTGATATAGGTAAATATGCCCTTACATTGTTGGCTGTAGCCTACAAAGTAGACTTTTTTCCACAGTTTTAAGGGAATAGTTATAGCTACGAGTCTAGACTTAAGAGTACTACCGTAAGACGCTTTTTTAACATAGGCAATATTTTATCCTTCATCCAAGCTTTTGGTATAACCTTTGTAGAGAAAGACTCGTTAAAGATACCAGTCAGTTCCTGCATCAAAATATTAGCACATTTCCCTAAGAAAAGGTTCAGAATATTATTAGGTTGTGGACATCGTGATGGCTTGAGTGTCTTCAGGTATTTTAAAACTTCTATCCGGTGAATGTGGAACTGCAGTATTCATTCGGTTTACGATGATTAAAGAGCATCTGATCGGATCCATACATTTGGGAAGACTTAATTAACAAGCAGGCGATTGAATATGTATCTTTTTGACCTATTTAGTGTATGTAAGTCTTCTAAATAGTTTTCAAACATTCGAAGAGTTTTTACAGGATAGAAGCTTTTCAGCATAGATCGGCTTCAAACGTTTTTTTGACATATGAGGCCATTTAAATTTTTAACTTCAGTATAGTCTTTGTATTTGCAGTAACTCATTTTCCCTATATAATCGTTGAAGATGTGGAGTGATCATTCGGTCAAATCTAATAAAAATTGTTTCACTTGGACAACAGACATCAAGATAAAACTTTAGATAAGAAACGGTGACATCCACAGTAGTTTCTATTGATTCATTTGCAAAGAGATCCCAGTTTGCTGACACTAGCTCGTTATTCAACTCGTAGATGATTTCATTTGAGTAGTTTCTATTTTTTCATTCCACTGATCAGATAAAATGTTGTATTTTTTACTGATTTCCCATAAAGTTTTGGCGAAACACGAATGATGCATAAGTGTAATGTTTTAATTTTGCAACACTTATAATCAAAATTCTATTATATGCTGGAAGTGGGAATTCTACCATTGGATGTCAACCCAGTGGTGCAGAGGGTTAGGCGTTTGCGTTAACCTGAAGCCCCTGGTGCGGAATCTGGAGTACGCACTGCTGAGGAGTTCCGCACTGGAACGAAACAGTTGTCCAGTGCTCCCTGGTCTTCAATGGTACTCTGCAAACATCAATCTATGACACATTCAATCCAATTATTTTAATATTGATGATTTGATTTGATGCTATTGATTACAAACTTGTTATGAATAATCTATTGCATAAAAACTACTTACAATTAGTGGGTTTGTGGAGATAGTTAATATTCGATTTCGACATCACGAATTGATGTGAATCAGACAACCATTGATCACCTGGAAGCACTGGACAGCCGTTTCGTCCTAGTATGGGACTCCTCAGCAGTGCGCACCCACGACCCCATCGGGGACCGAACCCAGGACCCTCTGGCTCCACGACGAACGCTTTGCCATTGGACCACTGAGTCGGCTTCTAACGGTTGATATTTCCAATTCAGTCAATTCGTGATATGTTGCGCGACCTCCTCCATGCCATCGGTGGGTTACTATCCCACACCCGACACAGTTGAAATCGAATATTAACTATCTCCACAAACCCCCCTAATTGCAATTAATATCAGCTCACTAGTGACTAGCTCCTCGAGGTAATTCCTGGAGTTCTAATGTGAAGACGTGACCAGTGGAGTTCAACTGTGTCGGGTGTGGGATAGTAACCCACCGATAGCATGGAGGAGGTCGCGCAACATATCACGAATTGACTGAATTGGAAATATCAACCGTTAGAAGCCGACTCAGTGGTCCAATGGCAAAGCGTTCGTCGTGGAGCCAGAGGGTCCTGGGTTCGATCCCCGATGGGGTCGTGGGTGCGCACTGCTGAGGAGTCCCATACTAGGACGAAACGGCTGTCCAGTGCTTCCAGGTGATCAATGGTTGTCTGATTCACATCAATTCGTGATGTCGAAATCGAAAAATTGCTTACTTCATTTACAAGATACTGATGTGTTTAAAAGTAATTCTTATTATGTTTCATTGTCCAGAATTGATATAAGCACTAACATTATTTAATGTGTAGATAACATTTTCTGTTTTGATAAGAAAAAGATTATTGTCAATCAAGAAATAAGAGGTATTTATTAATTGTCACGCAATAACATTTTACATGAATATAAATATTATTAGTTAAGCTAAATCAATCTACAAAACTTTTGTCTAGTTTAATACACATAAACAAGCTCAAAATTATCTAAAATTATTTTGTTAAATTAAATCTATGAGGATAATACAGTTTCTAGTTTGATTGTTTGCTGTTTGTATCGTTTCATTTGGTAATTTGCTCGCATAACCAAGTGGTTTGATTAAATACTTCAAGAAACAGAAAACTCAATAAAATATCAATTAAATTTGATAAACATTTCAACTTTGGAAAAAATGTGACAGATGATTTTCAGTGTTACACTAAACATTACGTCATTCATCAGTTATCAAAATAAGTGATAATACCAAGTAAAATTCTAATTATTGTTGGTAAATATAACTTCACTGCTATATTATAAATGCCTTCAACTTCTAATTATTATTGAAATATGAAAATGTTGGGATTGTCTGATGAACAACAAATAATAATAAACACTTTTAGTTTCATTTAGACTACCCAGCTTTACTATAATAGACAGTATGATCTAAATGAATTGATGAAAAATTTTAAGAAGTTAATGCTTTACTTTAGTCAGTTATAACCATGATGTAGATTACTTAGTTATTCATAATAAACGGGAAGTGGATTAAACTTATGGTCTGTAGACTAAAATATCAACTAAAGTACATATCATTTCATAATAGGTCCTTGAACACATCAACCAATTGTCACCACTTATGTGGGTGTCAAGACAAACAAGTTAATTTTAGGAAGTAAAAAGAATATTGTCGAGTGATTGATCTGAGTTTGTTAAACAAATTCTAATTTCTGAACTAAATTTGAATTAAAGACTTTTAACTATCTCTTATCTGTACCAGTTGTAGTTTAGAGTTAACTGATTTTTACATTAAAAAATTACTGAACTGTAATTTCAAATGTGAAAAATTCTTTTTGGATTAGGTGAAAGTTTCTTCTTCCATTGTGTGATGAAACAACAATCCAGTTTAATATTATGAACTTAATGGAGTTCTTGATCTATCAGATATATATTAGTAAATTATTTTAAGCAGACTGTTTCAATGAAAAAATTTGTTAATTGACAAGTTGTCTTGATTTGATAGTTAAACTGAATTTGCTTATACATTTCCGTGTTATATGGATACACAGTTACATAGATATGTAATGCTAATTTGAAAAATTAATTAATTGCAGTAATGATGCTGTTTTATACCTTGAAACTTCATAGTTGTGTTTCACTTCAAAAATTCAGTTACAAACTTGTAAGGCCTGATTCATATACTGTATTAGATATATTAATTTGTAGACAATAAGTTCAGTGACTGGAGAATATTAAATAACATACATATGCATAAATAGAGATTAACTGCTATTTATAAACATTCAAGTAATGAGTTTTTCATCAATTGTGAAGCAAAAATGTATGCACTTGATAAATAAATTACACTCTACTTATACTGATAAGCACGCTTAGTAGTTTGAATTAATCATGTTATTCAGAAATTACTCTTGAGTATGCAAACATTATTATGAATAGTGTGCATAATGAAAAATTGTATATGTAATAAAGTTTCTACTTATGAATAGGCGATTCTGTAAAAATATTCATGATTAAAGTGATTCCACTTATAAATTAGAAAAAGCACACAGATGAAGCAGTGTTAACATGGATACATGGAATTGCTACATTTATTTAGCTACATGATATAATAGTTTCAAACTGTCCACTTTCGTCTTTGATATGTTGTGTTGCCTTTTATCCGATCTTTCGAAGAACGTATTCTTTTAGGTAAACACTTAATATTTCAAAAATCATTTAAACATTTGATAGATGCATGCCCTAAATATATTCTCTGATTTTTAAAGATAAGTAGAAGAATGAATGAAAAAAAGCAGCATACATCAAATGACAAGTTCTTTGAATAGCACAATGAATACTAGAAATGTACCTACACTGCCAGTCAGAAAACGAAAATCTCTTTTGATAATTATAGTATTTGAATTGAGATGGTTATTCTTGTGAAGATTGGTATTTTAATTTGACTGAATACGTCACACCAATCTGTGACGTTAGTCAAATAAAAGTATCAACTTCCACATAAATGGCCATATCAATTCAATTAAAACATTCAGCTCACTTGTGACTAAATTTAGGATGTTTCTGAAGCTCTAGTGAAAAATCGTAACTGGTGGAGTTCAGACTTGTCTGGAGTTAGACAGTTATCAAAAATTATAGTCGATGATCGTCATGCTATATATAAAAAGTGATGGAAATGGAAATCGTACCATTAGAATATTTATTAAACTTAAAAATTTAGAAAGTTTCAAAGCTATATTTGATCTTCGCTAATATTTTTACTCGGTAAATATTTGTTTGCTGGCATTTATCATTTTCAGTTATTTTCATTTGCAAATATGAACAAATAAGAAGAACAAGTATGATTGTATGAAATCATTTATCCTACAGAATCCATTCAATCGAGATTATCCATATCAGTCGGAATTAAAGGGCTATAAACAAACCAACTAATGTAAAAAGATATAGTTGCAAGTCTAATGTTGCCTTAAAAATCTAGTTCCAGACAATCATCTGCATCATAACTAACTTCATGATTGAAATTATTGATGCCGTGTCTTTATTTCTGCGTATTATCTGTTTTTGTTAATTTATCGACTTCTACAACTGTTATTACGTAACTTTTGACATCATTTTTACGTTTTTTAGAAACATTGTCTCTAAGCGTTATCAAATGCCCCTTCTCCAACTTTTATATGGATTAATATAAAATATTCAAATGTATGAGATATTTTCATTGCATCTAACAGCCATTATGCTCCTTAATAATATATATGATATTGGCACTAGTTATAAATAGGTATTGCGTAGTAAGTAACTGAAAAAAATTAACGAAATGAATGTATACTTATTATTTAACTATGACTGTTTTATTTTTTATTTAATTTAACTTTATAACTTTGATACTGTCTTGTTTGTTTTGTAAACATGATTGTTTAATTTAAAAAATGTGCAAAACTGTTGATGCAACTTTTTATTTTTTTATAGTAGGTAATTAAATAATAATCACCTGTCAAAATAAGTATAATTCAGTGTTTACTTTAACTGTTATTGACATATCAAAAATATTTTATTACATAAAAATCAGATGTTTCTAATAAAACTTTCAATCATATACATAATTCAACATGTTCAGACAGTAAATGTAGATGGGTAAAATTAAAGGAACAGTGAATAATTTAACGAATGAATATAAGTAATTGGAGACAAAGTATAATAAGCATAGTAGTCAAGTGTTTTATGTTTTCGTTTCATTTTGCAATTTTACCTACTTGAATGAGAAAAAATGTTTTTTAAATACCGATGGTTAAAGTTGTTGAATTAATAAAATATTTATTTAAACTTATCAAAGTTTATATTAACACATCTTTTTAAATATTCAATATAGTATAACTATATTTAAAACAAATTGGATACAGTTTAACTATCTCCTTTCATCTTAATAAAAGACAAGATCTATTTTGTAAAATCTTTTGAATGTATCTGATAGTATATACGTGAGTTAGTTCGTGGATAGTTTATGTAACCTTTTCTTAGTTGATTAACTTTCAAGGGGAACAATTAGTCTGGTTAGAAATGTTCACATTATATGAAAACATGTACTTCAAGTATAAAACAAACAATAATTTGGTGAGTCATAACGATTGTTATTGATGTAACAAGTCTGTCTTATCAGTTTGCAACCATAAACAGAAGAGAATTTTTACCTTGAAGATAATTTACCCCACAGACTGAATACGACCAAAAAACACTGAAAACTAACAAGCAGTATGGTATATCGCAGTATCGTAAACGATGATTATGCAGCGAAATGACAATTGTGTTTACTGACCTCTACGTAGCAGCGTTATATTAATACAACTAGATTAGTATCAGACGGTTCATATTTCTAAATTTGGTTAGAGACCTTTGTCCATTTTATCCAATGACAGTGAACACTTTCAATCAAGGTGAAACATTTAAATTAATCAGATTACTCTAAGTAAATCACTGTTGAAGTATCATTTTGCCTGCCAACTATGAAGGAACTCAGTAGAAAACTTGTGTATACTGGTCAACCAAGTCTGTCTATTTAAAATAACTTTGTGTTATAAATCGTTCACATTATGAATAATCTCCACAAATCAATCATCCTGAAATTTGTGTTTAATATAATTTTAATTAAATTTATAACCAATCGATATTCAGTGTATAAATAATATTTTGTCAAATGTAAACTAATCAAAAACGGAAAAAAAAATGAGAATTTCCTATCACTATAGTAACTACTGAAAACAAAATCAGTTTTCCATCTAAGTTACTTATGATTTTGTATACTAATTGTTTTGTCAGACCAGATATCAGAAATACGGTACATCATTATATAGAACCAGGCCAATGTGCACAGATATTTGCATTTAGCCGTAACAATCTGAGTAAATTCCTAATAGTAACAAATTGGTCATCCGCTAAAACCGAATCCACTTACTCGAAGAAACGCAATTTTTTCGGCTTTGGTTGTAGTTGTTTGTGAGCACTTGATTACAAGACTCCGTAATTTACAGGTTTGCTGTTTGGTTTTGTAACTTTAAGCTTTCGACGATTCATACAAATCTTTTATGTCAAGTAGGTAGTAAACTCGAATTTCTACTATGTTAAATAAATTTTTCATCCATGCAATAGTTCTATTATTGAATAAAAGTCACGTGCATCTCTTTTAGTGATATGTTCTACTTAAATACGCTATATCTATGAAGACAGACTACAAAACTTTAGGATTGTAAAAAGTTGGAGTAATAGGTTCAGAATGTTTAATCATATAAAGTATAGAAATTTTTGTGACAGAATTTTTAGCTGCAAATTTGATGACGTTATTTGTTTAACCGTATTTTTATGTTGGTAGTCGACAATTATGTGAAAGCAGTGAAAAATATCCTCTATATATGAGCAACTAGTATTGTAGTTGGGACTTTCATATTAAAATAGTTTCAGTCTCATCAAGCTGAACGTTTGAAACCACCTAACCTATTTCAAAATACTAATTGTAAAGTTAAAAATTTCATAGTCTGATCAGATTGACTATAGTTTATATAAGCAGACAAAAGTATTTATTCAACAAGTTTCAGACTCGTCTCTTAATACACAAATCAATAAAAGATTAAAGTTATCTAAGTATTTGTGCCAAAAGTCACAATTATGTTAACTTGACACAAATAAATCACGGATAGAGAAGTTTATTTCAGGTTCCTTTTTGAAGTTCTTAATTGTCATTTTTCTACTGTGTACGCATTTAGATATCAGATACTTTACAAATCATGAATGATGCGTATTACTTACCTAAAGTATAATTTTTGTTACAAATTTATAAGTCAAATGCTTGGTATTATTATGTAAAATTCATTATAGTTTCAAAGTAATTACATACCATAAATATCAATACATAGCTAAAAAGATAAGACAAGTTAGAGTTTACACTCAACCAATAACATACATTTGTCGTTGCTATAGTGATGTCACATCTAAACATAGTTATAATTAAAGTAAGAAATAGTAGGCAGGTTAATCAAAAATGCAATTTATTTTCTTATTATTTTCTACCTATATATGTATGTCAGTTCAGAAATTAACCATTTTTAATTTTGTTACTATACAGTAAGAATACGTAATGAGAATTTCTAATCAGCTCACCTGACGACGTAATAATTGAGTTTTTTTAATTTTAGTATATAACAAAAAAAGATTATTACATTTGTCTAAGTTCTATTTATTTTTTTTTCATTAAATGATGTCTCTAAGAGTAATGCCTAGTTATTATAATTGTAGTCAAAGCATTAAAATAAAACATTACAATAACAGATTTAAATGGTAGTATTGGTAAGAGATGTAAAAACTAAGAATAATTTAAAAACAATGTATTTATAAAGAAGCCCAAGGATAATTTCTAAAGTAAAAAAATCTTTGGTTAGTTTAATATACAAAAATATATTTAATAAATTTATTCTGAAATAAGATAGATAGAAGATGCCTGATTCATGTTATCTTATATTTTTAGACATGATATAGTAGGTTTCTATTTGTTAGCTTAAAAATGCTATCAAGTTGATGCAAAACAAAATGACTAATAGGAATTTTCGCACAAAATCCTATGAAACTAAATAAATTACATATGAATTTGTTAATGTTCTTTTGATAAATCTTGTGCATAAGTTATTTCTAAGACTCCTGAATTCTTCTTCAGAAACTCTATGGGTCATACTAACAAATTCTTAATTAGCGTTACCTAGTAATTTTGCATGTAAAAAATTAATAACATGAATTTTTAAATGTTCAAAACATATAAATACTGTATTACAACTGTTTTACATTTAGTGTTTTGAGTGCGCAATACGAATAAATTGTAAAAAAGATAATTATCAATGTTATTTTAGCTAGACAACCAACTTAAACCATATATATTTGAAATACATACTTTACATCTAAACACAAAACAAATAAATCCTTTAAATTGAGTAGGTGAGTCAAATGTCTTTTTTTGAGACTACACTCATAACAAGGCTTCATATTTGCATCCAGTGTAATATTAAGCATAAATCGTCATCTACCCTTGTCAGTTCCAGTGGTTAGATTATCTGTCAAGTGATGCACTGTTAGAATGGTACTCTTAACTTTATCCGGCTTTTATTCAATCAGCGATCTAATTTTTTAATGTTAATATAGTGTAACAAATTGAAATCAGAATGGTTATTTTTGTGAAGATCGGTTATTTATTTGATTGAATATGTCACAGATTAGTGTTGGCAGAGTACCATTGAAAACCAAGGAGCACTGGATAGATGTTTCGTTCTAGTGTAGGACTCCCCAGCAGTGCGCGCCCCAGTTTCCGCACCATGAGCTTCAGGTTGATGTCGAACGCCTAACCCTCAGCACCACTGGATCGGCATACAATGGTAGGATTCCAACTTTCACCAATTCGCGATATATGGCACGGCGATCATCCGTTGTCATTGGTGATAACTCTGTCACACCCGACAAGTCGTGACTGATGGAGTTAAGACTTGTCGGGTGTGATGCACTTATCACTAATGATAATGGATGATCGTCGCGTTATATATCACAAATTGATGGAAGTGGAAATTCTACCAGTGGGTGTCGACCCACACATACACCTATACTAGAACGAAACAGCTGTCCAGTGCTCCTTGGTTTTCAATGGTACCCTGCCAACATCAATCTGCGACATATTCAATCAAATCAATTTAAATCAATTTAATCCATATGACTTATAATCCTTTTTATATGTAAGTTATTGTAACACATTATCAAGTGAAAACATATCACAAAGAAATGTTAAATCCATCACCTTACAAAGAACAAATCAACCTGTTAAAAACTTCAAGTTATTAATAAGTATGTTTCAATAAATCTAATACAAAATAATGAATAAATTCCATGTGAACCGTGAGAAAAATTGAACAATCTACATGGAACACTTAAAGTATATACATAACATAGAGAATCCCAAAAGTAGATTTCTGAATTTAAATAAATTAAACTTATTCGTTTGATTGTTTGAGTAAAATCTATCTCTGAATTTACATACAAATATATACAATTGACAACATTGACTGACTAGACTGTGAAAATAAATAAGAATGTGCCAAAACAAATTATAAGCTATTAACTGAGAACATAGTTTCCTAGCTTTATCTATTTAGATATAATAATCTTATTAAATTTTAAAAGGCATTAAGAGAGGTATTGATAGAATACCTGCAGAAATTAATCTGTTACATATGCGATGAATTACATCGTCATATTTTCCACCGATCTGAAAGAAATAAACCATTGTTAACTATGTATTGAGCTGCTATAATAATATTAGTTGATCACCAGAGGTTTGACGATGTTTAAAGTGTATATTATTTTTAATACGAGAACTTTCCTCGTAAGTGTAATTCCGTTTGTTCAACAAAATTGGTGGAAAGTAGACGACTAACGATTAAAATAATTGTAGTTACTTACTAGAGAAATAGTGACTTTTATGAATTGAAGAAAAAACATTAAATTTTCAATTGGTTTCTATTGAAATACAGTTGCTTAGGTTTACTATAAAACATTTGACAATAACTATTATAATCAGAACAAAAAACCACATACACAGTATTGCAATGAGCAAAAATGATTAAATTTAAGATGCTTCATGATTTAATGCCAATCGCTTGCTGAGAGAATATTTAATTTCTTAGGATAAACAAAAGCTTAAATAATACAAAAGATGAACCATACGAATAGCTGGTTCACATAATAAAACCTAATTTTACTGATGCCATGCCAGTCAGTTGATAGGTGATTCTATGTGATGTTTCTTTTAGGTGATGCATGTATGTGTTTAAAAAATAAAGTAAACCCAGTGTAAACAAATCATTTACGTGGTTTTAGACAGTTGTATTTTATATAATCGTCAAAAGTGTTCAACTTATTAATCATATTATACGCTGCTGAGATCTTTTGTCAAATTAAACAATATATTGGAAACTACTTTGAGAATACGTCAATATTAACATTTACCGAATAAGTGCTCTCAGTAGCTTATCTGGCGGAAATAAACTTAGTGTTGTATAATACAGATCTCTGAAATAAAAGTCTACTGAATAAACTAGCTTTAGACTGAGTTTAAAATACCTGAACAAAATAAGTGAACATTTATTTGTTACTTATTATAATGAAAATTTGATAATTATATTTCCATAAAGTAATTAATTTTTTCGTCTACCTACATACTAATTTCGTTTACGGAGATTCTGAAGGAGTTTTAATTCATTAAAGCTTAATAAGTTATATGGAAAATTGTACAGAAATGTATATTTGAATGCATATGGTTTTAATGTTTCAATCGAGCACTAAGTTTAAAATCTTGGAAAAGAATTAAAAAAACTGTTCATCATGCAAAAAGAATATTCTATCCTGACAGTAAGATTGTTGTTCAACTAATGTGAAGCATATTTAAAAAGTAAATATACTTATGTTTCAGCTCTAGTAAATACTTTATTTACATAAATTACTTTAATGATATCATTATAACAACATTTTAAACTCAAGAAGTAAATGAGTTCTGATCTTAAATTTTTCTTTTCGAAAACACCTTATCATGTAAATGATTGACATTGAAATTGATATTTTTTTCTGCTATCAAGTTACATAGTTTCTCCAAATATAGGAAATTCGGAAAATAATTTAGTTATTCACTGAAGAAAACATTTTTTCTTGCTATGAAGCACGCAAAACAAGTTATAACATTAACAACAATAAGCTTCCGGTTTCTTTTTTAAATAAGATCGCCATACATTTTGAAACGCTCTTCTCATATATTTGAGTAATAGTATTAATTAAATCAATCGGTCATGCATGTTTAGAAGCTGGGTTATGACGTTTTTGTCTTCAAAGTTTATTTGTAGTTTGTTATTTAATTTCACTAAGTAAGCATAGTAACATAAGGCAATTTACCGATGGTGATTTTGTATTACATTTCGAATTATTTGGTTGTTTTCATCATTAATCAATATCAGCTGGAAAACTATGAAGACGGATAACAAGTGATACAAATAATGTAGTTTATTATACTTTTGATTCTGACTGTAAAGTTCTTTGGGTCAAACAACTAACTTTTAACGGTTTATGTCACAATGAACAACACCCTCACAGTGGTGCTTAAAAATGTTTACTTGTTTGATATATTGACGAGGGCTACTTGTTCGTCTGGATAGATCATCCTCATACAACTGACATTCTTTCATCAGAGAAGAAAGTATTCACTGTTCGAACGTTTTCCAAATTTTGATCATAGCTGTAATCGTTATAGAAGCCAGGTCCTACAATATTTATGAGGATCACTAGGTGCTTTGATTAGACTACAAAATAATGTGTACATGCAATTTTATTTTAATAAATAACTTTTTCAGTCTGAATAATGCATCACCAATCAAGACTGTACCACTTCTCCTCTAGATAGATTTGTTGACTCACAAATAATGTCTATATTTACATTAGAACAGCGCTGTGTTTCGAAAAATCTAACGTTTTCTGATTAATACTAAAGCATAAACTTTAGATAATAGTATGAATAGCCATCTTCTTTCACTAAATACAACGTATCCATTGTTTATTTTAAAAACACACTTATAATGTATTGATCATGCAAGATTTTTCAGTCCTAAATCATTTGAAGTATCCCAAAAGAATAATACGCAACGATAAGTAGTACTTCTAGTTAATGTATTTAGTTTTTCCTGTATGTGAAACTTCATCAGCGAATAATCCATTTTTTTTATTTACCATATCTTTTGTTTGTTCTACTATCCTTTTCAGACACTGCAAGAATAAGTTACTTAAATAGAAATTAATAAGCATAGGGATAAAACCATTTGAATTTTGGCCAGATTGCAAATAGTACAGTTTATTAAGTAAATGAATTTATTATAATTTTGAGACCTAAGTTAAAGCAGTTGTTAGATTGTTTGGCAAATTAAAATAATCTATTTTAGTAGCATCAAAATGTTATTTTCCTGTTTTGTCGGACAAATTGCTTCAACCAAATACTTCGTTGTTACTGGATGTTGTCGAAATCGCTAAATTTCAACTTGATATTGAAAACTTGAAAGTCCTAGGCTTGATTCTCTGGTGGGGTCACAGACACGCACCACTGAAAGTTCAATACTATGACAAGACAACCGTTTAGTGCTTCCTAGATATCAGTGTCTGTTTAACTCAAATCAATTTGTGATATCATATCAAATACCTAAATTAGCTATTTTTGCTAATCATGTATAACTGACAATCAAAACCTTACCCTATCTATTCGTAAGGTTTTTTGTTATTTTGAACCATGATGGATCATTCTTAAAAGACTGCACTTTGGTGCATATAATTTTTATGGTTTGTTTTATTTACAACATTCCAATATGTTTAATTTACCACTTTCATATTCATCATACCACACAAAAATCAAAACAAAATGTTCAGATCTCATATTTCAGATGAAAGTTGTTTTATGATTCATTGTACATTGATGATATATTCTACTTTTATTTTAAAAGAAACCATCTAAACTCAGATTTTGTGAAATAACTTTTATATTAAAGGATTTTTAGATCAGTTTTCAACAATCATATATTTCATACTAAATAAATGAAGACAATCTAGTTGATAGAGAGAATCTTACGCAGACAGTTGTAAATAAATACGTGTATCTTCTGAAAAATATTTTTCGCAGTTCTCCAAGTTTCAGCTCCATACAACAGAACTGTCTTCATATTTATATTGAAAATTTTGACTTTAATGTTGACTGAAATTTGGTTTGAGTTCCAGATATTTTTCAGTTGTAGAAATGCTGTCCCCGCCTTACCGATCAGCGCCTTCACATCCGAATCAGACCCTCCTTGTTTGTCGATGATGCTGCCCAAATATGTAAACGTTTCAACGTCTTCCAGAATTTCTCAGCCAAGTGTAATTGGGTTAGTGTTTGTTGTTTTGTATCGAAGGATCTTGCTTTTCCCTTTGTGTATGTTGAGGTCTACTGCTGCCGAGGCTGCTGCTATATTGTTCGTCTTCATGTGCATTTGGTGTTATGTGTGAAAAAGAAGAGCTAGCTCATCTACAATGTCTAAGTCAACTAGTTGCGTCGATGTTGTCCATTGTATTCCGAGAGTGCCTTCAGATGTTGCAGTCTTCATGATCCAGTCGATGACCAGTAGGTAGAGGAAGGGCGAGAGTAAGCAGCCTTGTCTGACACCAGTCTTCACTTCGAATGAAACTGTGAGCTGACCTCCATGCACGATTTTACAATGTAGTCCGTCGTAAGAATTCCGTATGATGTTGACTATCTTCTCGGGTACGCCGTAATGTCGTAGAAGGCTCCATAATATTCTCCTATCCACGCTGTCGAATGTCTTTTCATAGTCGAGGAAGTTGATGTAAAGTGGTGAATTCCATTCAATTGATTGTTCAAAAATGAACCGTAGAGTAGCGATTTGGTCGGTACATGATCGGTCTTTCCGGAATTCTGCCTGTTGATCTCGGCGTTGGGCGTCGACTAGGTCTTTTATTCTGTTCAATAACTCTACTGAAGACCATTCCTAGTACTGAAAGTAGAGTGATATCTCTGTAGTTTTTGCATTTGGTAATATCCCCTTTCTTTGGTATCTTGATGAGGTACCCTTCTTTTCAGGCTGCTGGAACTTGTTCTTCCTCCCAAATCTTCCTGAAGAGAATGTGGAGTATCTTTGAAGTTGCTTCTATATCTGTCTTCAGTGCCCCCGCTGGTATATTGTCTGGTCCTGCTGACTTACTACTCTTGATCTATCTGATGGCCATTTTGATTTCTTCGACTGGTGGTGGGTCTGTGCTTATAGGGTGATTCGTGGCTGCTGCTTCGATGACTGGTGGGTTCAGTGGGGCTGGTCTATTCAAGAGTTCTTGGAAGTGCTCTACCCACCTGTTCCGTTGTTCATGCACTTCAGTGATTGGTTTGCCAGCCTTGTTCTTGATTGGCTGTTCTGGCTTATTGAATTTCCCAGATAGTTTCTTCGTTGTATCGTATAAGAGCCTCATATTTCCTTCTCTTGCAGCTTTTTCCGTTGTCATTGCTAGGTCCTCAACAAATTTCCGTTTATCTGACCTGATGCTCCTCTTCACTTGCTTGTTGACATCGGTGTATTCGGCCTGTGCTTTGGCTTTTTCTGCTCTTATCCGGCTGTTATTAATCGCTATCTTGCTGTTCCTCTTTTCTCGGATCTTATCCAGAGTACCAACAGAAATTCATTCTTTTGGTGTTGTTTCTTGGGACCCAAAACCTCCTGATATGTTGAAGTTATTGTTTCCTTAATCGCTTTCCAGTTGTCTTCCATATTAGTTCCACCTTCTTCTAGTAGATCATGAAATGCCTGGAACTGATTGTTGAGAATTTGTTGCGTTTGTAAGTATCCCAGAGAAAGGCTGTATTAAACTTGTGTAATACTGCTGTTCCAGTTGTCCAGTGCTTCCTCAGCTTCAGTTTCACTTTAGCCACCACCATATGGTGATCTGAAGCTATGTCATCTCCTCTCTTTACTCTTACATCTTCCATGGTTCTTCTAAACTTTTTATTGGTGCAGATGTGGTCGATTTGGTTCTCCGTAATGTGGTCCGGTGAAACCCATGTAGTTTTGTGCATACGTTTGTGGAAGAATATGGTGCCACCTATAATCATTTTGTTAAAGGCACATAAGTTTACAAACCTCTCACCGTTATCATTCCTTTCTCTCGGTCCATGTTGTTCCATGATGTCTTCATACCCGATGTTGTCCACGTTAACCTTGGCGTTGAAGTCCCCCATCAGAATGGTCTGGTCCTTGTCTGAACAATTCTCAATGATTGACTGCAGCTTTGCATAGAACTGATCTTTGTCGTTTTCGTGGCTGTCATTGGTGGGTGCATAGCACTGGATGACATTTATTGTAATCCCTTTCTGCTTCGTTTTGAAGGATACTGCGATGATCCTAGGTCCATGAGGTTCCCATCCCACAAGAGCCTTCTATGCTTCTTGGGTGAATACTAATGCTACTCTTTGTGTGTGGGGGGCGTTTTCTTCTTCGTGGCCGGAGTATAAAAGCACATTTCCTGAGGATAATCGTTGCTGTTCAGCTTGCAACCAACGCGTTTCGCTTATTCCAAGTATCTTCAGGTTGTATATTTTCATTTCTCCAGCTATCTGCATGGTTCTCCCTGTCTCCCACATCATGCGGACATTCCATGTACCCATATTAATTGTTGCTCTAGTTGTCAGAAAAAACTTCGGCCTCGTGGCTTCCGAAGAAATTTGGCTTTCACCATAAGGCGTCATAACAGACCTTCCAACTCCCAGTTTAGAGTGAAAATGGTTATAAAGGTTTTCACTGGTTAGCGTTTTTTCAGCAAGGTTGTTGTTTTACGAGATGGGGTTGCTAACCCCATGCCCAACCCTCCTCCTTTATCCGAGCTTGGGACCGGCAGCAACCCTAGGGGCTCCAGGCTGAGTTAAAATTTCGAATAACGAGTATAAAAGAGAAGGTATTGTGTCATGAATAGTCGAAATGTATGAAAATTTGTTGATTATATAATTAAAAAATATCAATGTTAGAACTGTGCATCTTATTGATGATAAGTACAAATATGAACACAAATATTCTTACATAATTATTAACATAATATATAACACAAATATTGTATTCTATTACAAACTGGTTACTATTAACTCTTTCATGTAAAGTATCAGCCTACGTTAATTAAAAATAATATCTCTGTAACATTAAATCTATCGTTTCTTAAACTTTTATTTTGGAGGTTTCTACGTTGCCTTTCTGTTTTTCTGTGTATTACAATAAATTGTATGGTCAAAAATATTGTTCTATTTTAGTACTAAAGTATAACACATCATTTGTTATGTTACGTGAAATGATCACAACTGAGAAAAGCTATAGTGAATGTTTTACAAAAAGCAGTTAACATATTATAGATTTTATGACGTTTATTGATTCTACTTAGATTTGGTAACTTTTGATTAGTAACCAAAAAATAAATATATTTGTCACACTTATAAGAAAGTGATGTGTAACTAAGTAGTTCACAATTGAAAAGTTTAGTAATACTTTTATCATACTAATTTCAAAAATGTTGACAATTAAAAGTATTAATGAATGAATAATAAAAGAAACAAATTTATTGAATTAAAATTTAGAACAAAAATAAAATTCAGTAAATAAAGCCTATATCTCACCATTATTCTAAATCTAATTTCATTTGTTTTAATCAGTGTAATTTAATTGGTTTTTTTTTCGTTTATGTGTTGATTAAATATTTTGAACATTTACAAGTTGATCAATGCTTCAACAAACTGCTACCATCACACATATGTATACTTTTAACTATAGAAAATGAATAAAGCTAGAAATGTTTGTCAATTTATAAATAGACTAACTAATTAAAGGTATTGAATTTAAACTTGACCAAAATAAAAACAATTGAATCAAATTTTAAAAATATTTTTAAAAAAGAATCATTTATCAATAAAAATTAGAAAGAATAAAATCTTTTAAAGAATAAGCTAACTAAAACAATCCTTCAAAAAAAAAAATGGTTGTAAATTAAAGTAAAAGATGGTTTCAAGTGTACATTGTCAGGTGGTTACCAATTCTCATTTGATAAAATGATTCAACTCAGATTAGTGTCTATCTTGTAAAGAACTGTAGACAACTTTTCTGTTTAGATGAAATACATAAAATACAATTTTACTGACAAAGCTATCATGAATACGCTTAGGATATTTGCCTATTAATGATTGTTCTAAATTTTACTTTTATTGTAATTTTACTTGTATTGTAATAATTGTACTGTATCATATAGTTAACTATGGTTTTAGTGACCATATTAAGTATGCTTAAAAAAATTTCAATTTGACAAATGTTAAAGATGAAATATGTCTGCATTTGAGTAGAGATCTTATATCTTAATATCGTTTTAGATAATTTACTTTCGTCTTTACAATTATTTAGCTTATATAACAGTTGAATTGTTGAGATAGATCTATTTTGTGTGCAATGTGCACCCACTTTACTTCTCATAGATTCAATCAAATGTCTGGCAATTTTAAGTTTTACTCATAAGATACCTTCTAGTAGGTTCTAGAATATAATAAATGTCGATTTCAATTTAGTAATTTGTCTTCATTCAATGTTTCATGAACACATATACATATATATAATATTATTCGTTTGGCATTAAGGAAAATAACGGGAAATAAGTACTAAATCATCGAAATCTAGACAAATTTATACTAAGTCAGTATAAATAGTTGCAACAAGAATTTATGATTGTAAAAAAATTACCTGGGAATACTATTACTAGTAACGAAAACAAGATTTCTATGTTGCAATAAAAACCATTGGAGACATAAGTTTGATCTTTATCAGATGAAAAATAGGCCATTTTTATCAATAATAGTAACATATAATTTGTTGTATGAAGGTGGATATATTAATCCTAGTTGTGTATGATCGTGAGGAATAGATATATTTAGTCAAATGTTCGCTAATATTATGAAATATCACAAGGAACTAACAATAAATTCTAAGAAAATAAAAAGCATTTATCATAGTTTTTCTGTACATTTTAATGGCCATTACAAATTATGCATACACCGTGCATCAAAACATCATGTTAAAGTGAAATTTTTTTCAAGCGACAATTCTAATCAATCAATTTTATATCAAACTTTCATACTCATTCACTACAATTTTCTACAGTGATTTTATTAAATGAAAATATGATGACGTTAATAAACTTTTTCGTAGATGTTTATTACGCAATAGAAGATATAACTAATTAGATTTCAAAATATACTGTTGCGTGCATTTTTAATGATAACTACAAGTAAACAACAAAAATCTCAGTGAGTCTTTTCTTTCAAATTAAGCCATTTTCTAATTCAATTTAAGTAGTTTATAAAGTATAAAATCACCATCATTAACACTTAGTAGTTGGAATATAATCGTATATTACCAGGTAATGCAAATAAGAGACCATATAGTATAAGAATTATATGTCTGAAATTCATCGAACATGAAAAAAACCTATACTAATCAAATTTAGGCATAAATACTTCAGAGTTAGCGAATAGACATAAATAATTCAATGATAATTGTTCATTAGGTGATGAAAATAACGGACAGCTAAGTCTACAAGGGCAAAATATCAACCTTCTTCTCTGATGAATTCAAATTCTATAAACAACCGAATGAGAAAAACAAAACTGACACAAATAAAATCAACTAAATGATGCTCTTAAAAGGGTGGAAAATGAATGTCTAATAAATGACTGTTTATACGAACAAACCGAACCATTAAGTTTTACGGTTTCACAACTGTATGATTTATTCGAAATTCACCAACTCTGATTTCATGTATGTCGATTATCGATATGTCACATTCGCTATACTACTATATTATTATGTCTTTAGCCATCATTTCAAAATCCTCAAGACAAACCTCTAGATGATCTTTACGAGATCCCTTCGATTTCAATATAATTACCAAATGTATGGTCTCACTTAGTTTCGTATCACTTTTTATCAGTGTCCTTCTAACGGAAACTACTCGCTTCTATTTCATATATATTGGTAGGAACAAGAAAATCATTCGAATACTAACTCTATGTCGATTATTCAGATGTTAGTGAATGTAATTTTTCTTTAGTAATAAAATTTACAAAAAATGATGGGCTAGCCATGAGATCCTTTTAAGGAATTTTACTAGCATACTGTATCATAGCCAGTCCGTAAAATGACAGAATGAAACCAATCATCGACAATCTCTGTTTTAAAACAGATTTGTAGACGATAATTTTATTATCTACAATCATGATGTCATTTTCAGGAGTCCTCTGAATGTCTCTCGCAACGTTCATTAATCGATTTTTTTGAGAGTCAAATTAATATTATTCCCACAACGTAGATTTCAAGTTGCAAAAACTCAATAAAATGTCACAAAAGTTCAGATACAAGGAGTTCACTACGAACAGTTAGATAAGAAATTTCTGTAGCAGGAAGAAACATCTTACTGCATACCTCGTCTCGAGAATCTGATGTTATCAATGACTAACTAACGTGGCCAAAAGACACCTTGATTAAAAATCATGACCCTACACAATTAGTAGATAAATTTTCAAGCCTGAAACTTATTAAACAAGCAAATATCTTCCCACAGAAGAAGAGGTTATATGAACATTAAATACAAAGGCTATCCAACTCCCAACATTTTTATACGAAGGGTTGTAAACACCATCACGAAATTCTTCTTCGGAATCCCTGAGCACTATACTTTCAAGTTATCCTTTATTTGCAAATAACTCAGACGACTAACCATTGAATTCAACATAATCATCATCTGTCAATAAATTAGATTACTCCTGTGGAGGAGTGTATATATTTGTCGTTTGATGATCACTTTGTCCGGTTAAATTAAGAAAACCTTTTCCAGCCAGGTTAAAGGAAGACAACAACAGTAGCGTAATGGAACACCTCGTCATTACTAGCTATGTAGTCAAAATGAAGTCGTATTTTAAATTTCGTTACATATTTAACAAAAATCTATCACAGTTGGAAGGTTTCTGCATTTTATGTATTGCTGAATTAATAGAAAACAGAAAAACTGGCACGATGTATGCAAAAGAAACTAGTCTAATCATTAATTTAGCTGTAGAATTAACGGAAATTTGCAGTTTATCCTTTAAATTGTGATTCCATTTTTATCCATTTTATTTATTTAAGAAAATTCTTACATAGTGTCACCTTTTCTTTGTGAACCAACCTAATTAAAACTCATTTATTTCTATTTCCGTGCTCATCCTTACCACGTTTTATTATCGTCAATCTACTTCAATGTGTAACTTATTACACATTACGCAACCCATATGATTACTTGTTATCTGTTCAAAATTGTCTATAATTTTTACGTAACGCGAATCTAACATTTCTGTTCATTTAATCACTATTACATTCTAACCAACAGTATCACTATTATGTTTAGCATTTATTACTTATGTCGCGCTGTTTAAGCAGTCATTACCGTCATTTCAGATTACACATCTATATACGCAAATATGCAGTGTTATAAAGGAATTTGCCTAAATGACATACTCTTTGATAAAACAATTTATCGTTGCTAATTACTAAAAATCATTCATATTCAATTAAAGTAATAAAGAACGTTTAGTTCAGGACTGGGATAACTTAACAGTTTACATGTATGACCTTAAACAATCGAATAGATGCATAAATAAAAATTTTAATGTGTCGTAGTGCTAGAAAATATATGTAAGTAAAACGGAGTCTAGGAGAGAGCTAACTGTTATATCAGAGAATTATAACTAGTTACAAAATAATAAGTGCTTCAAATATTTTAGTATTTTTGAGCCAAAATGTATTAAATAAATTGCCGTCGAAATTAGCAGAGTAATGTGTAATGTAAACAAAAATGCATTATCTAGTTTAATCAACAGTAACACTATGTAATCGGGTGTTATGGAGATTGTTAAATATTAATTTAATGTCATGAATTGGACTGAATTATTCAATAATTGACCACCAGGAAGCGCTGTACGGCCGTCTCATCCTAGTATGAAACTCTTTTGCAGTGTGCATTCAGGACCCCCTTGCTCCGTGGCTAACGTTTTGCCACTATACCACTGAGTTGGCTTCCAATGGTTAACATTCCTGATTTAATCAATTCGTAGTATTTTTTAGCGACCTCATCGACTACTATCGGTGCCTAATCGCCTCACGCCTGACACGAGTGAATTCCATTGATCACGTCTTCTCACTAGAACTTCAGGAATTACCTCACAAAGTTAGTCACTAATGAACTGATTAAAGAGTCGACTCAGGTGCAGCATTCGCATAGAAGCTGAAGGGTCCAGGGTTTGATCTCTGACAGGGTCGTGGATACATACTGCTGGAGTCCCATACTGGGACGGGACAGAAGTTCACTGCTTTCTCGTTATTAATGGTTATCTAATTCAGACTAATTCATCGTATTGAATCAACTCTTTATGTGTGTGGTTATGTGAACTTACAAGATATTTGTGCACAATATGCTATAATGAAACCCGAAGCATATCTAATTCGATATACACTATTTTATTCATTAAAATCTAAACAGTTTTATCATTCAGTAGTAATTATACAGGTAGATATTTTCAGCTATGCAGAGTTCTATGTACAGAAACAAATAAATATAACTTCATAAACATCACTTTTACTTAGATTATTTTCTAAAATCTACGTAGAACTGAGATCATTTAAACATCAACCTATAGCCAGAAAGCATTTTGAATTCTACGTATCATTTTAGAGTTGTTTGCTCAGGATGAATTGGTCAGAATATATTCATCAGTGATATCGACATTATATCACTATGTTTAGAGTCAAACTATGCATTGGGAAGCATATATCCTGGAATACCTATTATTTGAAAGTTAGGGGTCAAAGTTGATGTTTATTGGTGAATTAACTAAGTTCATGTAATTTATATGCGAAACTGAATTTTTCTAAATAAAAAATATGTTAAAATAGTTCTAGAATGTCATACTGAAGTTTAGACTATAGATATCACCTGTTAACAGCCATTATTTTTCATATATCTTTTAGTTACCCCCTACTACTAACAATATTTAGAATGTACGTTAGTTTTTAACGCACAGCATATATTATCCAGTCAACCACATTCTTACAGTAATTTGAAAACATTGTCATTTAACTCATTCATTCAGATTTTCACTTATATATTAGGAACATGGAATAGTCATGCAACATAAGTATATATATATATATGCTTAGAATCTAACATTATTCCTGTTGGAAAATCTAAATGATATTTCCTAATTCTAAGCAGACTGATTTTTCATTTCCGTTTTTGAAGCTCTATATTTTTGCGTAAAAATCTATTAAAAGCCAACTTTTACTTATTTATTGTTATTTTCCTCACACTATTAATAACAAGAAATTAACAATTAACTTAGTTAAAATATTTAAACAAAGATAATTAACGAATATAGAATTATACACAGAATCGTTTAACAAAATTACTTAATCATATGTCTTGATCAATTGTGTACTTTGATATTAGACAGTTGAAAGTAGTCAGTGACTGTTGTCACTCATTTACAGAAGAAATCTGTAGTCTTTAGGAAATTGATTTTTTCTATCCCACTTCATAATCTAAGACGTTACCGCGATCTAAATAGCGAATGACCAAAAAACGGGTCAAGAAATTTATTGTCCGATATTCTTAAATTTGAACAATCTAAATACACAATCCTTGTTTACTTCCTCATCAGAAATGTAATGTACTTCGTGCCAATCTTATTAATGCATGGTAGCTTAGTTCGAAATTCAAATTGTATTATTCGGTTTAACTTTTCTATTGTTTATTTAAAATATTCTATACATTTTTATATTCCCGTAATTTTTTTCAATAAATTATTTATTTCTCATTTTTAATGCTTTTTTTAAATCTTTAAATAACTTTTTATAGTGTATACTTTTGTAGTAGAGATTAAATAATTTATACCTTTAACATACAGTTGTCTTGATTTCTCATATTTGTTTTCATGGTATATGAATATATTTACTGTTAGCTGATGATTTGTTTACCCATCCAATTTTTATTCAACTTCCTATCCCATTTACATTTTACGTTATGATATACGACAAACTTCGATATGTATGAATGCATTTAGTTTGAAAATGTTCAATGAATAATCTTATGCATAAATGATCATTTATATATCTACAAAAAATAACGTTTATTAACTGAAAGTAGTAAGAACTAGTGATGCAAAAGTAAGGAGAAATAGAATATTCGCTGATGACGAAAAATGAAATGCTTCGTAGAATTCTATTATTGTTTATGAAAATAACATAAAACACAACATATTGATCTCGTTGAATAAAAATAAACGCAGCTTAGACCTAATCTTCCACATTATTTATTTATCTCCAAAGGATTATCTCCAAATTTTCAAGGGGATTAAATAACTATGAGAATTTTTAAACTTGTTTTAGTATCTTAATCTCATATTAACTAAACCAATATAATTCGTATAAACACATATATGAAGATATATAGAAATGGAAAACAAGTGGTCTGAATACTGAAAGTGATTTTCATTTTGAATAATATATATATATATATATATGTTATAAACAACTCTTTATGCATGAATATAATGATTATGACTATATGTATATATATATATGTATATATCTGTCACTCCTGTGAGTATGAAACTGAATTCTCGACGCTGTCATGCATTTGGAACGATTCTTCTTAAGATAAAATCAAATGAATTGATTTAAGACATATTTACGTGGTACACATCAGCAATTCAAGTCAAACCCTGATGGCAATATTTATAAGATTATGTGATTATTAATCCTTCAAAATAACATTAAAGTGATATAGAAAATAAACAGTTACCGAGACCTTGCAATACTAGTCTCTAACTATGTCGAAATACACAGTGATTCCAGGTTACGTAATTTGTTTCTAAGTATAAATAATTATAACCGACAACAAATATTAGTTAAAAACCACATTCACTCTGTTTGAAACTTTAGGACGTAGTAATGCTAGACAGTAGTAAGTACATTTACTTTAAATATATTCAGTTTATACAATACCATGATAAAAACTAAGAATACAAAAGTTGATAAATATTCTATCTCGCCAAGAAAAGCTCAATTATATATATATATATATTGTATGAATGATGTTTGATCTCATTTGATAAAAGGGTTTATATATATTATTGTCTTGAGATTAATTTACAACATACACTGCATTAAGCTATAGTGCTATCGAAAATTAGGTACCACTGATAAGCTCTTTTGTTCTAATCTATGAACCCAATGCCAAGTAGACAATTTTCAAAATTATTTCAAATAATAATATGATAACTAGTAGGTACTGATTATCCAATTTTACTTCAAAGCTTTAATAAAGAGCAGTGGGACATTGAATTCAGCAGTGTGTTAAATGAAAGAAAATTGTTTATGATTACAGTACTTAGAAACGATTTTCACTAAATCGACAGATTATTGAGCAATAACAGAAGAAAGAATCGTATTTTACCTGATTTCATTTACATAAAATGATATGGACTTATGTAGCATATGTAAGTATTCATTTTAAGGTGATGGTAATCCTAGATAGTTTAGCTCTTATAAATAAGAAGGGTAACCTTTAACGTGTTTTTCTCTCATTAACATAATTTACAGTCATCGTAATTTTATTTTGTCAAAATGACCAAAACTCCATAGGTTAATATTGACGTAATTATACCTAGTAAGTTTGCCATTGCTATTAGGCATTAGTTAGCTGTGAATTAAAACAAAATGACTTCAAGTTTTGACTCAGAGCTAACAAAATACTTTAAATTCAGTTACTAAAAACAATGTTTGACTTAACATTTATGTATTTACTTGACATTTACCAGTAAAGGTTCGTCTATAACTTTTTTTCCTTTGGAGTGTTTGCCGTCTTTGTTGCGATAAACTATTACATCAATTTATTAAAAATCTACTCCGAAAAATATTCTGATGATATTTATTTGTTCATTGTTGAATATCCAAGCTAACCGAGACAAAACGATCATATTTTTTTTGATTGTGTTGTCTACAGACTTTCGAGTTACAGATATTGAAATACTTGGATACTTTATTTATTACAGTTACACAGTGAAGACAAAATCGTGTTAAAATATATTGGTATGCGAACCTTTAACATTACTAACCCTGGAAATTCCATGCATTATATATGACTGTCATGAATTTGCTTTCACAATTAATAAAAAAGATACCGCTATAATGTTTAAAGTATTTTCTACGCAAATAACTGCATAATCTCACGTTTCATGAGGCACAGAATGTGTAAATAAACAAAGTTGGTTATGGCATAGACTAGGCATAAAATTCATAAAAAGTCACACTAACGTTCAGAAATATGCATGAAGAAACTATAAGTCGAATAAACAAAATTTACTATAACTAACGATAAACATAAGGTTTTGTCACTCATCATCACTACAAAGCAATCATGTTTAGATTAGTTAAAATAATGTTTTGCTTTTATTTAATTAATTTATTTAACTAATAACATGTTTTTTTTTCTAATCAAAATTTACTAGACGCTATACTACATACAATAAATGAAAACTATAAACTGCGCAATTATAGTCTGAAACAAAATTGAGTTTTTGTGATTGAAAAATGATGAAATGTTTACTTTCCAGTTTAAATAATTAATTAAATCGTATATTCTTTTCCACAAAATCTCGTTATGTTTATTATTATCTACTATGTCATCAATTTTTTTTCTTAAATTGCTTTGAGTCGGTGAAGAAGGAGCTGTATCGCTAAAATTATACTCTGTAGGCATGAATGTTTTTAGTCAGCTATTATAGACTAATAATTATAAATGCTATGGATCAGTCCTATCCACGTGATCCAACTGAGTACTGGGTTAGCAAATAATCATTGAATATTAGAATAATTTTTGAAGCATACTAGAACAATTTTATGAAAATTAACAACCGCGTTTTATTTTCACCCTTTGTTTTACTTTGTATCGTTGTATTAGTAAGAAGATTTACCAGTTAGCAAGTACTCATTTACTCTATTTGTTTATATACCATCATATTTTCAAGAATTGTGAAAAAGATAAATCCATATGAACCTTTGACATTGGTGGAAATAAATATATGTAAATTTAAATGAATGATAGGAACAAATTTAGACGAAAATGAAACCTTTTTACGAGATAACTGCCTAATTAAATGAATTTAAAATGATAAGTTACAAATTAAAAAACATAATGAAGTGAAAAATACTGAATACTAACATGATAAAATAACACAAAGTGTAAAATATACTTTTGCTATAAAATGTAGTTTTAAACGCAAATAGAGTATGAAGGGTTTGATAATAATAGCCCGATTGTATTTGAAAATATTTATGACTAAAAATTTATTAACCGCTTTGAAATATCTTAATTTATGTGTCGAATTGTTAGTATCATCACGTGATATGTAATTTCATGTTTTTGCAACATGGTTTACTGAAGCAAATGTAGGCTTGATATTATGCAATACCGTACTACAGCATGATGAATATTTTATCCATTCTTTTAAATTTAACATACAAAAATAATTAATATAAGTTACTTAAATATTATTTTTATTTTCTGTCGATTATTTTATAATTACTGTTCGTAATCTTAGTTTGGTTTTTCGATTTGTTAAATTAAATGATTGCTGATCCATCTTTTAGCAAAAAAACTCAGTTGTTCTATGTTTATCAAAAGGCAGAGTCTTCAAAGATGGTTATACTTATATTTATTCATTGTCAAGATGGCTGATCTCAAACAACACAACATTCATGTCTAAGAGTATAATACCAGACATCTATCAATATTATTAAAATCTTTCTAATCTAGTGGCCAGGTATGTTTTTACTTTCATGAAATAATATGTTATAAGTAGCAAGTCAACAATAAACAAAACATTTAAGTATTAATTTTGAAGTAGAATTATTTACTTTATTAAACTAAAGTAACTATGGTTAAATTTAGTTAACACGCCGCCTTTTATTAATTCAAAATTTCCTAGTCATTAGTAATGAATATAAATACGAAACCGAAACGAGATTCTAAGAATTGTTATGAAACATTGAACTGCATTTATTATTTAGGTATACAATCGATCATACTATCCTACGCTAAAAACTCCTTTTATTATCAAGTATATATTTTGCACTATATATTTAATGTTTTTACCTAAATTAATAGACTATATTCAGTCAATCGTTTAAAATAAAGATAAACTACTTAAATTAAACAAATCTAAGTAGTAAAATAAGTTTCTTATTTTCTTACTTAGTTTAACAACACTTACTTATAATTTACTTTGACTTTTTTTTATACTTTAATCAACTGGAACTATGTAAAATGAATATTCATTCAACTGACAAATGAAAAAAAGTATTTCAAAAAAATTGTACATTTAGATAAGAAAATTCTGTCCTTTACAGTGTTTTATCCCCAGTTTTCAATTATTGTTTAAGAATGTTAAAAAATATTTTTTCTTTCATAACAATGCAGTTTTTTCAACTGTTTATGTATACAGAATATAACAAGAATTTATTATTGTTATTATTATATAAATATCTTCTAGGCTTATGATGTGATTATTTATTTTTTCACCGACATACATTGTAAGACTTTGTCAAGTGTACAAGATTGTATTTACATACATATAATGTAAGAGATACATTTGTTTGTATGCAGCTTTTAATAAAATATACTGAAAGAAAGTCAAGTGAAGATTTTTCTAGATGAATGCATTTTTAGAAATAAATAAGTAAAATAATTACTTTTACTTTTTAATTAAAAAGTATATACAAAGTTGGTTATTATTATTATGATTATTTCTTTTCAATAAGAGAAATATTTCCTTATTACACTAAACATAGTAAATCTGTTCCTACCATTATGTCTAAAATAAATATGTATTAATGATTAAATAACTTAGGAATTATTATTCACGGACTCAATACAGTTAAATAAGCAACAGAATTTTAGGTGACTTTTGTTAAGTATTATACATGATTCAAAATGTAATTTAAGTAGTGTATGTTTACATAAATTTCATTAACCAGAGTATTCACATGTATTTAATACAAACAAATTTATGAATGCGTTCATTTGAAAAGATTTCCTTCTTTAAAGTTATTCAATTTTTGAAGAAGTTTTAATCAATTAGAGACTTTTTGATTAAACAAAGAAAATTAATAATATTGTATAATGAAATATTCACCATGTATATTAATTAAATTAACAGACAAAATGTCAATATTTACATTCGACTTTCAAATACAGAATCAAAAAATGCATTGTTTGGTGTCTATCATTCTTATGCTTTTGTAATTAAAATATTCTCTAGATGCGAGTGAACAACAACAATGACCAATGATGCAACAACAATGAGTAAAGGTAAGCTATTTTCTGCTCCTTATTCAGGCTAATCTGAACAAAAAGACTTGACTAAGCAATAAGAGTGTAATAATACAAGCAGTCCGAATAACCAATAACAAGTAATCAACTCGTACGTATATATGCAATAAAAAATGTTCTCGACGGCTTCAGGAAAATAGCGTTTGAAAAGCGGTAATTAACCAATAGGGTCTAAAAACTTTCGACGTGGGAAATACATACTGAAGGCAATATTGAGCTATTTTAGAGCAAAGATAAGAAATAAGTTACAAACATAATAAGTTCATCAAGTGATTTTTAAGAGTCTAGCATCCCCAACAATCACAAATTTAAATAAAGTTTTCCAGTTTATTACTAAGGTAAATTCTTAAGTAATATTCTTTTGTAAACCAAGCAATGATAGTAAATAGAGTATATTTTAAGTGTACTGATCCACTCAGTTGTAAATGTATAAAGTAAACATAGATCATTTTGCAACTACTATTGTGTTAGTAAATATACTAAATATAGTTTAATTAATGTTATATCATATAGTTGTTGATAAACTGTCTGCTCCAACTTAGATAAAATGAGATTTTTGAAAGCTTACTTATTAATAATCTCTTAAAACCATAAGCAAGAAATTTAATGTACTAACAAAAATATAGATTTTAGATTCATTGAGCACTATCAGCGTACATAAGTAAGAATTGAAGTAATCAGAAAAAATGAAGGCCTGTTACTAAGATGATATCACTGTAATATACAATGATTATGCATTTAATGTCATATCGGCTTCACAATGGTTAACATCTACACGCTAACGGATACTAAAGAATTAAGATAAGTTCCCAGACAGGTTGTTAATTTGATCAATAAAAGTTATTACATCATTAAAGCAGATTGTTTGTAAATTTTGATGGTCTCATGAGAAGACGAAGTTGAACTGAAAAATGTGATACATTTGCACTTTATATTTTGGACAGTCTGAACACATACTTGTCAAGGAAATTATACATGTAAGTGTGAACGTTAGATTAAATAAAAAGTTTGGCAACAAAATTGTAATAAATGGACAGTATAGAGAGATGAATACTAAAAAAGCATATATCCTGCTCAGTTAAATATAAACGACATTTAGTAAAGCATCTCTTCAACTGGATCCATTGCATTTGTACTGCCGATACGATAACAGAAGAGACGAAAGCGACGACCAAAACACTGGCACTAAACGGATACCCGCTGAAATTTATTAGTCTGAGAAAAACGTTTGCGTCATGTTACCATATAGGAATAAATCCTACAGTATAATCTTAAAATTAGCAGTAGAAAAATTTTACTGCGCTATCAAATTAGTTACAGTTGAATTTTCGAAGGTAATATTCCAGCACAAGCCTCTTAACTGCTTGAGTAATTGCATCCTTTCCCACTGTATCTGTTAAGTCACAAGTGAACACATATATAAAGACAGTTGATAGTAGTAGGGCATTTGTTTAAATGACCACATTGGTGAATAACATCGAATGAGCCGACAGATAAATGAAGTAGAAAATTTCGCTCATCTATCGCAAAACATACCTGATACTGGTCATAATTTTGACCTAGCGACGGTTTTCAAGTCATTATACAGGAGTCTCCGCAAATGTAATTTTTAATCTGTAGAGACCATAGCCATTGAAAAACTTAGGACTCTTTTTTGCACAGGAGCAATCTGTTGTAGCCTTGAATCTACCTTGGTAGTTTTAGTTGACTTTTTTGGTGTGATAATCTTCTATCTTTTTCACTTTCCATCTCCCTACTTATTTCCCACCTATCACACTGTCGTCACTCATCGTTTAATTTGGTTATACCTTTATTGGCTTTAGAATTTTATATATAAAGTTTCAACACATACATGTGTAACCAGTGTGTTCTAGATGTTCAGTGCGAATCCACCACACTTTCCAGCTCAAGTCCACATCTAATCTCACCATTATATCGTTATTTTATGGTTATTATAAAATTTTAAATGAAAATTTTTAATGAAATACATATGATATATAGTTGTTACTCTAGTCAGAAAACATTTTTCATGCAATTTCAGAAACTGAATGCATTTCGAATATATAGAAATTAGATATGGTACTGTGACTTTAATAGTATTAACTCATTTCGATCACACCTGAACAACAAAGATCTAAGTGAAGTGTTCACTGATTATATAAATATTTTTACAAAAAATAATCAAGTCCCTCAATGAGTACGTTCATTCACATTCTAATAAACCAGATAAATCTTTTAAATTCTAATGAACACAATTTTGTTTTCGTCATATTGTTACATAGTTCACCTGAATATTCACTAACAAGTATTTTATTTGCAAGTCAAAAATATTTATAAATATATTTGAATCTATTCATTATATAAAGATCATTAAGTGACTTTTCTTGATAATTTTGCAATCAACATCAATTTCCAACCTCTGTCATGCTTGATTATAAAAGTATAATTAATTAATGTGTTAGCCAAAGTCACAAATCCTAGTTCAAATGATATAATGTTGCTTCTCATGTAAGGTATTGAATTACTAGTAACCAACTATTTTGTTGCTGTCAATTATATGAATATAAAATAACTAGTATAAAGAAATAAATACGTAACAATTACATAAACGTCAAATGAATGAGTTCAATTGACAAAAATCATTATATAAATGATTTTATTTGTTTGTTTAGATAAGCAGGTTAAAAATTTCATTCTTTGACCTAAATATGTCAACTACTCTTATAAAATAAAATAATTATTTTATTACAATTCGAAATAAAATAATTTAAATTTCCTCATTTCTTTTTTTTAATAGAATAAAACGAAACAATAATTCAAATGTTACATTTAGCCCGTTTTATCTATTCAACCAATTACTAATGTTACATCAAGCATAAAATAATCTTTCCTGGTGAATATAAAAATTAAATAAAATTATAGATTAGAAAAAAATTTTGTATTTCTTTCTCTGTCATTAATTCTAATCACAGAAATTGAACAACGTTACCATAGAGATGATCATTGACACTTTCTCATTAGTAATAATAAAATTAAACAAATGATATGAATAAAAATAAATAAAGTATTTTGTAATTTAACGCATTTCAAATTGTCTTTCACTTATTCTATAGGTTATAATTCGTGGATAACCTTTATGTAGCTTTGATATTCTACACACATCTACAGTTACTAAGTACAAAACAAAACATAGTATATTGGATAATTTTAATGAAATAAAGCATCTGTTTGAAAATAAATTAAATAATAATTATTTATGGTTATTATATTTCATATCAGTTAAGTCTAAGAAAACATAGTTATGTTTCCAAATCCAAATGATTCACATAATGCCTTTAATGAAATAAATATATTTCACACTGAATCTAATTGGTAAAGTAATAATTCAATGACCGACACCTTGCAGAGTCTTGGACAAAATTGCCTAGCAACAAATTTTCAAAAATAGAACCAAGAAGATATGGATTTCGTGAAAACACGTGAACCAGTTAGCTAATCTTTTCAAGTCATCACTACTCCTCAACTGATGTTAGTTTCATTGTGTAATCTTTGTTTAGTGACATCATCGGGAAATTATTCCACTTTCAAATGGTTTGATGTGTCGTATCTATACTTTAAAACTTTTAAAATCCCATTTTGTAGTTAACCAGATATACACAAACGGTGAATATTTACCATGATATTTAAAGCAACTAACTAGTGGTGATACATTTTCTCACGAATACGTAAACTCTATAACGGGTTAAAAAACGAAGTTATGCTACCCAATTTGTTATGAATCTTTGTTGGCTTGTATAAACATTCATAGAACGTATATGCAACGTACAGTGGAAATGGAAACCAACCATCTGAAATACAATATACCCAGCACGTGTAGCATTTCCGTATTTAAAGTCATCGAAGTACTAAATTTTCAAATGCAAAAGTAGCATCATACATAATTCAACGTTAAGATGGAGCATTTTGTAAAATATTTGCGCAAAACAGAACAATCTGACTATGATAAGTCTGTCAAAGTATTTGATTATAAAAATCCTAAAGGCCAGACTAGTCATATCAAAAGTGAGGAGAAAGATAACATAAAAGACGATGTGAATCACATTACACACTGAATATGAAATCAGTATTAAGTTTAACATATATATATATATTAGTTTGAACATACGAAGGAGAATCAATTATCTATTGTTTTAGGGCTTCAATAACTCTTAACATACTCCTTAAGGCAGCCTTAGCAAAACAATATGTGGTTGATTGGATAAAACTCTTCAGGCCCGTCTCATCTATATATATTTAGTAAACGAATACAATGGTCGTTTATCATGCACACCTATTTTACCACAAAGGTTTATATAATTTTGGGGTTATAACGCAGTTCATATTGTATTTTTTAATTTACCAGAGAAATTAATTGTTTCAAATACGTTTCCTTGTCAAGAAGATAGGTATAAACCTTGAATAATTGTGTATGAAAACGTATATCCAGATAAATATGCAGGGTGAGTCATTTGGAAATGATAAAGACTGAATGCAGCGTATAAATACCAGGCGTTTACCAACAAACGAACCAAATACACAAAGTTATCCAGATAATATGATGTTTACTGCCCAAACTTTTCACGTTTCAATCGTTCATGAATATAAATATGTGCTATTGTAGTAAATTTAGGTTGCATTAAACCTTAATGTACAACAGATTAAGTATCATCTTATTCCGTTGACTAGTTGTTCAGAATTATATTGATCATTTATTACAGATTTTAAGTAAAACTAACTAAGCCAATTACCTTTTCAACATACTTTTCCAACTCATTTCGTTTCACTTATTTTTCTATTGCATATGATAACGGATATTTTTGAAGGTTTTAAAATGAAAGTAATTTCATCATCAATGTTAAAGAATATTTAGATGTTTTATATCAAATTTCCCATAATTTGGTAACAAATAAAGAATAAATGACCAGAAAAAGCTTAAATCGTTTCATTGAAAACTGGTTATCTACTAATCATTGACCTTCTATATTTAAACACGCAACGACTAATCAAGTGTCATTAAAATAACTTTAGATATCCATTTAATTATGCTTAGTTGTGTAAGAAATAAGTACTTCTTATGCTGGTATTTATTTTTTAATCAATCATTTCCAACCAAAGAAAATTTATGCTTAGATGATGTGGAGAATTGCAACATTTAAATTTGATACCATGAATCAATGTACATTATGCATCATATAATTTCATCCATTTCCATCGGTGAGTAACTACATTACACACTACTTAAGACTTCCAGTGAAAACAACATGATTATTGAAATTTAAGTATAGATAGTATAAGGTACTGCCCACCGATCACGATGGGTGAAGTATGGCGTATTTATTTATATTGCAAACTGATTGAAATCATGAATATTGACCGTTGGATACTGACTCAGTCGTCTTTTAACCGAGCACTTACCACAAAAGCTGAAGCTTCTGAGCTTGATTCCCCAGCGAGGTCATGAATGCATAATGCTGAAAAGTCTCATACTGGGATGAAACAACTATCTAGTGATTCTTAGCCCTAAATAGTTGAGTAATTCAAGTCAATTAGTAATATCAAACATGAAATTTTTTATTAATTCAGCAAAGTATTAATAAATTTTATTCTTTCAATAAAGCAGAAATTTATAATTGGTAGGTAATTTGTATTTTAGGTGTGTCGATAGTATTTCATCATTCATGTAATGTGCAGTAAGAGTTAAATGACTTGATGCTTACATCAAAATGAAAAACACTATATGTCGTTTAGATTAAAGTATATATTTATCAACACATCTGTTTTGTATGTGGCTTGTGTTTAAGCCCAATTTCGAGGTTAGTATAAAATGTTTCACCTTACTGATGTTGTGCTAGTAAACCTGTTTTATAACTTTTCAAACCATAATCGGACACTTTTGTATGTATTTCATCCAACATGTTAAACATACCGAACACATGTTATATAAAGCTGAGAACCAAACGTGTTAGGAAATTGAACAACTGCTGATTATTTGGATCAAAAATAAGTTCTACATGCTTTGCAATGTATTTCAACCAACTCAGTAGTTAGGTAGATATAATCGATCATATTTGATGAAAGTCACTTTGTCATAAGTCTACATAAGCAAAAATTTTGATTATCTTACTCTGTCTGTGATCAAACAATGAATCGTACATCACCGTGCAACTTAAATTTCATCAACATTTAAACGATTGTGGTTAATGAAAATAGTAACCTTTTAATCTCAGTTGTTTATTCGTAAAATTTCTAGTTGAAAATATACTTTTACCACGAAAATGCTTATGCCTTTATTATCTAAACACTGACAGTATTGTTGTTACATTTGTTTCTATGGTGTTAACGATATTACTTCAATGTATCTGGGCAACGGATAATATATTATGTATAGCAAATCAATATTACTGCTCATATGATTGACATGTGGTGAATGTATCTCATGACAATTTGAAAATCCAAAGCAATATACTTTCACATATCCTTATTTCCGACAGAAATCTCGTCTCTACTTATGTGTATTGTAAATGCTAACAAGGAGGAACATTTAGTTTTACATAACTAGAGGATTTTATTTATGCAACCAGTGAAATCTAGAAAGCACTTGGTAGCATTTTCGCTTTATTATGGGACATCTCAGTAGTACTTTCCCATGGCTCACTAACCATCAAACCCAGTATCTGATAAGAAAAACTCAATTAAATATTCTTGTAAACACTGCATAACATCAAGCAACTAAATAATAGTTCACAGTAATTAAGTTTCATAACTTTAAGGAATCTTTAGACCGTCCGTAGAGAATATAGTATTAGATATCACATGAAGTAATTTCATAACTTTGAGATTCAAATCAATCTTTAGTATAGTAAAACAGTAGATAATTTTCACAATGAAATTATACACCAATAATGCCTCTCATTTGTGGCGTTTAGAAAACGTGATCAAGCTGCTTAGTAAAATATGATAAGGGTTCCTATTTTTATCACTTGTGTGGCATAATCATTAAATAACTTGATCCAATGAATCAATTAAATTGGCAAATCATCGTCTCCTCTTAAATCTCTTTTCAATTTTATCTTTTTTATTTTACTGTCTTGATTCCATTCCTTCTACATTTTCCGATTATCGGAATTTCATTATTGATCCCTTGAGTTTTCCTCATTTTATTTGATCTTATTCACAGGTATCATTAGTGATTTTTCATTATGTATTTGCTTACTTCTTTTAGTTTCTGGTTACTAAGTTGTCTCAGAGTATTCTCCAGAATATGATTTTGATTGTCATATAACTTTATTGAAATTTCGGAGGCCTAAAGCTATGGTGGGCTGTCAATAAATTCTAACCTATATTCGTTTTCATCACTGACTTCGTCAGTACTTTGTATAACTGAGATCTAATTTTTAAAAGAACAACCTCACCGTACTTACAGCTGCAGTTTGTGACTATGGAACAAATCATTGTGAAGGCTGATTTTGAGTTTAACAACATTTAGGAAATCAAGTCAGTCAGTAAATAATTAGAAATACACTACTAAGTGTGTGATTATATGAGATAAGAAGAAAGTCGAACAACAATTTTAAAATATTAAAAAAGATGTTTGACATAACAAAGATGTTTAAACGAAGATTACGTTTATCGACAAATTCTCCTTAGGTTCTACAACTATAAGTTCAATATTAGCGATCACAAACACAACTATCCAACTATGAGGTATGAAGGATTATTGCATATGAATTTCGGATTGTTAGTGTTACAGTAATATTTATGTAATGTCTAACTTGTATAACTTTTTGTAACAATTGAAATCATAAGATCACTAATAAAATACATGTACAGAGTTGAAAAGGGGGGTGGCAAAGTTACAATCGGATCAAGTGTTTGGTCGAAGACTGTATTATGCTTAAAATAACTAGGCATGAATTTATAATACGGGGTGAGTAGTAAGTAAAAATCGTCACATTTTTACGAGTCTAATAATAATAAGTAAAAGAATCGTTAGACAATTCCATGAAAAGGGACGAAATGAGAGGTGAAATATTCGTTTTCAAGTAGTTCTTTGTCAAGGCACAACCCTAATATCTAGTTTAACATTTGTGCAAAAATCAGTACCAATAGATTATGGTGTGTAAGATAATAATGATAGTATTAATTACTAGAAAGTGAAATGGCAATGTGGTTGACAATTAAAAATGATCTCTTAATGGTAGAATCTGCATATATCGTAAAATTTGTCTCCAAAAATTTTATTTCGTAGCAATCGCATCAGCTACATGCATGCTATTGATTTTAGACAACTCACAATATTAATACACATGTTGATTATGTTAATTGAATTATTTAGCAGTTAACAATAGACTGTTTAGACTGTGAAACTGTAAAGGAGTTGAATTTTGAGTATTTATAATTAAGTTTGATGAATATTCTGTAGTTTAATTACGTAGTATGAAAAATAGGTTGGAAAAATAATTCAGCAGGTGACGTAAGAATGGATGGTCTAGTGAATAGGTGAAAGGGCTCAATTATACAATTATGAATACGTTATTACTATGAATATATGAAGAAAAAGAATAAGATGGAAATGTAAGAGTGTAACTCACCGATTCCCTTTTGTTTACAGTTGATAAAGGAAACTGGTTCATTGATCTAATTATTACCAAAGCAACCGATATTTAACTACTGATTTTTTTCAAATACAAGGATCACGTCCTAACCTTCTAATTCCAATGGCCCCTGCATAAACAAAGGAACTTAGTTATCTATTAATTATAATCAAAAGTCAAGAATATTGGAGCGAACAATCATTTTCAACAAATTTTTCTCTAATCTCTGCATTTATAAATCCTTAAATATCACTTTTACTGTTAGATAATATCCTAGGGAAAGCGTTGTGACTGTGTCAAAGTCGTGGATTGAAATTAAAAATTACATAATGATCTGATCTTTAAATGTCAATAGTGAAAGATTAGGTAACAACGTACAAAAAGGTTCATTTAATATAGCAAGTTTTAGAGTGTCATGTTAAAAAAAATAATTTTGGCGTTATTTAGTCAATAAGGTCAAAGTGGTGGTGGTAAAATAATAATAATAATATTAATAATGACAGTACAATTAGTGATTAGTCAAAGTTTTTGTTATTGAAATAACATGTCAATAAAAGAAAAATATGAATGTCCTGCGGCGAAAGGAGAACAGAAAACGAAAAAAAGATAACCGAAAATGTTATTCGCGATGAAGCTATATTGTGAACCACTAAGTATAAATTAAAATTTCTACTCATTGGAATATTACAAATATATATCACTTATTTTATATTCACACTGTAGTTTATAGTAATTGACTAATTCGTTCTCGCTGATTTGATTGTTTGGATTATGTGGGCTAATGTTGAACTTTTAAAGTTATTGACAACTCCTCTTGCTTAACTTTGCATGGAGTTGCTTACGAACAGGAGTAAGTTCCTAAGATATGTGCCAACGTAACTTGCTCCACATAAGCAGTTGAACAGATGGGTGCAAAATGGGTAGTGAGCTATATTACTTTATCCTTCAAGTTTGTTGTCACTAATGGAAGGGTAGAAAAAATTAGCTACAGTTTTGAATCGTTGAATGCTTTTCGAATGACCCTGACAAGCCTGGTAATTAACATTTAGCTAGATGCATCACCTCTAGATGATTGTCACACAAAGAACAGTTTCTCATCTGCTCTCTGCATTGCCATTCGTGTCCGCGTTTGTTTACAAATTTTGCAAGGTAATCATTCATTTTAAGGGTTTTATACAAAAATCCCATTTCTTAATTGAACAACAATTAATAAAGGTACATGGAATATTCGCATGATGTGGAAGACAGGAAAAAACACTCAAATAGCTGCAAAAATTAAAATGTACGACCTGTAATACTTGAAATGTGCGTAACCCATTGGTTAAAAGTTGGATAGCAAAGGCAAGCCTGAGGAGAAATTCTGTTATAATCCGGTCAAGAAAAAAATGCATCACACACAAGGAGTAACACTAGTTCTGTCCCAAGAAGTACAGGAAACACTTAAAGAATAGGGATCTAGCAAATCTAAAATCGTCAAGAAACCCTTCAAGACAAAGAAGGAGGGTACCACAACGAACGCCATCCAATGTTATGCACTCACCAACGACATCTACAATAGCGAAGAAGACCGGTTCTATGCGAGGTTGCTGCCAGTCATCGAAAAATGGTCAGCCAAGGACCTGACCACTCTGATGTGAGACCTAAACGCCAAGGTCGGAATGGACAAAGCCGGATATGAATACATCATGTGATGACATAAACTGAGAGGAAGAAACGAAAACGGTGAGAGGTTTGCAAACTTATATGCTTTCAACAAAATGATTATAGGTGGCATCATATTTTGTCACAAACATATACACAAAGTTACATGGGTTTCACCAGAACATACTACGGAGAACCAAATCGACCCCATCTGGATCAATGAGAAGCTCAGAAGGACCGTAAAAGACGTAGGGGCAAAGGGAGTGGCTGATATAGCTTCAGATCACCACCTGGTTGTGGCTAAATTGAGAAACAATGGACAACTGGTATAGCAGTACGACAAAAGTTTAATACAACCCTTCTTCAAGGTTCTAACAAATGCAACGAATTCAAAAGAATTCTCTAAAATAAGTTCCAGGCATTTCACGATCTACTAGAAGAAGATGGAACTAATATGGAGGACAACTGCAAAGAGATTAAGGAAACAACAACTTCAACATGTCAGGAGGTTTTGGGTCTCAAGGAACAAGACTATAAAGAATGGATTTCTGTTGGCACTCTGGATAAAATCCATGAATGGAGGGGCAAGAAGATAACAGCCGGACGAGAGCCGAGGAAGCCAAGGCAGAGGCCGAATACACAGGAGTCGACAAGCAAGTGAAAAAAGAGTATTAGGTCGGATAAACAAAGCGGCTATTCAAGGACGAGGCTGGCAACCAATCACTGAAGTTCATGAACAACGAAACAGGTGGGTAGAATAATTCGAAAAACTCTTGAATAGACCAGCTCCGCCGAACCCATCACTCAGGGATGCAACAGCCACGGATCGTCCTATAAACAGTGACCTACCAACAGTCGACAAAATAAAAATGGCTACTTGACAAATCAAGAGTGGCAAGTCAGCAGGACCAGACAACACACCAGCCGAGGCACTAAAGACAGGTATAGAAGCAACTGCAAAGATACTCTACATTCTCTTCAGGAAGATTTTGGGAGGAAAAACAAGTGCCAACATACTGTAAACCAGAGTACCTTATCATGATACCAAAGAAAGGAGATCTAAGAAATTGCAAAAACTACGGAGGCCTCACTCTACTTTCAGTACCTGGAAAAATCTTTAACGGAATGTTGTTGAATTGAATGAGAGATCCAGCGGACGCCAGCTAGCAACAGATCTCAATATACACATGGTAAAAGCATGATCCTCCGAAACAAAACAACGAACACTAACCCATTTATACTTTACGGAGAAACTATAAAAACCTTTAAATACTTGGGCAGCAGCGTCAACGATAAACAAGAAGAATCTGGTAGAGATGTGAAGGAGCAGCTTAAGCAAGGCAAGGACAGCATTTCTACGAGTGAAAAATATCCAGAACTCAGACCAACTGTTAGCCAACATCAAAGTCACGATTTTCAATACAGACATGAAGAATGTTCTATCGTATGAAGCTGAAACCTAGAGAACTACGAAAAGCATCATTCAAAAGATACAAGTATTTATTAACAGCTGTTTACGAAAGGTACTTCGAATTCGTTGGTCATATATAAACAAAAACAACTTCCTGTGACAGAGAACAAACTAACCGAAACCCAGATGATGAAGAAATGAGGACAAAACGCTAGAGGTGGATAAAATACATATTGAGGAAGCCACGAAACCACATCACAAGACAGGTAATTTCTTGGAATCCTGAAGGCTAGAGAAAAGGAGGTAGACTTGGGAATACATTACTCCGGGAATCGGAGTCAGATATAAAGATGTAGAGCAGTAGTTGGGAAGAAGTGAAAAGGAAACCCCAGGACAGTGTTTATTGGAGATTGCCGGTCGGCGGCTTATGCTACACACGTGGTAACAGACGTTGATTGATTGATTGATCTTAAATTTCCAGTTGTATAGCTTTGAATATATTTTACTGATTTATTAACTAGTCAACTGACATCTCTATAAGTTAATCTTACTTAATTTTTTTCTACAATAAGATTGCATGCATTATTTTTGTTATGACTCATGCTTAATAGCTTGACTAGCCGCAGACAACCTTAGCACTCAAACGCCTTGAACCCTCCTAATCGAAAATTTAGAAGATGAGTAGACAGGAAACTCTTTTCCAGTAAGATGAAGAGAGTGAGTTATGTACAAAATATTCATATATTCGTAGTTTTCTGAAGCAACAAAATTAGCACTGTAATCCATCTGATTTGAACTAGTAATTTTCAACTATTACCAAATCAGAGAGCTCCACGTTTAAATTCTGGAATATTCTGTCGACCAGTGACTTGATGGAATGTCTGCGACTCTTTTAAGGATTCTGAATGCTTCTTTTAGGTTTCTGGGAGCCGTCCAAACTACTTTATTCACCACAATTATTTACTCAATTAAAAAATGATGGTGATTATTTCTATCTCTGGATAAGTAATCTGAAAGCGTAAGTAACGAAAAAGAAAACATATAAATGAAACAGATGGTTAAAACAAAATGTGAGCCTCAGTGTACATTAAGTTTACTTATTTACTTTTGTAAAAACCTGTCTAAGGCGAATAATAATTATATTAAATTTTATAAATGTCTTTTGTAGGAAGATTTTAGTACCAGCAATAACACTAATGATAACCACAAGTAAGATTACATCATGTTTCATGAGTGTCATTTTGTAGGTTATAGTTTATGAAAAGGTGATATATATTTACGAGATGTACCAAAGATGAGTGTTATACCAACAAAATTAGGTGTTTACATGCTATATCTAGCTTCAAGTCTACTTTGTGCTTAATGTGCATAAAAGTTGCCAAAACTCTAAACGATGACAATGGATACTCCAACTGTTTGAGAAAAAACTACATTTCCGATCTGAATAAATCATTCTAAGAAGTAACTCAGTAGAATTAAAAAGATATTTGTTACGTAAGCTGGACATATTCAGTGTTATTGGCGTATACTTAGTCATCAACTGAAGGGAGCTATCTTAGGACCAGAGGTGAAAAGTCTACGATGTAGAAAAGCAAACAAAACAACCTTGAACAAATCTCATTAAAGTCATCTTGAAACCTAAATTGGTGGTCATTTAAATTAAGCAAGTCATTCAACTAATATATTTAAATATGTTACATTTATCAATCAGTTTCTGTTAATAAAATAATATCATTTTATAATTTGATAAAACAAAATACACAATTCATTTGAAAATTATTGTTTACCCACTAAAATGAACACATTTATTGAATATTGAATTTTACGTTTGACTAGTTCAATGATGATATTGTTTATTTAAAGATTTTATGTAAAATTGATATTAAGTAATATGATGTTATCATTCTGTCAATAAAATGTATTTTTACTATGCATAAACTTTATTGATAGACTTATTTAAACATAAACGCCTTTTTTGATTTTTATCAAAATGATTAACAAAAATGTTAATAACTTTTCATATAAGTTATATTTTTCAAATTGTTAGTAACAGAATCATAAATAACTGTGATAAGAATAAGAGTTAGTAGATTGAATTTCTGCTCTGAAGCACAAAAAGTTGATGGCAGCAAATAATATATGTGTCATCAATGTAACTTTATATGTTAATGGCGGCCTGTTTTAAATCTTGCGCTACCACATTTTATCAAATATTTCAACAAATTGTTTTTTCGACTTTTGTTCTGTTCTAATTGCTCAATTATGTTTCTAATATCGGATTGCTTACTCATGTACCTTTATAAAAAGTCTACGACCTATCGTAAGTAATCTAGTTATATCTAAGTGAAGACATCAAGGTGGCTGATAACATGCGTTACTGTATAAACTCAAGAATATGGGCACAGAAAGCTGGATAATCAACTGGCTGTGTTCCTATTCCTCCGGAAGAGAACAACATACTGTGTACAAAGGAAAGTGCACCACTCATCTATTAAGGAAAGTTGGTGTGTCTCAAGGTACCGTTCTTTCTCCTGTTCTTTTCTCATTTTTCTTGAATGACTTGCTCTCTTCTACGAAAAATTCTTTTGTTAAATACGCAGATAAGCTTACTGTTTGTATGCTTGTTTCTTGTTTCTTAAATTGTTGTGAAATGAACAGTTTCTTAGCTAGTGTAGAACGATGGTCCAGTTTGAATGGTCATCAATTTAATTCCTCCAAACGTCAAATATTCAATTTTAGTCTAAAACATGAAAAAGACCTGAATGCCCTTGTGAATTCGCACGATGTTTGCGAAATTGGAGATTCTGCAGTTAAGACTACGTCGAATGTTACTTATAACTTTTGCTTCTGATCTGTCTTGGTCTTCGCGTGTTCTGCTAATATCAAAGAGGTTTTTTCATTCAATATAATATATGAAGCGATTACGTACTTATGGTATTACCAATCCCATACTTTTGTTGACATCATATATATATATATATATAAATGTATCATTTTTCAGATGTGTACATGGAAAAACAGTAACTTGTTGAGACACTGTATGCTGAAAATTCACATTGTACTAAACAAACTACTGAATAAAGCCCTTATTATTATTATTATTATTATTATTATTAGTGTAACTCACATTTTTGTACAGAAATTATTGCATTTTTGTCGGCTACATTACTACGCACAGAGAACAGAACACTAAAATGTATTTATTTAGTATAGCTTATAATCGACTACTACTAGGTGCATTAACATTCCTAATTATGGATATATTGGGAAAGTTGAAAATAATACTCGATTGTCATTACCACAGTATTTGTAACGTGATTGTAATTACTAACTTGATGACCAAAGTTTGATTGCCTAAGCTTTATTATCGCAATCAAATTTAGTCTATTTTTAGAAACGACATATCTTTCACATTCCATCTTTTAGATTACAAGTCTTTAAATACATTTGTACGTCATGGTAAGAGCAGAACTAATTTGTTTAGAAAATTCATTATTCATATACCGTAAAATTAAATTTTAGACATGATTAGGATGTGGTATTGAATATATGCCAATTAGTTTTGAATTCTGCATTGAAACATCAATATGTTCATTATAAAACCATGATAGAATGCTGAGAGATTTATGAATGAATAAATGAATATAACTTAACCAACCAACAAGTCCAAATCGATATGAAAATGATCAACAAAATCCACCTTATGTATTGTGATCTTCAGTAATATGTGAAAAGAGTAGTCACTGAAGAAGACACAGGGGAATCAGAACGTAGAGTTACATATTATCTAATAAATTTAGGAGTTAAAGACATTCGAGTCAAAATGACTGTTGTAGTTTAATTACTTACTGAGTCAAACACTCAAGTAATCCTAATTCGCAATTATTAAAAACGTCAGGAGTGGTGAAGTATTATTCTCTTATTATCAGTGATATAAGTCAACAGTCTGAAATAAAGTTACTCAGTGTTAGATAAACTAAGAGGACTTTCATAGTTCTCTAGTCAACAGCTTAATTCATTGGAAAATTGTATTTCTAGTAGTGTTTTGCCTATACAGTAAACTTTTGAAACTATAAACAAATACAGGTTCATATAATGCTATTTGGCCATCCGGATCATTTGAATACAGATGTGTTCAACAATCAATACGACGTTTTGGGTCAGTGCAAATACAACTGTTACATTAGATTTTATGTAAAATTGATATTAAGTAATATGATGTTATCATTCTGTCAATAAAATGTATTTATTTAGTATAGCTTATAATCGACTACTACTAGGTGCATTAACATTCCTAATTATGGATATATTGGGAAAGTTGAAAATAATACTCGATTGTCATTACCACAGTATTTGTAACGTGATTGTAATTACTAACTTGATGACCAAAGTTTGATTGCCTAAGCTTTATTATCGCAATCAAATTTAGTCTATTTTTAGAAACGACATATCTTTCACATTCCATCTTTTAGATTACAAGTCTTTAAATACATTTGTACGTCATGGTAAGAGCAGAACTAATTTGTTTAGAAAATTCATTATTCATATACCGTAAAATTAAATTTTAGACATGATTAGGATGTGGTATTGAATATATGCCAATTAGTTTTGAATTCTGCATTGAAACATCAATATGTTCATTATAAAACCATGATAGAAATGCTGAGAGATTTATGAATGAATAAATGAATATAACTTAACCAACCAACAAGTCCAAATCGATATGAAAATGATCAACAAAATCCACCTTATGTATTGTGATCTTCAGGTAGATATGTGAAAAGAGTAGTCACTGAAGAAGACACAGGGGGAATCAGAACGTAGAGTTACATATTATCTAATAAATTTAGGAGTTAAAGACATTCGAGTCAAAATGACTGTTGTAGTTTAATTACTTACTGAGTCAAACACTCAAGTAATCCTAATTCGCAATTATTAAAAACGTCAGGAGTGGTGAAGTATTATTCTCTTATTATCAGTGATATAAGTCAACAGTCTGAAATAAAGTTACTCAGTGTTAGATAAACTAAGAGGACTTTCATAGTTCTCTAGTCAACAGCTTAATTCATTGGAAAATTGTATTTCTAGTAGTGTTTTGCCTATACAGTAAACTTTTGAAACTATAAACAAATACAGGTTCATATAATGCTATTTGGCCATCCGGATCATTTGAATACAGATGTGTTCAACAATCAATACGACGTTTTGGGTCAGTGCAAATACAACTGTTACATTAGATTTTATGTTCAGAATACCTAGGAGTACCCAACTATTGCATTAATTCAATAAACGCTACATGAGCAAAGATAAATTTCAACACCTAAATGTCAGCTCAATAGTTAAACTTAAGCGCTTTCCGTGAAACCTGCAGTTCCTGGTCTCGGTCTATTATTATGTTTGTAAATGCACCCTACTAAAGAGTTCAAAAATAGGATGAAAAAGGTGTCATCATTTCATAGTTTTCAAATATTCTATGGAATAGATCTATTTGTGATACGTAATTGAAATTGAATAATAGTTACGACACCCAGTTTTGATAGATTTTATCTTATTAATCACTAATTCCAATCTCTGAGATCTCGTAGTTCACTTACGTGGGTGTCCTGCATCCACTCATCAATGACACTGGTAGAAGTCAAGCAATATGTCGCTAACTAACTGAACTTAAAAACTTCAATAATTAAGTGCCAGCTGAGTAGTCTTACAGTTAAGCGTTTACCGCAAAGCCTAAGAAACTTGATTTACTAAGTATGCATTATCATTCATTGTCTAATTTAGGTCAATTCGTAATATCGAATTCAAATTTAGAAATCATTATAAAGCCCACTTTTGAAAAAGTGCATGCGCTTCTTGAGATAGAGAGAGAATAGTGAACACATTATTTAGTAAAGAAAACATTTATAGAAAGGAGTGTTCATCGATGAGAATTTTCTTTACGATGATGTCATTTCCTAGAGCTGTACGATCGTAATTTATAGTTAATTTTGGCAGAAGAGTCTATCATGAAATAGAGAAATGGGTTGCATTCTAAAAGTGTGATTCAAAATTATTACAAATTAGTTTCATATGTGATGAAAACGAAGTGGCATAGCGTTGAAAATGCATTGAAAATAGTAATTATTATATAGGTTATCTAGTGGGTAGAAGTATATACAAATATCACGCTGTGAAGAATCTACGTAATGAATAGATTTATTATTAAAATGATGTCACTTTACAAACAAAACTGTTTAAAAATATCAAGTTACGAAGATGATGTTACGTAATGAGTAAATTACTAGTGAAAAAGGATGATACGCGATTAAGCTTGGAGAACGGTAATTGTTGTACTAGTAACTAGTTACCAGTAATAATAAAGAAAAGAAGGAATGAAAGTATTCAATTACTAAAAAATAGAGGCGTCAAGGCCACGGTAGAATAAGGTATTGAACTTAATGCATGTGTACATAGAGACCAGGTTTGAAATGTGAAATGCTAAAGTCTCTGCAGCACGCCTGAGTGATAATAATCCGATTGTTCAATTTAGCCTGGTTGGATAGATGACTATGAAGTAGGATTCTGATAGCTCAACATGACCAGAAATAACCAAGTGCTCTATGGTAGAGTTGTTGATGGAACTGTGCGATCATTTGGATATCTACACATAGAATTGTCCGGGTATGTGTTTCGACAAATTCCGTTTCGTACGTACCTGGTTCTAGAGAAGCAGGTAAGCTTGTAGATACATAGTGGTTTGGCCTAAAGCGGAAGCTTATATTTAACACATCTACAAACCATTTGTCGACTGGAGAAGGTGACGCAGAGTCTTTTTTTTTTTAATGGTCTGGAGAATTCATTTTTCAATATATCTTCAACAATATCTCCTTTGAATTGAACGTTCATGGAAACATTTATTAAAAATAACTTAAATTTAATAGTTTCATATAAAATTTCTATTAAATTCTAAATGAAAAATGAGATAATAGATTCGATAAAACAAAGGTATTACAATTCTCTTCATTTTATTTAATCTAATTTATTTCTTTTTTACAATATAAATATTAAATAAAGATAATCTAAATCTTTTTTTTTTCACTAATTTCATTAACTTACTTTCATATTTCAGACTTTATATAAAGTCAATTCTTTGTAGTCATTATTAATAACTCATACATATTTATAATTTCTTATTCAATAATCATAATTCAATATAGAGTAACAGGTCTCAACAAAAACAAAATCGAAAAAAAATGAGAATGAATTCAATAAAAAGTTGAATGTAGACAAATTTGTTTAAGTGGTTTACGTTTCTATATCTTTTTTTATTAATTCGACAATTATTGTTTTATTATTACTCATATAAATCAAATAGTTGTACATATTCTTTTGTTACTTCTGTTTTGTATTTTGTTACTAACGTTAAATAAAACTATGTAAGTTTCATAATTACAAGTGAAGTTACTATCATTAATGTAAGTGTACAGATAAGAATGAATATGTTAGTAAATAAAACATTTAAAGCATTTTAACAAAACATTTTAGGCATAGTGCTGTACTAGCTTTTAGCAATAAAGTAGTTTTGTTGATTATATTTCGAATTAGTTACTAGAATAAGTGGTTCTATAGCAAAATGTTTTCGATTTGATGTTAGGTAAGTGAATATGACTAGTTAGAAACCATTATTAATAAGTATCAACTAGCTCAAATTAAAATTCCTAGTAAGCCACACGATAAAAGGTTTTATCGGTTGTTGGCTAGAAAACACAATGTATCAATTGATACAGGAAGATGTGACAGTTTATCTCTTTAACTTATTAGTTAAATTTTTTAGTACTTATTGAGAGAACTAAAATACAGATCATTCTGAATTAAATCTGCAGCCCAAAAAGTTATATTCTGTTTCTGTGATAATGAATGACTGGCTTCAAGATGAATAGTAAGAGAGTTTTCTGCCAATAGACAGACGTTTGAACCAAGTACCTTCGAATGTTCGAAATCTATGATGATGCTTGCATTTGCAGTGATCATTTTAATGTTGCCTCGTTATTGTGTATTGTATAGTAATAAGTATCTAGTACTCATTGGTTTGTAACGGATTTCTGACTGATGTCACTTGGTAAAATATACTAAACCTCACTTCGCTTTACCACTTGCCACACAGTTATATTTATAATGAAAACAACTGTTAAATGTTTTAATGTGAATAACAACAAAACCTACGCCGTATTTTGCAACAAAAACATTATATGCTGTTAATGTAAACTATCACTTAAAGATTTGTTTTTTTTTTCCCAAAGTAAATATAAAATGTAAATAACCACTCAAAATAACAATCTCTATACATGTATCTTACTTTGTAAGATACATTTGGGATTTATGCAGTCAACTGTTCTTACAAAACAAATAGCAGCATACATGTAAAATAAAATAGCAACAAACATCACTTAAGTTCAATAGGAATATACATCAAAATAGATTGTCTCATACATTAATATATTTTAAAGATAAATAAGAGTCAACTAACTTAAATCAAATTTACCTTTATCTGCATGCCTACATTTACAACTCACAGATTCATGCATACACAATGTAAACATAAGCAATAATTAGTAAAATTGATAGAGAGTGAAAGAAATCAAAAGAACTAGTCAATGAATTTTTGACGAAACAAAAATGAAGTAAACTCAACTTTATGTCTTTTTATTTTCTGTTATCAATAGCAAACAATTTAAATAATAAACTGAAATTTTTAAAGAAGAAATAGTTTTTTTTCTTCACTTGACTGATTTCAGATGTGATAGATGCATAAAGAAGTGATTTTGAGAATAGATCTAGTTCTATATTCATTATTATGAAAGTTTCATTTTATATGTTAGTTTGTATTTAGTTTGAATTTAACAGATATTTTCTATTATACATAAGCAAAGAATATTACCAACAGTAATTACTTTTACTAGAAATGAAAAATTAAAAATGTAATAAGAAAAGATAGGAAAAGCAAAAGTATGAAGAGAAAAGGTAATCAAGTGTAAAGGAAAGCCTACTGGTAAAATGTTTAGTTTATTTAGTGAAATTTTTAAAAGTTGTTTATTAAATTATTGAATTCGAATAGTGCTTACTTAGATTTGTTTGCTTACTAAACAGAATAAAAATGATAAAAGAATCGAAATTAAAAGGAGTGAATTGTAAACAGTTTCTTGATGGATAACATTCTCGATTACCGGAATATGAAATTTTCAAAAGTTTATTCTTATGTATCAATTCTGTAAGCAAAGTAATCTTTAGTAGAGGACTCCAATTAACATTTTCGTAGCCAAGACATCATAAACATAATTATTTATCTTACTGACAACATGAGCTTCATAAGTTTGTCTGTTGGCTAACTTGAAATCAACTATAGTAAATCACTGTCATTTTATTGTTTGAAACAAAGTGTGGTTGGTAAGCTAAATCCGAGACGCCCGTTTCGTCTTATTGGAATCCCGTCAGCTGGATGTACTTGCACCCCAGTATTAGTGTTTATACCGGGATTAGAACTCAGTTCGTTTTGTATCAAAACGCCACTACGTTCACCAATAAGCTGCTGAGTTCAGACAGCCACACCTGTGCAATAGGTATTTATATATAACTGGAATGTATTTAGATCGTCTCGTTAATCTGTCATGGACTAAAATTGATCAGTCTCTGCTGCCATATATGCACCCTGAGTGGAATGCTTCGATATGGAGATATTTCACAAGTATTGTTCAAAATGAATTGTAGCTAGTAAGCCAAGGACATGAGTACTTTTAATCATGAAACCATAGTCTTTAGTGCAAAACATTTATTCTTTAAAAAATCATGAGTGGAGTTGGGTGAAAATGTATATAGCCAATCATAATTTACACAACCTATTTCATGTCTCAACGGCTGAATAGCAGTCCATTATTGACACCTTTACATAAAGAAGCTTTGATAATAAATGATGTACTTTATACTTCAATCCACAACATAAATTATGAGTTATTCTCTCGTGATTTATAGGTCTGCATCTCTTAAAAATCGCTTTATTAATAAAACTATATGTTACTGTACAAAAGCTTAAGGAACAAAGATACATAAAAGCAATCATCTGTACTTTCTTTTAACAATGAAAGGCAAAATATGAGGCCACGTTTTTAAATTCTCCCGTAGAGTCAAGTTAGCATTCAATTTCAATCATTTATCTACTCTTAAAAAAATTTAGAGGATCCTTTATTTCACGTTAAGCACTGAAATTTTGCATATTCTTCATATTTTTTATGATTTTTTATTTCGGCATTTATTTTCTTTGTAATGTCACTCATTTAGGCATTCAACTTTACAGTGTTAGTTAAGAACAAGACTGTTGACGTTATGGCTTAGTATTGTGTGTTTTCCAGGTATCATCTTGTGCATCTATTAGTAAGTAAAATCAATGATGATGATGATATTAATAAAAACTTTAGGAAGAGTGACAGATGAAGAGTATAAAAATTTAATGTAGCATTCAATGTCTTCTGTAGGGCATTCTTCCTGTTATAAGAATTATCTTTCGTTACTCTTTAATAATATATATATCGTGCATTGGGGATCACATCAGGATTTTAATGCATAACAAATTAAACTGTCGGATACAAATGACTTTTTAATATTATTGCGACGAAAAGTCCAAATTATGATAAATTTAAAGGTTAGCTAAATAATAATTTTCGAAAATATGGTTTACCAACTTAATCTGATCATCTGGATTATTCGACTTGACTTGAGCAAGCTAAATGTAAATTGATTACTTACAAAAGAATGTGTGTATAGTTATTCATTGATATCTGGGTTTCTACGATATCTAATTTTTACTCATTAAATACTGTATTCATAAATTTTAATTTGTGTCATTGAAGTCATCCAGAGTGACAATCACAGTTCCACGATTAAATCATCCCTCTCACAGAATGACAATTCACATAGAATGAACTCATAGCCACTTTAAATTGGAATAACTAAAACTGTCTATGTAGGTAAAACTGTAATAAGGACAATAATTCATGACTTGTTGGTATTGTTGTTGAGCGAATTATTTTTCAGAAGACTATTTCATTTACGCTCCCCCCCTTACCCTAACCTCTTACTGGATCCATAAACTGTTACCATGTTATTTTCCTCTCATGAACTACGACCAACTAGCTATGTGCCTGTCCGCCCCCCCCCCCGGTTACCCAAAATTACCGTCCATGTTTGTTACTAATGTTATTTTACAAATTGATCTAACGTGTAGTCAGGAATCATATGTATATAAGCGAATGGGTAAAAAATATAAATCGAATTCGGTTGTTCAACTCAATTATCTTGTGTTCGTCTATCCGTCTCAGGACTATAAGGAACACGTCAGACTTAAGGTTATGGAACAATCAATACTACTGCTAATCACCATAGTATTGCTTTCGGCTAGGTTGTGCTAATAATTTGATCAACCATTTATCTGTATTCATAGAACGTCATGTTATATCACTTTTGGTGAAGAAAGTGTAATTATGTTACTTTAAGTAGTCAGATATGATTTATGAATACTATGAATTACAATTCTAACTGAAGCATATTTCTTTTTATGTTTACTTAAATCACCTGAAGCCGAATCTACCTAACAATACCATTAAAGTTATGTTTTCCAACTGATGTTTATGAACAAAACCTAGCATACAACTATCATAATTTTAAATGGCCCTAAATCACGTACATGTCATTAATATCCGGACATTATTAATAAGTTATAAATATTAATTAAATATTATGTAACTATCTACACAAGTCGATAATTTATTGAGCTACTAATATAATGTATCTAAGTTATTAATTAATTATGTATCGTCGTCAATTTTAAGAATCCCTGAACATAAAATAGGTAACACTGTTGAACAACTAAATAGTTAATAATGTTATCAAAGCTTGGTTTTTTATATTATTAACGTTGTTCAGTCACTAATTCTGATAAATTCTTCATAATCACGTTTTACTAAACGTAAATTATATTCACGTTACTGTAAGACTATATAACGCTAAGTAACTTATCATACTACTTAACTTACTTACATCACAAGAAATTCGTTTACTACATAAACTTGAAACCTTTTTGAGGCTTTATTTTTCATCCGGAAAGACTATAGTCATAATAGTAAGTTAACTGTACTTTAATATTTTCTTATTATAGAATTAGCTATTTAATCTATAAACACATTTCTTTATTGAATACAAACTACGAAATACCACATTTACTAACTAACCTATAGGTTTTAGTGCTTCTGTCTGCTGTAGGTAGTAATACCATTTTGACATTCATAATCATTAAATAAAAAATGCAATCGGAAATTCAGCGGCTGCCTACTTAATAAAATCAAAGTCTCCAACGAGGATACATTGAAATTAATTCGTAGTTATGGAAACTTATTTGATGAAAGCAAAAGTAAACCAAATAAACATAAGAAAGGTAATTCTTTAAACATTCAGAAATCCGAAACTATTTAATGTAGAAGGGAAAAAATAACTGTCCTAACAGCCAGTGGTAATAAGACTATGGATTCTAGACGTACTTTAAAAAGTGAATGTAATTTACAGCATAACATTAAAGTTACGAATAGAATACGATTTTTAAGTAGCATCCTGTAAATGAAATCAATGAAAATTGTAAACACCTTAAATCCTAAAAAGCATTGGTTGATCAAATTTGAATGTGAAATTGTACAATTCAATCATCTTATTGAGTTGTTTATCGTCTTATTTACTAAAAAGTACTCTCACTGACAGTTTCATAGTTCAATAAAGGATTTTCTCATGGCATCTTAATGTTGTCTCTTTCTAACTTTAACATAAATTCAAAAGTATAAACAGTAGAACAAATGACCAACCTGAATATAATCAAACTTTAAAACACCTTTTAGTTTAAATCTACTCGGCAATGATGAATATGATTCCTAAAACACATGTAAACCACTTTTTTGTTTTTTATGGGAGTGTGATATGTAGATATCAAATGATGTCCGCGCAACAAATATTCATCCATAATCGCTAGCAGCTAAAAGGAGTGAATATGAATTTTACTCCCAAACTGCAGTGAAATACAATTCATTTTCTTGTCAGCAAACTTGTAGACTGTTGTGAGGTCACTTACAATGTCTTCTCGGTGTTGTATATTTTCAAGTAATTTTCAAGCAGATTATGTCGCTGAGAAGCAATATAAGTATTTTCTTTCTGTATAAACAATGCATTTTTTTTTTAAGTACACAAGTAATTGTTTGGGATGGTCCTCAGATGTTATAGAATAGCCTCAAAGTAGTAGAAAACACTTCATTCTGCCACTGCTTAATAGGATTTATAAAGACTTAGGCTTGACATCATTCGACTGGATAGTAATACAAGTTTTTGATGCTAGACAAAATACCGAGCCATGGTTAGTTCAAAAATATAAGCACTCGTTATTTATAGAGTACGTTTGGAAATTACTGGAATATACATGTTTACTCTTATTCTATCCTTATGATTAAAGACTTGGTAAGTATATCAGATTATAATTCTCAAGAGCTCGGATACAAGCAATGTCCTAAGTTTAACCATAAGATTCATCACAACACATAAAAATAATAGCAAACTACTAAACAATAGAATCCAATTTCACGCTTAAAATTTCTAACTAATTACTGTTTTGAACAAGAAAACTAAAAAAAATAAAATAAGCATGTGAAAAAGTTGAAGTAAATAAAATAATGCCGAAGAGAAGCCACTAATGATGACCTATAAAAATAGTTAAAATAAACAAATACATTCAAAACACACATGGCTAGAAGTGCGGCATTCTCAAGAAACATATATACCTCGTAGTAATAATTAAACGCATTTAGTTGTTCTATTTATTTTTATAGTAACATCATATAATTATAGGCCATTGTGTACACATAATTTTCTTGTTTTGGGTGAGTTCTTTTGCTATTGTTTTTTTTTTAAATGTTGTTCCTGATACTTTTGTTATTCAGATGGTTTGTAATACATTTAATTTCATATACATATATTAATCACTTACCGTTGCTTCGAATAAACTTAATGGAACAAGTTTATCCTAATACCAATGTGCCCGTTGCACAAGTGTGACTGTCTGGACTCAGCAGTCTAGTGGTGAACGCGGTGGCGTTCGACACAAAACGGACTGAGTTCGAATCCCAGTGTGAACATCAACATTAAGATGCAGGTACATCCAGCTGATGAGTCTCAAATAGGACGAAACGCACATCCTGGATTCCACTTGCCAGTCACAATCCAACTTATATAATAATGGAACACTGATTTACTGTCCTACAATAGGCAATAAAGTACAGCAGTTGTGAGATAATAACTGGATATTTTGTCTAAAAATGAGAATTGTTTTAGATTTAGGATTTGTCTTCAGGGTTTGTCTTAATGTATAGTATGATCTAATCTCTTAAAAATAAAACCAGCAATCTTTAGTCAAGCTAACAATCCAAGGTTAAAGTGTAATAAACGATTTAACTAATTCTTTCTATTACTTAGAATATTTTTCATTTATTTTCTGGTCATTTTTACTACTTATTTATCTAAGGTGCTTATTCATATATTACGTGATTTTACTGATTGTTTATTACAGTTCTTCTCTTTAAGTTTTGATGTGAATATTAAGCCAAACATTTATCCATGTGATCACGTTTTATACACGTATACACTTGTTATCAACCTATCAATGTAAACGTTTTTACTGTTTGTTTTTTACGGTTAATTAAGTAATCTACTTCATTATAAGCATCATTACCAAAGTTAGACTTGGGGATTTTAAATAAATTGAGCATTGGACAAGTAATTAGTGGAACTAAGTAATATATTTGTAATAGTCAAGTAAAAGGAAATTTAAATTTCTGACGTTCGCAACTTGGTGCAATCCACTTCTTGAGAGAATAATAGATAAATAAACTTATGATGTAACTTCGTTGTGATCAGACTTGTACAGTGATCGTACGAAATATTTTGATTTGTTCCACTGAATTATTTACACTTACGTTGATTTAATTCAGTTATTTATTATGTTTAAAATAAGTAGCTAATACTAAATCGCAAGAAGTCAGAAATTTCAATTTCTATCAACTGGATTATTATAGATGCATTATTTAATTCTACAAACTACTTCGTTATGATTATAGACTTATTTGGTGTTATTCTTAGATATATATATATATATATATATATATATATATATTTATATTTATATATTATTGCATACTAATGCAAGACTTTATGGTGGTCCGATCATAAATATACTGTATACTGATGCATGTTCTAATGTACATTCCAGGAAAAGTCATAAAAATTGATTCAAACTATTTTGAGAGCAGGACGATAGTAAACTGTAATCATTTATTCATAAAGCTTATACGAAAGAATACTACAATCCAACTGCTAAGCAGTAGTCAAGATATTATGTTGTGTTCTCACAAAAGTATGAAAGAATTCAAGCTAACATAATTCTTTTATAAATCATTTACGAAATATTTACTTTCCTTATATATAACATCATTTTTCTTTACATGATAAGTAATTTTCATAGATCTGAGGACTATGAACGATAAAAATACAAACATGGTATAATGTAAGAAATCAGTACTCAAATGTATTATCTAGCTCAAAAACTTGCTATTGTTTTACTTTGTTTCATCAGTCACCTATATACGAATAAACAATAATTTATCCAAGTCGTATTAAAATGAGTGATTTTCAATACAAAACACAATAGTAATTTATCATCAACTGTACAATCATCATTCATCTTTATTTCATATTTTATCTAGAGGGGAGTCTCTTTTTAAAGAAAGAGATTTGACAGAAAGTTAGTTCCTTCAAAGAAATAGGCTTTAATTTTATCAGTACAAATAAAAATACAATTAATCAAATCACCATATTTAAATAAAACTTATTTCAAATGTCAACTTTATGCTTTGTTTAAATTTGGTATAATAAAACAGTAAATTTCATATTTTACTTCTTTGATTTCTTTTAATTATAGTACTGTTAATTGTTTCTAAGAGAGAAAATGAAGTTAATTCATTAATTAAATGACTTATTGAAATCATTTTCGTATGATTTGTTTTGATTGAAAACAAAATGTATAAAAAAACAATTCAATGTTAACCTCTCAATTTGTAGGTGGATACAATGATTCACTTCACACTAATCAACAAATAAAATAATTGAATTCTATTTTCTAGGAAGAAAACAGATACATTTCGTTTTGAATAACGATCATGATTCGCATAATTTCTTTGGTTTACTTTTTTGCATAATTTTTGGAATACAGGAAAGTATACTTATCACTGTGTTTTGTCACATAGATTTTATGTAATAAACAAGTTCCTAGGAAAATTATCTTATTAAGAGTAATAGAAGATTAGAGAATTGACAACAAATTCAAAGGGAAATGACTTATAAAAGACTGACAGAATTTGATCATATTTTGGTGTGTAAAGTATACTCAATGTGTTGAGATGATAGTTGTTGTTAAGCTGCTAGCAGATAGTTTGTTAATAAATCTCTTTTAAATATTTCAATATGTCAATTCTCTAAAACGAAATACATCCAAACAAAGGCATTCCTGTAACGCATTATTCACTGGGAAATATGCAAATATCCACAGTATTTGACTTTTGTTTACAAGATATATTTCAGTAGTTTGTGAGAGTTTATTCAATTTGAAAATAAGAGGTCGATGGATAGCTACTTTAATCAGGTGTGATTCTTCAGTAAAGCCTTTTTTAAGACAAAAAAAATAACATTAAAAGACTCAGAGTTTTGTGAGTTTTGGGTGTACAATCTTAATAAGTTTCATACTAGACTGTATTATAATGCTTCATTTATGTTAGTAACGTCATTAAGAACTCATAACTAAATTTAAAATAAATGAAATTTTGTAAAACACTATTATTATCTAATTTGTCAGGTAGATCATTTACACTGAAATTCGAATACCTGGTTATGTAACAAATAGAACTTTTCATGCTTTTTTCATTATTATTAAGTTTTATTCATTATCTTAACATATATAGTATACATATTAGCAAAACTATATTCGTATACCATAATGGTAAATGGAATGTGTAGAAAACTAACTTTTCATGATAAGTATTCAAAGTTTATAAATGTATAGCGAAACTTAGCTTCGATTTTTATAACTTTAACTTTGTAATATCAGAGTTCGGTATATCATTCTTAAGACTATCATCATATTCAATGATGAATCAATACTAGAATTCTTCAAAAATAAAGAAAAAACAGGCGCATGAAGTTTTAAGTATATTTATATTAAATCTAAATAAATTTCTTAAACTACTAAAGCACTAATTCTGAATATAATTCAAGTGGTTAACAAATTAATGTATCATATAAATCATTTAATACAATTAGATGACATACATAATTTAAATGATTAGATTGAATGTGATTTTAAATTGATTGATAGAATTTCATTGTTTCAATAAAATAAAATAAAATAAACAGACAATTTTTTTTTCTTAAATTGTAAACTTGTAAACTGTTTTATTAATCTTTTTTTTAAAAGAAAACTAAACGTTTTTACAATTTCTCATTTTAGGATTTTTACTTAGAGAACAAAAAAAAGTGAAAATTTTATTCTAATAATCATTTCATTAACAACTAGTTATTTTATTTTTTTAAAATTTATTTCGATTGAATTAACTCATTTGTATCATAAAGAAAATAAATAGATTTTCAATGTATCCATTTTTTTTAACATTCAAGTTAAGAGTAGTAAGTGAAATGTTTTCTCAAAGTTTTTTTATTCTTTATTGTAAAATCATTTAGTGATTTTTCTTAATAACAGAAAAAAAAATATCATAGTTTAAATAAACCAATTACTCAATATTGATTAAGTTGAAAAATAACTGTCTACATCTGTACTTATTGTAAAAGTGATGATGAATATAAAAAGGGAAAAATTTATACTATTAATTACGCAATACTAGTAATAATAGTGTTATAATATACGAAGTGTGTATAAGCAGTTAAAGACGTTTGTTTAAGTTAACTTACGCAAAATCGATGTAGTTATAATTGCTAAGAGGAAAGAAGTAAGAATAATTAAAGTACTGAGAATTATTTTAATGCATACAATCTTTTTTCTATTTATAAATACGAGAAAAGGAAACAAAACGATGATCACAAAAAAATAATATGCACATATAAATTTAGCAGTTTCTCCCTGCTTTACAATCTAACATCCGTAGTATTAATTTGTTACGCCGGGCGATTAAAGAATAGTAACGAACACTCAAAACTGTATTTTGGGGGACTATTCTCGTTATTTTATTCATGAGTGATGTAATCATTTTATTCCTATGACTGCTAAGTTCCCCTTGCTCGGTTCTCTCGCTTAGTGTATTGATTCTTTGTGTATTGTTTATTATTACGAACTACGTCTACCTATTTGTGTACAAGTTCTCCCCATTTACTACCACTATTTCTTTTGTTCTGTACAAATGTTAGATTCTTGATTGGTTCACAGTGTGGTCTGATTTTATGTATAGATAAATGCATGATTAAAATATAATACGACCTTGGTCTGGTTCTCCGGTTCTTGGTTCTCGCTCTCTCAGTCTTCCTGTTCTCAATTCTGGTTGTCCTATTGTCGGCCTAGGGAGGTGAATGGGCTTAGGTCAGTCGTGCATTCTCAACTAAGCACACATCGCATTGGTGTTCGCATCAACCAACCAAAATCATCTCTCTCCTCCTTCCTTTCTTTCTCGTCATAACATAATTATCTAAAAAATAGTTATTTCTATAAACTATATATTGTCCTACCGGATGAATCCTCAAAAAATGGTCAAAAATATGTGTTCAGTGTTTTCGAAATTCAAGAGGAAGACCAAAGAGACACTGATGATTTGTTCGGCCAAAGCTAGCTGTATGAAATACGTTCTGTTTTATGAAATTACAGAAAGGGATATACCTTAACTTTGTTACTTGCACGTTGTTGTGTTCTTTACTAGACAGTTGGTTCTAAACCGCATTAACTTAATTCACTTTTTACCCCCCCCCACCTCCACGTTTTATCTAGGCTTTGATTCTTTCCATATCAACTGTCCACTGTTACCACTCCCCATGACGTTCCACAATACACTACTTATATGAAACCCTGCAAGTAGTACTCATCACAAGTGACGATGGCTTAAGGAATATATTTCAGTTTGCGCTAATTCCGAAAAATGTTAACATTGCTGACAAATTCACGATTTTATTTGGCGTGCCATCACTATTTACTACAACCCCACTAGTCGAAGATGAACAAATTACATGCACACATAATGGGACTCTCCCATTATTAAAAGACAACATCCAATAGGTCGTATTAAAGTATACTAAAAACGTACAATCTCAATTAAGCAATTCCTTAAGTACTGTATAGAATGGATATGTATACATTACCATAATAGACGCTTAAACTCCGAACGGAAATCTGATCAAAACATCAAGTATATTTGAAAGTAAGCCACACAATTTCACTGCTGATTAATCTAGTTTACCAGTTACTTAGAAATTTTACAGCGTAGATCTTACTACTAATTCACTTAAAGTAACATACAGGAAAATTAATTATAAGCAAGGATCAATACACTCATCTGTACCAAACAATACAAGGAGAATTTGACTGTACACCGACATTCATGTACAGAATTACTGATAATCTAAGATCAATGAAACAAGCATGCAAAAAGTATCAAATACACCGATAAATTGAGCCTTTGGAGATTATTGGATGTCAAGTTGATGTAACCAATTGGTCTCAGTTATGCAACCACTGAGAATCATGTAGCACTGGGCAGCTGTTTCGTTCTAGTGTAGGGATATTTAACAGTGCGCTTTGAAATCCTCACTACTGGTAGAGCCCAGGACCTTCATATAACTTCTTTACATTAAAAAAATTACCTGTCGTTAATTTTAAAGAAGAGACTTTGCCAATTCGAAGTGATAATCAATATTACCCGTCAAACAACTAAGTCGTCAATTCATAGAGGACAATACGCATGATCTAAGTGTTGGTTCTTTGTGTAGAGATAATTACATCAATACTTTGTTGATTTCCCATTTACGTACTAACTATAACTTGGTTTGAATGTTAGTAAACAGACTACTAATATTTGTTCATCAAATTATTTGTCATTTACTGCTGTTTAATTAACTTTATCTGTCCTGAAGCCATACCATAACTCACTATATTATCTGTGGTTGCAGTGGCAAGCGATGCAAGTTTAAATGCCTAAGGTAGTATGAGCTGCTTTAACATTACCTCGTTAATGGTCATAAACAAACTCAAAAACCATTAGAGATTTCTACTTATCAGAAAAGATCATTTAAACTATTACCAATTCGATTCATATATATTACCAATCATCGGCTATCTTCAAATGTGATATTTCAATTTAGATGGTTATATTTTTTGTGGATATTGATATTTTTACCTAATTGAATGTCACAGATTGATCTTAGCAAAAATATAACCATCTCAACTAAACTATAACAATGAGCCCACTAGTGACTAACTTCAGGATGTACCTGAAGCTCTAGTGAGAAGCTGTGACTGATGGAGTTCAGACTTGTCAAGAGTGAAATAGTTATCACAAATGACAATAGATGAATCGTGCGCTATATGTATATATCAACATTTGATGGAAGTTGGAATTCTACAGCCGAGTGCCGACCCAGTGGTGCGGAGGGTTAGACGTTGGCCGTCAACCTGAAGCTCCTGGTGCGAAATCTGAAGTGCGCGCTACGGAAGAGTTCCACACTAGAACAAAACAGCTGACCAGTGCTTCCTGGTGTCCAATTGTACTCTCCCAACATCAATTTGTGACATAATCAACCAAGTAAAAATGTGACATTTGTTTATGAAAACTTCCTAGACTTTTTCAATTAACAATGTAACGTCTACATTCCTTTCTTGATGTGTTTCGTGCTTAGACGAGAGTAATAACTCTGTTACTGGCTAATTGAGAATAATAATCAAAGGAAGAATCTATTTGTAACTTCAACGTCCAAACCCATCTAACAATAGGAAAAAGTTGAACTTCAGCAAGAGAGTGTAACTGACTGGCAGCTGAGAAAATACATGTCAGTAAAGTTAGAGTAATTGTTAGAAAATCATCAGTCGAGTTAACATCTCAAAATTAACACGCTTAATTATTACACATTAAATACATTAAACTGGTAAAATGATCAAAACTATCTGGTTTCTATAACCTTCATTCTCTAACTCTGATTAAAGCTTTGTTGAGTAATAGTAATTTCACTTACGCTTCTTTCTGTTACTGTGTTTAAGTAATTGTAATTATTTTATTGAAGTCATATTTATATACCTGCAATAATACAGGTGAAAAATGAAATCTCCTGAAAGAGATCTCTTCACTGAATTATGCTATTGTTTTTGTACAACTACATTTATCTCACTGACTTAAATTAATTGTAATAAAGTTAAACAATAATCAATATGAAAAAGCTAATGTAACGTTACCCCTCACAGAGGAGCATAGACCACTCACTAGTATTCTCCACTGAACTCTGTCCTGAGAAATCATTTCAAGCTGTTCCTAGTTGCTGTTCATCCTTTTAATTTCTGCTTCCAATTCTCGACGCAGCGTGTTCTTTGGCCTTCCTCTTTTCCGCTTCCCAACAGGATTCCATGTTAATGCTTATCACGTGATGCAGTCTAATGGTTTCCGCAATATATGTCCTATCCATTTCTAACGTCTTTTCCTAGTTTCCTCTTCGGCTGGAAGTTGGTTTGTCCTCTCCAATAGTAAGATGTTGCTGATGGTTTCTGGCCAACGGACATTCAGTATCTTGCACAGGCGGTTGTTTATAAATACTTGTACCCCTCTGATGATGTTTGCAGTAATTCTCCAAGTTTCAGCTGCATACAGCAGGACTGTCTTCACGTTCGAATTGAAGAGTCTGACTTAGAGGTTAGTTGATATTTGTTTTGAGTCCCATACGTTCTTCAACTGTAGGAATTCTGCCCTGGCTTTGCCAATCCTTGACGTTACGTCTGCATCAAATCCGCCTTGTTCATCGACGATGCCCCCCCAGATACGTGAAAGTATCCACTTCTTCCAGAGTTTCACTGTCAAGTTGAATTGGGTTAGTGCTCCCTGTGTTGTATTTGAGGATCTTGCTTATTCCCTTACATATGTTCAGGTCCACTGATACTGAGGTTGCTGCTACACTGGTTGTCTTCACTTGTACTTGTTGGTTTGTATGTGAAAGAAGAGCTAGATCATCTGCGAAGTCCAATCCATCGAGTTGCATCTTATTTGTCCATTGAATTCCGTGTATCCCCTCAGATGTGAAGGTCTTCGTGATCCAGTCATCCACTAGAACAAAAGGAAAGGTGAGAGTAAGTAGCCTTGTCTAACTCCGGTCCTTACTGGGAATGTATTTGTCATCTGTCCTCCATGCATAATTCTGTAATTTGTTCCGTCGTAATGCAAAGTATATTACGTACGTAAATAAATTAAAGGTGTATAGTGAACTGTTAGATCTTCAAAACAATTATTCATTTAGAAAATTAAGTAATATACTTTACATCACTTAATTTTTTCAATGAATGATCGTTTCAAAGATCTAACAGTTCTCTACACATCTTTAATTAATTTACATTATTCTACTTGTATAAAATAAAAAAAATTATTCACTTATTTTCCCGACTTTACCTTCTTAATCATTATTTTTCTTTTTACTACATACTTAATAATAATAATAATAATAATAATAACTTAAATATGATCATTTAAACCTTTAAAATAACTAATATTCATAAAGAAAGTGAAAAGAAACTTGTTCAATTGACAATTATATGAATATCATATATGCAGAACATTATTTAATGATAATATTTTAAAAATCATATTATCTTGTAAAAAAATATTCATATTATTTATAACTTATAATTAAAAATATACAATCATAATTAATTTAAATATAAAACTTATTAATTTCATATAATCATCTTTATTTTTCTAATAAATAATTACAATGACAAATAATACTGATTTAAAATATAATAAAAATTATTTTTTTTCTTTTGCAAAAGAATTTTAAGCTGAATATTTGATTATAATCCCATGAGTAATATAAATACCTTCTTAGATAAGATAAAGTTAAGTAGAACTAAATATTAAAATATTATATATATATATATATATTATAAACTGTAAACTTAAAACAGATTATTGATTTTTCTATCTTATAAATGTTCCATATGAAACAATAAAAAAATATTTTTTTTAAGAAAAAAAAGTAAGTTTCATATAGAAACAATAACAAGTGAAAAACTATTGTTAGCTAGATAGTATTGAATAGGTAATTCATTGAAGTATAAAGTTAAATAAGCGTTGGATTCATTTTTGTGAAACAATGAAGTTTTAATACTGTTTAGTGTTTTATAGTTTTCGATGCTTCTTCAATTGACTTCATTTGGTCAGCAAGATAATGTCACAAATTATACAAGAGCTTCATAACACTATTTAAATAAATTTGGAAAATCGTTAGCCTAAATAGTTATCAAGCAACCACTCACTATTAAGAGGGAATTAAAGGATTATGACAATTCTCGTAATGTTGATTTAAACAGACCGTCAGTTGGATTGTTCAAAGTACAGTAATTAATACTATGCCAGTCCGTATAGTTGTAAAATCACTGATGGTCCATAAAGTGACTTAAATATAATTGCTTACTTTTATGGCCTTTTCGACAACCCATTTAAATTGTTGGCTTTAATAACTTTTGGAATGTTGAAATGTTTTTTATATTTCGTCATACTGTTTTTCTGAAGAAATAAATCAGTTCAGTAGTTTAATTATAATTCAATTTATGTGATTATGAATTTCTACACATAGTAGCTCATAATTGAATTCCATAATCTCCCAGTTTATTTAGCTTTAAGATTGCTTCAATTATCATAATAATGTTGATGTATTCGAATTGAATAAAAGATACATTGAATTTTGATTCAGCGAATATATTTCAAACATAATCATCGCCTTCCATTAGTGTCCTGTTAATCAATTTAAGTACGGTATCTGATGTATTGCTAATCCTTACAATTCGAACTCAGTGCTTCAAAACTACAGATTCAGTAAAAAAAATAATCACAAATGTACATAAGTCAAACAAATAAATCAATTATATTCTAGTATATAGAAGCTATCAAGCTACCTTCATAAGTAGTTAGTTATCTTTGTCACCACTTCACAGTTGGGATAGTTATAAATAGGATAAAATCGAAAGTATATGGTGCAACAAAATTAAGCATATATCGACGACTAAGATTGATTGAATCATATTAATTGTAGCTATTTTACACGAGAATTCCATACTTTCAATGACCAGATTAAGAAAACCTATCGCTTTTATTTATCAGTTGTTTTCGTTTCTTTAAAAAATCCTTAGAATGAGGGTGAACTATGTAGCCGGTTTTTAAATAATTAAAAGCAAATGAATAGTTCTTTGTAGTGCTGACAAAAGTTAGTTAGGGATTGGGTTGGCAAAAGTGGATGTTTATACACTCACCAGACTGATTGTTAAGGTTGATGTATTTTCTAAGAGTATTCAAATTGAATGCCATGCAGTACCGACCCCCCCCCCCCCCCGATGTGACATATAAGTGAAAAGATTTACAGTTACTAAAGGAAGTGTATAAACTTAATGCTGAGAAATAGTGAAAACTACAGTGAACAATTGGTACGCTGAAAACACGAAGTTCCAAGTCATCTATTTGCCTAGGAGCTGAAAATAAGTGTAAAGGTTTACACACCAACAAAATCTCACTTTTGAGAGATTATTCTGCGACTTGAGGTTTTGTTTGCTTACAGTCACCACTTCTGCACATAAACCCTTTGAATCTATGTCCTAAACACTCATAACTAATGAAGTACATGTTCTTGAACTGGACCTAGTAATTCAGTGTCAGTTTGTTACTCGAGTGGTGTAACAGATTGTTAGTCAATCTTAATGAAAGTTATAAATATACATTACAGGGATATCAAATTATACAGCTAAAACTTCATATCATTCTTTTGATTTCAATATTTTTATAAGAAACATTATATTCCAGGGAGGCTTGCATACGAATTCCTTAGAAATTTCTAACCAATCGTTGTAAAGTAATATTAAACAAAGAAAGAATAACAGCAGGTTCAGAGAATATGATGTTAGTTAACTGTGGAGAAATCTTAATTGCTCGATTTATCCCGAAATGTGTGGTAATGATGTTACCTAGAAAGACAATGAAAGTTTCGCAAATGAACATCCATCACAAAAACTAAACGCCTAAATTCTATTTCTGACGTACAAATATTCCCCCCCCCTACACCATCGACCATCATCACAAAACCATTTAATCAGTACGTTAAAAAAAGATGGGCATCATGTGAAATCGTGAAAAAACAATCAGTGATAAATGATCATTTACATATGCTTGATTTTAATGATAAAAGCGCAAAAGCAAAAACCAAATTTTGGATAAAATTTACCTAATTAAATGTAAATAATAATAAACTATGTATATTTAAACTGAAATTTTAATAATTTATTGACTTTCGAACAGATGCTAAGTTCTTAATTAAATTAAAATAACAGAATTCAGTGGTTTTATTTAAGGCTTATTAAAATCTAAAGTCAAATAACTTGGAATTAACTACATTGATTAAGTGTACATAATAATGTTCATTTAGTTGAATGTATTTCTAAACTCAATCTTGCAAATCAAAAACTACGAGATTTCATTAGTTTAAGAATATTCATTTATTTGTATAAGTATGAGTAAATACTTAGTTATCAAGAGAAAACTTCAGCAGTAATGAAACTTGATTTTTTTTAACAGTTGAAACAAATATTGCAATAAATTTTGACTTAAGTTAATAATGAAACTTTTCACTAGAAATCGTAACTAGTGATTTAGTATAGGTTTCCGGACACTTTATAATGACGACGAAGCTTTCACTAAATGATATAAAGTTAATTTAAGAATAGATTTAAATTTGTCAAAAAAGTTTATAAACACTTTCACATACTTCATGATGATCCACTATCTGTGTAAATAAACTATACAGTAATCTTTAAAAAAATGAACTTTTTAATAAGTATTGTCGACTGTTACATACTACGATTATATCATTGTAACTTCTTTTTTAGACAACTGTGAGAAAGTCACGAAACCAAAGGGCGAAGATAACAAATGTAGTCAATGTCATGGAAATCACACAAACTTTGAAAGTACATTCTGATATCTTATTATTTTCAATTAGTATTGAGATTTGTCCGTCAAACGAGAAAATTGGTTTACGAGAAAGTTAGTTTATGTAATGGACTAAATTCAACGTTAAACAGTAATTGCGCTTTCATTTGGAACTAATTACACGTGCAAAACACGTCAATCACGAAACAGGATCCAAAAAACTTCAGGTCTTTTCTGAACGTGTTATCGGTTAGCCATTATCCAATAAGTATTTCCAAAAATCAGTCAATTGGTAATATAGAGTGAACATCAACCAATGTCCTAGGTGATAAGTAATTCACTTATGACACACTTAAGTTCATGGGATACAAATTCACACCACAACCTCTGAAATTTATTTAGAAAGATATCACTTTTGAATATAGGTTTACTGTTGATTCTGGTGCTTAGTATTGATCAGTTGGGTATAAAATTATCATTTTACCTACAATACTAAATAAGGCATTCATTTTTGGAAGATAGATCAGATAATAGTTCAATAATCAAACGTCATCTATTATACTAAAATTAATTAAATACAGCAGACCTAAAGAATTTAAATACTAGGAAAATTAAAAGATTTCAAGTGATTCGTTATAAATGTTCACACCTTTATTAGTATCAAATACCTTATTTTGATCATAATTGTCGTCAGGAACTAACAGATGAAAAACATATAAAGTCTTAATGACTAAAGTTTGAAAAATAATATTCAGATCCAACGAGATATTCTGACATGATGACATACAGTATGAAATTAATACATTCTCAACTCTAATCGTTTCCATTTTTGTATTCATCATTTGCAGTGTACTGATACTTAACAATCCGAAGACATCCCAAGTTTGATTGTATGTACGTTCTAGTAATAAACAAAAGGAACTATAAAAATGACAAACATTATTGCATAAAGTAGATTCGCTGTGCACTGCATAACTGATTGTAACAAACATTGATCATCAGTCCAACAACACAATTAATCATTTTATGGGTAAATATACATAGACAGATATTAGATTGAAAAAATGTTAGAATTTGAATAACGAAATTCCGAGACGATTGAAGAACTTCTAGGATATAAGGAAGTAGATAAGCCGAATACCAACATGCTGATCAACATAAACCGCTCACCAGAATGAAAGAACTTATTCGATAAACAGTGGAATACTGCTTAAGAAGGCAATCAATCAACAATGTGAGCTACCGAGCAACACCCTAGAGTTCAATTGTATTATTATCCTGTATGAACAGAAATGTACAGGTTTACTTTACTTTCACCATTTATGATGTTGTTTACATATATAATAGAAGCATAATAATTGCATCACCCTATACGTCAATGACTCAAATGATAATAACTATTTAAGTGAAACAATTATTGGCAGTATATAAATTACATTCATCCTATTTATTTCTATAGCCTCAACGGTAACTAATATTACTAATTTCTGATACAACTACTAGAATTAATAATGCTGATAAAACTCCTGTGTTCAGAAGTTACTAATTTGAATCATTAAAGCAGTCAAAGAATTATTTTAAAACAGTGGGTTTATTAGTCAAGCTTTTATTGTCATTCTCAACAATACAACTAGTGACCATATTAGGTGTGAATGAGTAGTCTAAGTGAATTAAAACTAACTAAATCACTCTGAGTTTACGAATATAAATTAGCAAATAAACGTAACATTTCATCATTCATATTAATGCACATAGATAACCCAGGACACAAATATAACCGCTAAAATATTTAAATTATAGAATGAGGAAGCTGTATAAGTACCAGATATTTTCTCGTAATACAACATTCAGAACGATTTTCAGTAGGTGGACGTAAATTCATTTTATTTATCAATGAAATAAAAACAATAAAACATATCCAAAGGTCAATTAAACACCAATAACCAATTAGAATGCAGATTCATATGACGATAGTAAAACCGTTGAGAACAACCAATCATTCATTGCGTCACTTGAACACATTCATTTGATAGTTGTTTAGTGACTGCTAAATGCTAAAAGTTTCAAAATTAACCCACTTAATATAGAGAATACGACACCAAAAGAATCATCTGCCCAAGCTATAAGCTCTCTTCAACACCTAATCTCTAACTATTAACAATAGACGAGATAATTTTTCATAAATGTAATAAATAATTGAATATACTGATATTTTCAAAATGTTTTGTCTATTGATACAAACAAACAAGTAGAATTAAAATAATTTCCACTTAGTAAAGATAATTTTTAATTTGAAAAACAAAGTAAAACGCGACAAATATTATTTAGTAGACAAAAATAAATAAAAGATTCTTTCAATTATTATCACAATACACAGATAAATCACATGTCTGTTTACTGATTACAGGATACATGTAGTGGTTTGAATAGCACGATAGTTTCAAGATAAGGAAGAGTTGAATAGTTAATTAAACTATAAATTAAGCACAGTGGTTTTCATCTAAGTCATTCAGTGTAATGAGATGTTAGTCATTGTTATTTCTCAATAGACCACTATTTAACTGATAAAATTGACATTGAAGTGAACAGTGATAAGATAAATTGAAAAAACAAGTAAAAGTAAAGTGTAAAGATGAATGTAACAGTATTTATATACCCAATATATTCATAATTTTAACTCCAAAGAGAAATTATTTTTAATACACCATATTTTGCAATATAAATTTTATCAGGAACTAACTACGGAACGATCATAAAACTAAAGATTATGAACTGCAAATTAATAAATATTATGTAAAAATTAAATTGCAATGCAAACTCAAACATTTTTTTCAACTTTCATTGGTTTTTCATTCACTGCATTCATTTCGCTTTAAAGAAATACAAATCTATATTCATTCATTTCTACTTAGTTTCTACTCACTTACCTACTACTACTTACTATGTTAGAGATGAAATTTTAAGAGAATAAAAACGTATGATGGATTGGGAGGAAAAAAACGGTAGAAAATCTTCTAAAATCAGTCATGTGTTTAATAGCAACAGAAAAGAAGAATCAAAGACAGTGTTTTTAGAAAACGAAGGTAGAAGATCAAGATACCTAATAATGATAACAATCAATCTTTTCAGTCAAGCAATACATCTTAAAGTGAATCCAAGCAAAATGACAGGCTGACCAATTCATTTTTTTATCCACGTAGTTAAAAGTCTTACTAATTTCTCTTCTCTGCTTATCCAACTCTAAATGAAATTAAACTGCAGTATAAAAGAAACTGAGGATGTCATTATAAAAGCTAAATACTAAAATTTATCAAGCTGCACTTTTTATTAACACCCCTTCGTTAAGTCAGTCAACTATTCTTTTAAGGCAACTTTTGTCTAATTTACAGATATGCTTATACTCAAAATTTTCTAACCACGTTTGCAGTCAACTGAAGTGGCATGAGACATTCTGTGTATATTCAAGTAAATAGATATATTTAATGAATGTTTGTTCCCATAAAACAGATGAAACGACAATACTGATCAAGTAGACTGAAAAGATAATCAATGAAAAGTTAAATTTCTCCAAGACTGATGGGGTGATTTAACAAATATTGAATAAAACTCAAAATTTCCAGAGTTACTTTTTATACACAAAGAAATAGACGATCAAATCAGGCTTTAATGAAATCATAGGGAATATAAGCATGGTATAATGTATGCGAATAACATTCATCCCTCACCGAACCTAAAACAACACCAAGCATTGTTTTATATTTACTAACAAAAAGATAATTTCTCAAGTCACTAGTCCGAAGATCACTGCTATCTAAGTTCTTTTTCAATCAAAAAAATTTCATCTCCCACGAAAGAAAAATTACATTACACAGTTTCACTAATTTTAGAAATTTTCATATTTTAAATTAGATGCCTGGTAAAATTTGCAATATCATTATCGCTGTAAAAATACAAGTAATTCAATACAAGCACCCGGTTAATAATGAGAGGAGTGATTTAGTACATCACATAAACAAAATCAAGAAATCACTACCATATTTACCGGAACATTCAAATGATAATCGAAATCAAGAGAAAGTAGTATGGAATGAATAGAGCAATTAGTTTCTGTAAAACCACTATGATCTGATGCCGATCCTCGACGAAGTGATAGTTTACGCATAGAATCAGAAACAAATGACGAACTGACTATTTTTCTTCATTATACAAGTTTTTATTAGCATATTTCTTTTAATAATCGTGATTGGTTTCAGATAAGTTCTTGTAGGGAGCACGTCGGTTTCTATGGTTATGTACGGTCTGCGATACATTGCAGCCAACAGATTTAGAGTAGCCTGATTACACATAGTAATGCCCTCGATACTCGGTACGATCACTATGATCGTTATTTTTGATAACCGTGCTTCAAACTGGGTGTCACTTTCTCCTTCCCTAACCAGAGCTACTCCAAAAGACGAGACTTGTAGGAGGATTATACTGCAGAGGAAACTGAGATGAGGTGACCGAACAATATTCATTTGCGTACACTCATTTTTACATCAATTAGTTTATAGTGATCATTGGTTGTAATAATTAACTTTTACAAAAAATCAGCATGAATGAGTGCAACTGAGTGCAACATTTCACTAATACAATTAAATGTTGCAGTACTCTCGAGTATAATTCACATTGGATTCAATCAATATAGTGGAAGTTTTTAAATCACGCTTACCAAAAATCAATTCGAGTCCTTTCGTCTGATTTTATGAATAAATGTAATTTTGAGGATTTTCAATCTTTAACAGTTTCTGTATCACATAAAATTATCAAGCCCATTCGATAAACCGTAATATATAAGCAGATTAAACAAGATGGACCGATCCTCTATGCGTCACTCGAATGTTCAGGTTAATAGGTGATGACGTAATGGTGGTATACATTTATATTTATACTTACGAAACACAACAGAAGACAAATAATGATATTTCTGCTGGAGAATAAACAAATAAAGCGTCTTAAAAACTTCACAACTAACATCATGATGAAAATATCACCTTATCGCATTTATAAAGCAATCCCAGACTGTTATGAATACATGATAAAATACGAAAAAAATAACCAGACACAACTACGATGGATACCAAACAACGAATTAATCAATCAAATAATCATAACACTTAAGATGCTAATAAATATTCAGGAAAGATGAGTAGATGTATCACAATTGAATAAAAACCATATACGGAACGATATAACAAGAATCTGTTAAAAAAGACCAGTATAGCAATTCTCACCACTATGAATTCCATATATCATAGTAAATATTAAGACATTTTCTCCAAAGTTTAATGTATTAATTGAACAAAATTGCAAGACATTTAGTTACGCTCTGGATTATGACTATGAAACTGTTTTCAAATCACTAATGGATACTAATAACAAAGGTTCATTTTTACTGAAATCTATTTTGTCTAAGTAGCTATTATTGTAGGGCATATTCATTGAGGCATTTAACTTAACAACTTGTTGAAAACCGATGATACTTTGATAATTGAACTTGCTAAGTGGCTTCAAATTAATATTGTCACTTTCCATCGTGAAAGCAAAAATTATAACCGACTTAATGAAGCTTCGCGTACATAGGTTTCGTAGGCAAGGAACTAATTAATGCAACTTTATTGTTTACTATTCATATAGGACTAAAATATTTACAGTAATCTTAGATAAATCAAGATTGTCTGCTAGGTTTCACTTCCGGAAACTGTTGCGTAGATACGAATATTGTATGACTTTCGCCTACTTAATAAGACAGATCTGAGGCGGTATAGCACACTCTATATTATCTTTTAAGTATTGAGTATTGATATCTTTGCATACTTCTTACTTCTCGATTTATTGCCTGTACTATGTTCAGTTCTTTAAAAGATATATATATATACATATATATATATATATATATATCGGCTCTTTTAATTTTCACAATCCCGATATAAAGTGTAGCAGTGTATGCCGACATTATATCTTACATTTTTTATGACTGACTAAATGTGTATCGCTCAAAGACATATTATTTTAGAAATTCAAAACTACGCATTGTTTTTAATAAGTTATTTGGATTTTAATTAGTGCGTAAAGCAGTGTACCATAACACATAACATAATATGAGAATGCGCATGAATGTTACATTTATTGAAACCCAGTATAAACCGTTGAACTTAAATTCACTTCAAAGACAACAAGTAAGATGTGCACGCGTTTTTCGAAGGTCTCTAAATAAGAAAAATTAAGTGAGAAAAAAACAATTCTAATATAACTATTCCGTAAATCCGCAGAATTGTAGTTATCAACATTACAAGCAGGTAATAGTCAGTTACGATGTTAATGCTATTGGCAAAGTACTCAATCGAAAGACTGCCTATAAGAGAAGTTATTTGGTAATCCTTAAGGTGATGAAAGCAGTAAAAGGAGTATGCAATTCAACACAGGAAAAATTGCTTCTAAATAATAGATGTGTTTTTTCCTATTTATAAATTTGAGTGCTAAATGTTCACTTGATAAATGCATCAGTGGGTGAAGAAAATAACGTGATAATAGCGGAGTGTATTAACTTAGTATTTATAACGACTCAGCTAATGCTATTGCCTAGTATTCTTAGACAATGAACACTCAACAAGATCCCCCCCCAAAATCAGAACATGTTTGAACAGAAACGTAATTGTATTCAAAATAACAAGGGTAGATAGAAGTAGGAATTCCCAGTTAGAGAAACGTTAATATATTTATAGTATTTACATAAGAAGCTTCGGGAGTCTTCTTCAATAATCCGCTAGAACTGATTAGTTTAAATGACCAATCATAGTGCACCATAACGATCATGCACGGGACATGCTTTAATCCGGTCTAAATCCCACTAACACGGAGAAATGAATAATAATGAAGTATTGAAAGTATAGGTAGGTTAAGATAATTACCAAGTAGGAATTTGGATATACCACTGTTATATACAAAGTTACAGTTCAAACAAGCTAATTGTCAATACCCTTGCTGTGCACAAGATTCTATGTGTCAATCCTTTATAACCACTGTGGTTAATGCTATAGGTAGTACTACCAAAACTTTTTAGAACCTAACCGATCAGATACCCAAGAATACTAATACACATAAATCATATCTATTTTATCGTCGATACGTGTTTAAGCAGAGGTATAATGGATCGATTAATACAATACAAACAATTAAGTAAAAGGTAATAAAACCATTTTTATTTCATTTGTAGCTGTACAAGGGTTTGGACTGTAATTATTGCGTTGTGGTTAGCCTATATTTAACCATCATGTCCATCCAATTCTCTCCACCTACCACGACGTAGGCGACGTTGCATTTCTTGTTTGATCCACCAGCTAGGCATTCCCCGAGGAATGGGAATAGCAGCTGGATATTCATATCTTTTACGACGAGGTTCTTCAGAATCGAGAGGATTCCCTTCATTTGCCAATCGTGCACGAATTATCTCCTCGTACAATTCTTTTCGATCACGATAACGATCCAAATATACATCAAATGATACATCACTATGTACACCATACCTTTCCCTTATCAAAGGGATGCCATGGGGGTGACGACGAGGTTTAGTCCATGAATTGGTAACTGGAAATTTCTCTTGTGGTGGTAAACGAGCATCTGGCCACTGAATTTCAAAGACTGGCTCTGGTGCATCTAAAAGGCGATAAAAAGTGAACGTGCTAGAAATTCAACAAATTAGTTTTATTACTAATATTGATTAAGTAGTTTAACGCTTGAAAACAAATGAATACATGCATAAACCTGACATTATAAGACTAGTATTACAGATTAATCATGATTTTAGCCACAGAAAACAAAGAAAACATGATATAGACAAGATATCATCTAAAAACTGGGATATTATGTTTCATGTCTTAGTCATCTGGTACTCAGATGTACCACCTAATCCAGACACATCGTAAAAGATAGCATTATCTAACTACTACAGATAACATATAACACTCCTGATTGGATCAGCGGAAAGCTTCAGACCAACAATCAGCTTATGTTGTGAAACCCTTATATATTACACTGATGCTTCAGCACATAACAGATAAAATACTAGTTATGTATAGCTCAAAAAATATTGCGGCTACACGCCGATGTGCTAGTCGCTTAACTTCAAACAAGTAAGTCATAAATTTTAAATCCACTTCGAGTACCTATTTTTATACAACTAGAAATTACTTATCACTACACAATATACATGGCATATAATCCACTATATAAACATTTATAAAGATTTTATGAGCTACATTTTCAAACCAGAGGTCAAACTTGTTTGAACAAAAACTTAACACAAAAGTATCATACAGCTTACTAAGATTGTGTCGAAAATAAGATCGCACACTTTCATCCCATATTGACTGAAAAAATACTAAACCAGCTGGGGTTATTTCATCTTGTAGACTTCGGTAAAATTCTAAAGTGTTGAAGCCACGTTCGGATGGAATGTCCCTAACAATTCAAGTGGAAAATTAAAAAAAAAACTACAATGTATTCAAAAGTAACCATAAATATTGATGGTAAAAGCTGCACAACGGTTTTCATTAATGAAACTAAAACATAAAAATGTAAGAATCATAACTATGTACATTCGCGTAACTGTAATGCACAGTACTACATAATAATGGCCAAAGATAAGTTACACACGATTAAGAGAACTAACTGGAAAAGATATGTTGTATCACGTTATCTGTCATAAGTTTAAAAGCTCCAGAAGGAAAAATGAATTCGTCTACGTTTCATTCTACCTAAAAGTATGTGGATTATATCGTCAAACCGTACAATCGCAAACGAACCAACAAAGTATCACATAATAAATACGGTTATCGTATGGCAAGGAAACAATAACCATATAACTTCTACAAAACTGTGCATGCAATCATCACTAGCAATGAATTGTTGAAGGTAGTCGATAATTTTGCAAACCTACCAAGTTTTATAGAAGCTGATTGTGGTACTATAGAAGGAAATAAAATTTTCAACTAAATAGTGCAATAATCGTTTAAGCCAACTGTGTAACGTCTGAAGTGTACACAACTGAAAAATTCGAAATAACGGATTCCTTGGTTTTAAACAGTACGTGATTTGATTTTTATTGTTAACTACCTTTATTTCTTAAAGTTAAACTAATTAACAAACTTCATTGTCAAAATTTCAAAAGGATAACTAAAGCAGATTTTGTTTTCATGAACTTTGATATTGTAATTAATAACTAATTAATTAATTAATGATCATAACAGTTAAATAAGTAAACGTATTAGATTAAGTCAGGTTACAACAACAGATAGGAACAAATCGAAATATTTAGTACAATCAAAGTACAATTCTGATCGTGTTGAAGTTATATCATTTGGGTCAAAGTGAAGTATGATTGCGAACTGTGAATGAGTATGAAGTGTGATTTGTGATGTGAAGAAATTGGAATAGTCTTGTTACGTTGATTTTAAAGCTGATGTAAATAGCATGTGACGCGGAATGGATTTAAAATTCTCCGAGTTCATTAGGATTATTAGATTATTTAACGTAGTCTTTATGTTACTTGGTATGAGTTAAGTTTTCGAGAAGACTCACCAATATAAAGGGCAACAAAACCGGTACGGCCTAATGTGCAAACACAGCTTTGTTTAGCGACTAAATTACACAAAAAACATTTTTTCGACTTCAAAGAAAGATATTTCATATATCGCTAGACGCTACTTGACTTAGTAGAAGGAAAGGTTATATATTCATTTAACGGAAAATGTACACAAACAACTACAGTTAAGTTAAATCAAATTTCACATATGTTCAACATACATACGAACTATCCCAATTTCTTTACATCTTAACACTTTTCATAAGCACTCACAGTTCAAAATCATACTTCACTTTGACCCAAATGACAACTTCAACAAGATCAGATTTGTACTGTGATTGTACTAAATATTTTGATATGTCCCTCTTTATTATTTAGACACAATTTAATACCGTTATTTAATTGTTTTCTAAACAAGCGGCTTGCACTAAGTCGTGAAACGTCATAAATATTAATATCTATGCAGTGGAATACTACAAATATATTTCTTTTCTATACACTATCTACCCGATTCCAAATTTATTTGAAATTATCAAGTTAGACTTTGGAAAGATATCTACATAACAGTTTAATTAACGAAACGTCACTAAAACAAAAGCAAAATAACTTATTTACATTATTAACATACCTACTGGGATTTCTTTTTTTCCACTGACATAAATCAATTTTACCATGATCTTGTCGATAAAGTACGAATACGTACCGATGATACCCAGTTCCTTGGTAAGGTAAAGGAGGCATATACGGAATAATTTCATCACCGTTGATATCACTGGATATGGACTGTAAATTTGTCCTACATATCAGGAATTTACAAAAGGAAAGAGACCATTTTAAATGCTATCTATGTAGCAGTATAACATCAGTCTTCAAAGCCAACAAGAAAATAACTTAGCCAAGTTGACAAAATACTAAATAACTACTTGATAGAGGAACAAAGTTAAAACTACCGGATCGCAAATACGAATAGTACTATACACGATACGTGGAAATGGTATCAGACATTTCCAGCAAACAGTCACACAAAAGTAGTGTATATGCTAATCTTCAAGATTGATTCACTCATCAAACAGTTGGTCATAACGTAGGACTTAGTACATACGTACACCAGTTCAAGTTGATATGGATCAATTAGCATAGAGAGGAAAGTATCAGGTCAAATCCCAGAGTAGTGGAGGCAGTAACAACAATAGTGATAATAGAAAGGATTAGGGATAGATGATAAGTTTCAAGAAAATATAAGTCAGTGAAAAAAGGAAAAAAATTATGATCAATTTAGAAACTTAGAATTTGGAGGAGCACGAAGAACGGACGCGCCTGAGTTATCGTGAACGACTTTGAGCCAAGTCATTAAAGATCTAAAACCATTAGGTACGATTATGGAGCTGATCTCAGCCAGGCAGTCAGCATATATTATCAAGGACCAGCCCAATTGTCAGTGACTTCATAGATTGCTGCCATCTTTTGTTTGGCTGCTCCTAGCTTTTTCCCACCCTACTTCTACACCAGAGAGCATTGCTCACTGAGGCGGGTGGTGGGTGGGTATACGTAACAAGTGCCCTAACCACCTCAACTAATGAAGATTCACCACTTCAAATCGATTTACCATATTTACCTAGTACCCTATTCCCAACCTACGTATTGCTTACTCGGTGGTCCCAGAAAACACGAGCAATACCTCGAGGACATCTATGGATGAATACTAGTAATCTATAATTATCCACTATTCGTAGTGGTTATGTTTCAAGCTCATAAAGTAGAACAGAGCGAATCGCTGTGCAGCAAACGCGCAGTAGACGCCACAACTGACACAAATCGGCAAAAGCCAAATAAGTCTTCTGTATCCGTGTCGAGATTCTACCAGACACCAGATCACCGGGATTGACGAGACTCCCAAGATAAGTGAAGTGGTCAACATCCAAAAATACATCACTCCCTACTACTAATCTTGGCTCCGATGCAAGACAATCCTGAAGTAACATTTTGCATTTCGAGGAGGAGAATTGCATCACAAACGTGCTTACACTGATGCTTAAGGTAGTCAGAAAACTGCATTTTGTCACCTGCATATTCTAAGTCAATAAGTTTGGCTCGTGGAAAGAGGTTAACCTCTGAGAAGTCAGATGATGAAAATGTTAACTCTAAAAACACGTCCATAACAAAGATAAAAATGAAGAAAGCAGACAACTTGAAATAGTCAATTTCGGTCACAATTCGTAATAAGCTATAACTCCACCAGCAATGTTCGAGTAGAGATTGTATACTGTGAATCTACTTATTTAATATGCCTTTCTACGATAGATACTGTCACACAACTTCACGATCAATAGAGTCAAACGCCGCCTTGAGGTCACATAATAGAACTATTGTTAGATGTCGAAAAGTATGCTTGTTTTAGAATCTGCCGAAATGTGAATATTTAGTCTATACAACCACACCCACACTGGAAGCCGCCATGACTTTTTCGAGTTTGCTGTTCATGAGCTTTAGTCCGGTGTAGAAGTATCATTGAGGCTAATATTTAGACACCATGTTTGTCCAACTGATTCTTCTGTAATTATCACACGATGACTGTCATTTCTTAAAGACTAGGAAGATTAATGAACGAGACCAGTCACATAGGATTACATCCGATTCCCAGATTCTAGCCAAGAACTCAGTTAATCTCATTGCTAAAACTGGGTCACCATCTTTAAATACCTTAGGGGTTAATCCATTGGGTCCTGCTGCTCTCCCACCCTTTAGATTGCCCATAGCCTTTTCAACCTCACTAAGACTTGGGGGAGTGATATCAATTTGCTATTCGGATTGTTTGGGGGGTGTTAGTAAATGAGGAATGGATGAAGACCAGTCGAGCTGTTACTTAAAGTGTTCAACCCAACGGTCCTGAGTGAATAATAATCCCATCTATTCCCGAGAAAGTTTCACCAAAAGCCGGCTTTATAATACCCACTTAATAATGTCCTTGATAAGTTTGAACAGCTGTCTAGTGTTATGTATTGCTGCTACCTTCTCTATCTCTTTGGCTTAATAAGAGATAAAAAACATTCGAAGTTCGCTGCATACATTCATGAATCGAAAAATATGAACAGATTAACAAATGGTTGCAGTCCACATCAACGCTTTTTAAGGTGCAGCAATTTTCAATCTCTCCTGAAGGTTCTAGGTTTGGTTTTAGGTGGGGGCATGTGTGTGAACTAGTATTGTCTTACGTAGCAATAAATCGCCCAAATTGCACTTTATCAGTTGGTCATTAGTGTGACATGTCCGGAGAAAAACACGTGATTGGTTAGTATCGTGTGACAGACATATGAGTCAAAGCCTAGATCTAACATATAATTGTATATGCACTATATATATATATATAAATGTAACGCACATTATTGGTTATCATTATAATACATGAGCGCGTGTGTGACTAATCGACTTCGCGATAAATCAGCCGGGTCTTTGTGCCTGAATAATAGATGAAGGCAAGACTGGGGATTATCTGTAAGGCACAGCGTTACGGATAACCGGGGTCAATAATATCGGCCATTCCTACGTCACATATAACATAGTGTTCCGTATTATAACAAGTACTTCGTAGCTTTTAAAAGGACAGTACTGGTGAAGGACTGGCAGGAGTCTATAACTGCTGTAACTCTTGGTGATGGACCATTAGAGGTAGCCAAGAAATTTGTGTATTTGAGCAGTTGTGTGAGTATTGGTGGTGTGACAGCTTTGATGGTTTGGTCATGTTTTGCGAATATCATTCCAGCAGTTTCTACATCGTGTACTTTCCGATCGTGTGTGAATCGTGCTTCTTAATCATACTACTTAATTGACAGATGTAAGTAGTAATTTGATAGACGACGTAAATTTCATGAATAAGGGATGTATGGTGTTTCGTGTAAATCAGATTGATTGGCAGGGGTGCACAAATGCAGACGCGCTCCTAATCCGACCAAAATCCAAACACATAGTATCGTTGATACCTCGAAATACAGCCAAAATGAAATATGAAGGCAGTGCTGGAGTTACCACAACGCCAATTGCAAGCATCACATTGTCAAAGTACGAAGCATACTCATCACAGCCGATCGATGCATTACATTCCGTTTGCAATTCCATCAACCTCATCCCAACCTCAATATTGCAATGTGTGGAAAAGGCGGAGGTAGTCAACCTATAACATAACGCCGTGATAGGAGAGATCTGCATAAGACAAGCTTTTGTCGGTTCATCAGGACTCCATGGTTAGGGTTCTAGAGATGGCGCAATCCAGTGGCTTGATACATTATCAAGTATGGCTTAGAATAGAAGCCAGTGCTGATCTTTTTATGTACAATGTACACTATTACTAACTGCAACCGCCAAATCCCATTAATATGAAAAAGATTTACGTAACAAACAAATTTTATCATTAATAAAATCACAACAGAAAACTTACACCATCCAGTGAATATATTCATTAGATGCTTCACAAGTATCGCTACCAACTGGTTCATCCGGACATGTCATCAGTAGAGTCCAGTAAAAATTGCTTGGTGCTGCCGACAGATCAATATATGGAGGATTCTGTTAAACGTTTTCAAAAAACAATGGAAACTATTGAAAACCGAAATGGTATAAACACTAATCAAACATCGTATATATGGAAAGATGCGAACCAGGTACAATACAGTTAACCTAGTCAAATACAATGAAGTGAAGCACATAATTTTGATTTTGATTATACATGATTGATTCGATGTTTATAAAAGCAATACAGTTTTTTTAAAACCAATCGTACAAATAACTTTAAAATTAAAAAAATTAGCTTAAGAAAATAAACAATAGGTTTACAAATTACGACTACAGCCATATTACAGAATAGACATGACTCTAACTAAATAATCAAACGGACCTAGGTGAAGAATTAAAACCATTGTTTAGTGGTTTGGAGCCGAGTGATTATGTCAATAGACCATAGTTCCACCTTTCAGTAAATAACATACATATGTGCATGTTGTTGGGCAAAATGATGTTATTTAATCTTTGCAAACCCATCGTAGTAATTAATATAACTTGGTCATCAAGTACAGGCTTTGTGTACTCGGCTTTGGGCAGCACTTTATGTGGGAGCTAGAGGTATTACTAGGCTTGGCAAGTGGATTCGAATTTAGGACAGTCTGATTGAAGGCGGATTGCTCCAATCCCTAGGCTACTGCTCCTAATATCGGCCCTACGATCTCTAAGCTAAGTGGTTTGATGGAAAGTTACAAAATCCTCTCGACCATCTTTTTAGTAGTCGTAATACACAAGTAATATTTTCGCTCCGGTAGAACTGTACTGAAAATTATATTAAAACCTTGGACTAATATCTATGACGTTGATAAGTCAGAGTTTAAAACAACAGTAAAATTTGGAAACAGAATTTTAAAGTAAACTTGCAAAAACCGGGTTGCTTTTGGACAAGGGTAATTGTATTGATCAAATATTCATTCCTCGCTGTTCCGAAATATACGAACAGATGATGTCTGACTGCAATTGTATTCTTTGATCTGGAGATTCTGTAACTTCATGTACTGTTAGAGAATTCAGAAAGCTCATCTGTCTTTTAGCGAATTACATCACAAATGACATGGGCTAGGAATCAATCAATCAATCAGAAGATGAGTATACGTGCAGCTTTCCACTTTACTATACGGATGTGGAACGTAGCCTTTAGAAGCATAAGACATTTGTAAGTTACTAGTATTTCATCACAGGTGTCATCAAAACACTGCTTGCATTTACTGAGACAGTCAAGTAGGCAAACCTGAGATTAAACACATAGTACTTCGGAAAGGCGCCAAATCAGTTGATTAGGTTGTGGACCCAGAATGACTAAAATTGAGAAATGTATTATGAATGCCCAACCACCGCTTAACTCCGCCTGTAGCCCCTAGGGTTGCTGCCGGTCCCAAGCCCGGATAAAGGAGGAGGGTTGGGCATGGGGCTAGCAACCCCATCCCGTAAAACAGCAAATGTGCTAAAAAAACGCTAACCAGTAAAATCCTTTATAACCATTTTCACTCTGCCCTGGGAGTTGGAAGGTATGTTATGACGCCTCATGGTGAAAGCCGAGTTTCTTCGGAAGCCACGAGGCCGATGTCTCTTCTGACAACCAGAGCAACCATTAGTATAGGTACGTGGAATGTCCGCACGCTGTGGGAAACAGGGAGGACCATGCAAATAGCTGAAGAAATGAAAAGATACAACCTGAAGATACTTGGAATAAGCGAAACGCATTGGGTGCAAGCTGGACAGCAACGGTTATCCTCGGGAAATGTGCTTTTATACTCCGGCCACGAAGAAGAAAACGCCCCACGCACACAAGGAGTAGCATTGGTGTTATCCCAAGATGCATGGAAGTCTCTTATAAGATGGGAACCTCATGGACCTAGGATCATCACAGCATCCTTCAAGACGAAGAAGGAAGGGATTGCAATGAATGTCATCCAGTGCTACGCACCCACCAACGACAGCCACGAAGACGACAAAGACCAGTTCTATGCGAGGCTGCAGTCAATCATCGAGAAATGTTCAGCCAAGGACCTGACTATTCTAATGGGCGACTTCAACGCCAAGGTCGGAGTGGATAACACCGGGTATGAAGACATCATGGGACAACATGGAGTGGGAGAAAGGAATGATAACGGTGAGAGGTTTGTGAACTTATGTGCCTTCAACAAAATGATTATAGGTGGCACCATTTTCTCTCACAAACGTATACACAAAATTACATGGATTTCACCGGACCACATCACGGAGAACCAAATCGACCACATCTGCATCAATAAGAGGTTTAGAAGGACCATGGAAGACGTAAGAGCAAGGAGAGGAGCCGACATAGCTTCAGATCACCATTTGGTGGTAACTAAAATGAAACTGAAGCTGAGGAAGCACTGGACAACTGGAGCAGCAGTATTACACAAGTTTAATACAGCCCTTCTCCGGGATACTAACAAACGCAACGAATTCAAATTAATTCTCAGCAACAAGTTTCAGGCATTTCATAATCTACTAGAAAAAGGTGGAACTAATATGGAAGACAACTGGAAAGAGATTAAGGGAACAATAACCTCAACATGTCAGGAGGTTTTGGGTCTCAAGAAACAACACCAAAAAGAGTGGATTTCTGTTAGAACTCTGGACAAGATCCAAGAAAGGAGGAACAGAAAGACAGCGATCAATAACAGTCGGACAAGAGCAGAGAAAGCCAAGGCACAGGCCGAATACACCGAAGTCAACAAGCAAGTGAAGAGGAGCATCAGGTTGGATAAACGGAAGTTTGTTGAGGACCTAGCAATGACAGCGGAAAAAGCTGCAAGAGAAGGAAATATGAGGTTCTTATATGATACAACGAAGAAGTTAGCTGGGAAATTCAACAAGCCAGAACGGCCAATCAAGAACAAGGCTGGCAAACCAATCACTGAAGTGCATGAACAACGGAACAGGTGGGTAGAGCACTTCCAAGAACTCTTGAATAGACCAGCCCCACTGAACCCACCAGTCATCGAAGCAGCAGCCACGGATCTCCCTATAAGCACAGACCCACCAACAGTCGAAGAAATCAAAATGGCCATCAGACAGCTCAAGAGTGGCAAGTCAGCAGGACCAGACAACATACCAGCAGAGGCACTGAAGACAGATATAGAAGCAACTTCAAAGATACTCCACATTCTCTTCAGGAAGATTTGGGAGGAAGAACAAGTTCCAGCAGACTGGAAAGAAGGGTACCTCATCAAGATACCAAAGAAAGGCGATCTCAGCAATTGTGAGAACTACAGAGGCATTACTCTACTTTCAGTACCAGGAAAGGTCTTCAACAGAGTGTTATTGAACAGATTAAAGGGCCCAGTCGACGGCCAACTCCGAGATCAACAGGCTGGATTCCGTAAAGATCGATCATGTACCGATCAAATCGCCACTCTACGGTTCATTGTTGAACAATCAATTGAATGGAATTCACCACTTTACATCAACTTCATCGACTATGAAAAGGCATTCGACAGCGTGGATAGGAGAATATTATGGAGCCTTCTACGACATTACGGCGTACCCGAGAAGATAGTCAACATCATACGAAATTCTTACGACGGACTACATTGTAAAATCGTGCATGGAGGTCAGCTCACAGATTCATTCGAAGTGAAGACCGGTGTTAGACAAGGCTGCTTACTCTCGCCCTTCCTCTTCCTACTGGTCATCGACTGGATCATGAAGACTGCAACATCTGAAGGCACTCTCGGAATACAATGGACAACATCGACGAAACTAGATGACTTGGACTTTGCAGATGACCTAGCTCTTCTTTCTCACACACATCATCAAATGCAGAAGAAGACCAACAATATAGCAGCAGCCTCAGCAGCAGTAGGCCTCAACATACACAAAGGGAAAAGCAAGATCCTCCGATACAAAACAACAAACTCTAACCCAATTACACTTGACGGAGAAATTCTGGAAGACGTTGAAACCTTTACATATTTGGGCAGCATCATCGACAAACACGGAGGGTCTGATTCGGATGTGAAGGCGCGGATTGGTAAGGCACGGGCAGCATTTTTACAGCTGAAAAACATCTGGAACTCAAACCAACTGTCAGTCAATATAAAAGTCAAAATTTTCAACACAAATGTGAAGACAGTCCTGTTGTATGGAGCTGAAACTTGGAGAACTACAAAAAGTACCCTACAGAAGTTACAAGTATTTATAAACAACTGCCTGCGTAGGATTCTTCGGATCTGTTGGCCAGATACCATCAACAACAACCTGTTGTGGCAGAAAACTAATCAACTTCCAGTTGAGGAAGAAATTAGGAAAAGACGCTGGAGATGGATTGGACACACACTGAGGAAACCATCAAACTGTGTCACAAGACAAGCACTGACTTGGAATCCTAAAGGCCACAGAAACAGAGGAAGGCCCAAGAACACATTGCGTCGGGAATTGGAAACAGACATGAAGAGAATGAACAGCACTTGGGAAGAGCTAGAACGGAAAGCCCAGGACAGAGTTGGCTGGAGAATGCTGGTGGGCGGTCTATGCTCCACTTGGAGTAACAGGCATTGATTGATTGATTGATTGATTGAACCACCGCTTACTTTTACACGAGATAACGAGTGGCGTAAGATTGGGATATTTCTATGACTTATACTACTTTAGTATTCATCTTGATGTGTTAATGAGGTGGGAGATCTTCAATGGAACGCTACTGACCAAGTCAGAGCTTATAACAAACTCTCATCTTACATGTCAACCCTTAGTGATGTTCCTTAAAGCTGCTATTATTTCCATTCTAATATTACAGGTTCCCTCCTAAAAGTCATTTAACAATCATCTAACCTTTCAAGGATTGATTTCCTCACTGAATCACTCATCGACCTGGAGTATACAGTTTAGTCATATTAAGTAAAGATATTGGTCAAAACCCAGTTTCCTGAACACTATGAGTAACAAGAGAAGTACGTTTGCGATACTTTATCCCCCCTCTAAATCCATAATGCTGCCGTAGGATGTGTCACCTCTCAGGTTGATAGTGAACTGACTGAACAGATTGATCAACTGATTAATGTGAGAAAAGTCACCAGAACTATCAGTTTGGTAGAAAACAAAGTCTCGGCATGCTTAACTGGCATTAGCTAACTTGTGTTACCTAGAGCGCGGGAGAGCCATCTGTCAATTAAAAGGAGAGCATACTGAGCAACACTACGTTATGTATTACTCTATGTCTGAAATATAGTCTATAAAGATAGAAGCCATAATAAGCTGAAGGTTTTTGGCATCTTCGATAAATTGCTCGCGTGCAGCAGGACAACTGATGGTGAGGCTAGGTGCAAGATGTTAAACGACTACAGTGAACCTATCAACAGGTTGTAGATCTCTATCGACCAAAGGGGCCGGAGTATACAATCCGCATGTCCAACCACCATCTACTTTGATGTACGTTTATGACTGGAGCAAGAGTAATCTGAAAGGTAAGCCCAGTAGAACAAAAACGTAGCATCAGTCCTTGAAGTCAACGGCTGCTAGACTGGGTCATGTTGACCGATGTAAACTATCAGGTTGGAGTGTGTGGTTAATGATTTAAGAAGTTGGATAATATGGCTGCGGGTTGGCCATAGTGGTCTGCACAACCGTTAAATGACGATCAAAGTTGCTTAGTCTGTAGTCTATCGCAAACAATATAGCATAGTTAAGTTTACGACGTTTTGATATGATTATTTCATAAAAGAGATAACCTGTTGGTTACTCTTCCGAATTTTCTTAATGATCGATCTGGAAATGAGATAAAAATGAGCAAATGCAGTATGTGATAACATACCGATAAACTTAATCGATAGTACAAATTCCGATTGGCACATAAAGGTATCATATAATAAACTCAAAGATAGACAGGTAATTATAACTAACCATGGTAACATTCGCAGATATTAGATTCCCACTAAACACAGGTTGTACATATGAGGTAGATTGGTCATCTTTACATTTACTATGATCTGGAGTATTAGTCTGATTATCGTTTGCCTTCAAGTACTCTATGGCGAAATTCACAACAGGAACAAAAATATGAGGTGGTCCAAAAAGTGAGTTGAAAATACCATAATGCTGTGCAATATTTAATCGACGAAGTGGAGCCTCAATATCTTCACTTGGAGAGTGAATTATATCAAGAGGGACTTTAAGTATTCTTTTACGAGCCAGTGGTTCTAAATCTAATCTCTTCAAAAAAACTGAGGATTCTTTGGGCAAAACATACGGCAGTCCAATATCAATAGGTTTCACCGATGAAAGATTGTTTGGTTTAACAGTTAATTCTAAATATACGAAGATAAAAAAAATGAATTGACAGTCTCGAGTAAATAAACAAATAATTTTCGCTTGAGTTAGATTGTGAATGGTAAGCGGAATCCAGGACGCGCGTTCCGCCTCATCTTGGACTCGTTAGATGGATGTACCTGCATCCCAGTGTTCACACCGGAATTTGAACTTAGTACGTTCTGTACAAATGCCAGAGCTTTCACTATTAGGCTCTTGAGTCCAGACAGACACACTTGTGCAACGGATAAGCATAAATAATTAAAATGTGTTTGAATCTTTCCATTGATTTAGGACTAGATTTATTACACGGATCTTCGCCGCATGTGGCAAGGTCTTAATAAGTATAATGTTAACACCACACAAACAACCTACAAAAAAACCATGTCTGACTGGGCTCAAGAAGTTGTCTTGTGGGCGTTGTTGTTATAGTGCTAAGTCATAAAGACCAACATTAACCCATGATTCCTTGTAAGTGCATCAAGAAGAACCCTTCTATTTTTTGGGCAACTATATGTATGAATGATCAGCATAGAACCTGATACATATGTGCATCGGTCCAAGTTGCTATACTTCTGAAGCACAGCAAGATTAACACCACACAGTAAATATAATAATAATAATAATAATAATAATAATAATAATGACAAAGAAGACTAAACATAGAAAATGTGGTTGAGGGAGAAATGAAATAGCGCGTGGGAAGAAAGTCATGAAATAATCTTAAGCTCACGATTTAAGGAAGGACAATGAGTGGATACATCTGCGCCACTGTGAGCGATTCTGAGCCATGTCACCCAGCATTATCAGCCACTGGCTACGGTACTCCCTAGGACCCCGACTGATTCAAAACATTTATTTGGGCATTAAAATCACCAGCCATGAGTACCAAATCTGAGTGTTTAGCACCATGAAGAAGTTCGGGAAGTTTTCTGTAGAATCCATCTTTCGCGTCATCCAGGCTGCAGGCAGTGGAAGCGTAAGCAGAAACAATGAAACGGCAACGGCGTGTGTCCCTATCTTTCCGAGTTCTTATTAAACCATTTAGTCGGACGGCAAATAGGCGACTATCAACAGGAATCCATTCAAGAAGTGCCTGTCCTGCCCTCATTATTAACGCAATACCTACACACCAGCTAGCCCACGAGAAGTTGCTATCGAGTCGCCAAATAAACGAAAAGTGAATCGCGTGGGTTCTTCATTCTGACTAGGTGAGGTCAAGTGAATGACCATGCTAGGATCCTGTATGTGTGTTTCCGAGACACAACATACATCAGTAGCGAGGGGTTCTAATTCCCTATTTGACCCAGGGTTCGTACATTGAGTGCACTATGAAGTTTGGAGAGTGGTTTTAGTATACTCGGAACGCTATTTTGTGGGCCGGAATCGTTGGCACTAATGACAAAGGAGGAAGTTGAAGATAGGGACTTAGGCTTGAAGGTAGAGGTAGGATAAATGTTAGGAATAAAAGGATCTAATTAAGACGACGGTAAACTTGTTTTATTAGAGGAATGAGAGCAGTTATCACATCTCGGTTGCTGACAGTGTGGAAGTGTTCTTCTGGATATACCTTAAAAGCAAATTGGGTTAGAGTTGGTCCTAAATATCTGGAAGCATGAACACAGTACCCAAGGAACTGCTTAAGGCCGATCACACAAGGCCTTTTTGAAAAAGGTTTTTGTTGTTGTAGCTCCGTACTTGTTAGGGCCTTACTGTTAGAGACGCGAATCCGTTTAGTAAGGTGGGGTGTATATTTTCAGGGTCGACCTTTTCTAGCCCACCCTTCCTTTGTAGGAAGGCAGCATCGCTGTTATGCTGGTTGTCTATGTAAAACGCCTTACTGCCGTCAAACCTCCGTACAGCCAGCAGTACAACTTCGCTTTCAGACCTTATATTTGTATCTTCTGCTTTTAGTTTCACCTCTCTTCAACAAACTGCCTGTCATGGTAGGACGTTGAGGAACGACTGGTCCAGCCAGCATAACCCGACTGAGTTATCACGGTAGACAAGCCCGACCATTACGTCAAGGTAGCAGCACATTCAGGAACTGGGAAATAATAGCTACTTTCATACATCTAACAGAATAAAAGATTGCTGTATAGTGTACATATATGTGTGTGTACATTATGTTAATCAGCAGAAATAATTTTGATGCCAGTTTTTATATCTAGGTGTGGGTGACTTAGTTTTTGTAAGTGACTGCTATCCGGCCAGAGAACATCCATATAGATCAATGCATAATAGGTAATGCACAAACGAAACAATAGAAAAACAATATTTTACCACTATGCTACTACCTGCACCACTTAAATAGTACATTCCTAGGAAGACTAATTAGTGCAGCCAATTGCTACTAACACCGAAGAATAATCTCTGAATAAACAGATTTGTTTTCACTTAAGTCCATTGTGAATGCACATTAATGGATTCTTAGAAAAAATATGACACATTAAAAAGTGAACAACTAAAACTAGTTACCACTCTAAGTGACAATTTAACCTGATTCATAAGGTAACACTATTATTAAAACCTTAGAAATACTTTATCTTTGTCGATGATAAATGGAACAGTAAGTGAGATTTTGAATACAAAGGATGACAGTACAACAATTCGTTATTTCCTCGATCGCTTTGAAGAAATAACAGAGAAATGGTACTACGAATATATAAGTGAATAAATTCACAAAGCAATATTTCATCTATCAAGAATACCTTACCTTTCATTCTTTCTTCGAACGTCTTCCTACCACACTCAGGTACTTGACGTTTAGGATGTGGGTATAAACCTGGTTCAAGTAAAGGTGGCAAATAACTTCTTCTGTATAAATAATGTCGAATAGGTATAGAAAATGAAGTTCTTGAACAAGCGATCACATTAAAAGACAGCATTATATAAATATCAAATTAGCATTCCGAACAATAATATGACAGAATAAATATGTTTTTTGAGTGTACTTTAGAAACTTGAGGAGCAGGAAACAGCAAGCTACTGAAAAATACTAATACGTAAAAGCACAAGAAAAATTAGAAATACAGAACGAACCAATCAGAGATCAAACTCCTATTCAAGATCACACTTCAGGACGTAGCTAACTACGTCGACGGCACATCGTAACTTGGTTATTTCTGACGAGAAAATCAGTACTAGTTACTTGAAGGAGACAGTAACCGTCGAAAATTGCGCTAAAATCTTGTCTTGATTCCTATTGGTCAGCTCTTTAGGTAGTTGGAGCCAAATACGAGGAATGTGCAACTTGGTAGCAAGCCCTGTTGACAAAATACGACACTTTGATACATTTGGACTGATTAAGATGTGGTTTACCTTTAATTCTTGTCTGTTAAACCGATAGTATCACACTTGGATACTTTTGGACGGTTTGAAATGTCATTTCTTCATAACTACTATACGTAATATGTATTGCTGCCGTTGAATACATCCACACTGTTTGACATTTCCTTTTCATACAACTGTGGGCCAGCAGTACATAGCTTCATCAAATAGTGGAATAAAATGTCTATTTGATGACATCCAGATGATCAATTACTTAATTTATGAGTGTTATCTCTAAAGATAACCTTGCTAAACCTCGGATTTTTGACCTTACCTTTACATGTACAATACCAAATGCTAACCAGTATTTTGGTTTACTGGATCAAGAGCCAATTCAACATTGTGGGTCTGACAGTGCTTTGTTGAAGCATGGTATAAATTCAACTGGTTTATAATAACTTACATCATTAAGTATTGTTATAATTCGGCCGGATGTTGCCTGAAAACAGTTTGCCGAGTACTAGCTCTAGTATTGTTGTAGGTGGATCGTCCGACGTAGGCGAACTTTACCGACGAATTATGCTATCCCGATTTTTCCAACTTGGATACGGTTTCATCATGTATTAGAGGAGTTCTTGAGTGTAAGTGATATTAAAATCAAATAACCGATTTCAGGAGTCAAACATTTACTATGTTGTCACTTCAAGTCGTTGCCTTGACAGGTCCGGTGACATTAAGTACCAGTATGCGCTATACCAATGCACGTTCGGTATCTCACGTCCTCCTCGAGTTGCTGGACTTACTAGTAATGGGCAAATTTGTTTGATACTCATGCTCTGTTAGGTGTAAGTATTTAGGTTGCCAATCAAAAATAAGATTGCGGTACTCTCCAGCCGGATATGAAATATCACACTTCCAGATAGAGTATAACCATCCATGCACTACTACCTATATGGCAACGGATTGCTCAAGACGTAGGTTGTGTGATGCTGAGCGTAGTGTTATCTAACGATTTGTCGAGTGAACCACTGATCCCCTGGAATTTATGGATCTGGTGTATGCTGAACTTTGTAAAGTTCTTCTTTACAGTGATATTAGAAATATGAGGGCAAAGGTTTACGAACGCCAGATTAGTGTCCAGGTATTTGTTATCTTAATGACCTTATACAACGTTCAAGTACAATTCAGAAGGTCGAGGTCCTTTGGGACAGTGATGATGTTTCAAAAATCGTCTTTGCACTGAACTACATGATAAGCCTTTATGGAAAGTTCCATGAGGTTGTTGGCATAGACTCCACATATGAAACCAACAAAATGGGATAGGTCTTATCTAATATTTTTTTATGAAAACTTATAGGTGTCCTTCGTGCTCTAAACAAGGAGTTCCCGAGCGCCTCGGTCATTCTGTGCTTGTTTCACGCATGCTAAGCCTTCCGGAAGAAAGTAAGCTAATTATCTGGACAGAAGTTTTCGTTTAGTTTTCAAACACACTTGTGAAGAAATGGCTGTATCGAATGGCTCATACAAGTAGTTACGCCACGTATGTGACTTAATGTTAAATTATTAATTAGATTTTTGGATTGCGTTCGAATTATAGATCTTATAGGTAGAGCTGCTGGCGTATATATACGTTCGTATTAGTTGAGGTCATGGTCATACTTGGCAGCTTCTCGCAATAGAATCACCCTATCAGTGGATAAAAATACCAACAATTGGGTGGAAAACTCTCATCGACAACTGAAGTGTTACTTAAAGAGAAACTACCCAATAGAAATGACAGTCTGGAAGATTTGGAGATGGATTGATTATGACATACAAAGAAACCATATGCAAGGCACATTTTTGCTTTCCAAATATTGCAGATATGATGTAAGTTCTACTCAGATTCCGTTATTACATTTAGGTTCCTCAAAGCCTTAAGGCTATATTAAGGCTCCTGACACCTTTTGCAGAAAGAAAGATTGTTAAAGACTATGAGCTTCGTCGACTTGACAATTTCTTTGCGGATGTGACTACCACAAAGTTTAAGGAAAGCTACGACACATTTTTCATCTATCGCTATCTTGCTACTTACACATGTTGGTTTTATTGTGCATACAGACTTCCGTGTAAACACGTCGTGACCACGTTTTTATCCCAACTATTACATACCGGTACCTTATTTTGTTAGTTTTTATATGTAGATATATTTTGCTGTAGTGAACGCTGAACCAGAAGCTACAACATTTTTCACGAATTACCTCGATCTGTTTATCAAGTACCGGAAGAGTGTGTCGAATTCCGCAATGTGTCAGCATCTTCGTGCGCGCATCGCATATATAAACAAAATAGACTAAACGCGAGCGACCCAAGAATTAATGGGTCACAATGAATCGTCGACAGCCTGTCACATGAAGCTACCAACAGTGTTGTAGGGTGTTAAGCCATGCCCCAACACAACGTCACTTGCGATAAAGCGTACCCTTGCTTATGCAGTTAAAGACTATTATTTCTAATTTTTTACGATACATATTTTTTTAATCTGTAACACCTTTCAAATAAACCGCTTCGTCACATAATGTTGTCCTTAACTTCTTTAATGGCGGACTACTATATTGGAAAGCACATCCTCAAAGTTCCGGGGAGTATCATATTTGATTTGGTGCTTGGTACAGTGGGGCTATGTTGTTTAATATCATTCCCTTGTAGCGTTATACTTTCGATAATCAGTATTTTTCGGCAGCAATGCTAAGCAAATTAAAGTTTAGTTTTCTTCAAGCTACATTTATTACAAGGTCGTAGACTGTTTAGAAAATGGCTACCAAACACTTATAGCTATTACAACCGAGATGTAAAATATACGTAATAAACTGTGCTAAGGAAAACAAATGAAAGGCCTAGCTCTTATCACATCTTTGGAACAACCTTATGTGCATATAGAGTTCCATTACTATATTTTACGTGCGAAATACCGATAGGGCCTATGGCTAAGTGTCCTTTGCTTTCCAAAAGTTACTCATAGGCGCAATAGGCTGTATTCATTAAAATTGGCAAATTTATAACGGTTAAACATGTGGCAACGTATTATAGTTGTAATTTCCTCTTATGAGGCTCATTACTTCTCTAAATTACTAACTACCTTAAGCCTGGCTAGTATTAATTAAACAGACTGTAATTAAACTAACCGGAATTTTAAAGTTGCAATACAACTTTATAGGATAACATAGTAGTCTTGTTACGCGAAATTCATTGACATTTCGAGGTGGTGGGAATTCTATGTTTTATTTATCACTAGTACTGAGAGTTGTAGTACGAGGAATTTTTACGTCTGTCCCTATGAACTATAGAAATGTTTCCATATCCTCATCAACCACCACAAATGTGTATTTTGCAGTCCTTGAGACAACTTAGTGAAGTATGTTTGTTTGAAGCGGTCTAGTAAATGCATTGTTGTCAATAAATCCGTAGGTGGTTGTGTTTGTGAACTCTTGGTTTTAGATGCTCTAAGGAATTGGTTGCTTGGCTATCATGAGAAATGTAGTTAGATTCGAATCAAACTTTCTATACATGAAATAACATTTTTAATTCTTGCCTCTAATAAACATGTAAGGGACTTAATATTTCAATGATCTCTTGAGTTTCCCAATTGAAACTTACTTTTATCACTGGATTTAGAGGTTTCTTATCCAAAACTCTACGGAAACCTTTAATAATGTCTTTGTAATTGTTAGATTTATTAACAAGAAAATATATGACGCGTAATCATGGCATATCGCTGCACTCTATTTGTTTCCAACCAGCCAGATAAAAAGTTTCACTGACCTCTGTTTTGTTCAGTGCTTCTTTATTAGTTATATCTTTTATTAAAGGAGAGGCGGTACAATATAATTAGCTCAACTCAGCGATTTGTTTGCGTAGTAAGCATAATGGCTGGACAAAACATCAAAAAGTATTCAAAGTAAGCGTGAAGAATGATTTGATTTTAATTAGCTTGTGTCTACTTAAGAGTAATACCTGTGGAAATCCTTCAGTAGGCTTAGCTGCTGAATCCGGTTTTAATATATCTTTGAAGATTTATTCGGACCATAAACACTCATCTTACGTATGCTCACTACTAATCTTAGCCATCAACCATCGACTGACATTCGTAAATCTGCGCTACATGATACTCACAACGATATATGTAGTCATCGAGCAAAGCATCCTTAAGTTCAGCTTCCTCCTCTGTTTGTAAAACCTGTACGACACAGTTGACGGAAAAAAATTATTTCCTACATTTCGATGATCTTGTTTCGTCCCACTGTGATCGTACTCATGATTGTTTTGTCTTATTTTTTGATATGCCGAGCATCTAAAGAGGATTGATTATCCTCGAGAGCTGTTTATCTATAGACTATTTCAGTATTTTTGGTTATATTCAAGGTAAACAATTTATTTCTACAATCATTTAGTTCCCCTTACCCAATCCTTCCATACGACAGATTAACCACTGTTATATCGTTTCTCGTTTATGAACAATGGTTAACTGACTGTGTATACGTTAATCCAGATCACATACACAATTGCTCCTATTTTATATTGATGCTAGTTATTAAATTGGTTGACTGTGTGATCAGGCTTTATGTATTTATAAAGGGATGTGTGTTTTGCGCCTGGGTATATCCCGATCTAGTGACACAAGAATCCAGAGTATTATGGGAATAGGTCTTTATTCAATAGCGTGGGCAGGAGACAGTGGAGAGCGGTTCTAGTTATTCAAACACACAAACAATTCTCAACGTTCAGTATAAGCTAATCGGAATTATAATCCCTATGCAGAATAAGGAAGTAAATGAATACTGGAGCTTAATTGTTTTGGCGTATGCTTAAGTTTTGAAGTGAACTTTTAACTAGTCAAGCTAAGTTGCTACATTAGCTCCCTCCTAGAAACGACTTCCGTAGGAACGTCGGTTCGATCAACATACCAAACAAAATCATCTCAGTTTTGTAGCTGTGGCTTAGTTCAGAATTACTAGCTCGTCCAGCGCCTGACGCTCAATCCGTGGCGAACAGTCTGTCAGTATTCGACGACATTGCGTGGATGAAATTTGCTTTTTTTTTTAACTTGCTATCTAAACTAGTAGCATTTACATTTTCTTACAAAGGATGGTGTGATACTTGGTGAACTTGACCATCTAACGGTGACTGGAGCTTGCAAAGCAAGAGGGCAAGAAAATAAATTAGGAATATCTGAGGAAATACCGCGAGCGGTTTACCCAACACCATGTTGGTGAGGTACGATTTTTCCATGCTCTGTCCGGCAATCAGGTGTTTACTCACCTGCCTCTTGGGTCGCCCTCAAGTAAAAATAAAGAAGAATCTACTTTAGAACAAAACAAAAACAATGAAACTCAACCACACCTAAAGAATTGCTCCACTGTTTGCATAATAATTTATAGTACAGCATATATATATAATTATAATTGATAAGTGTTCGTTTCTACGTAAGTGTTTGGTTTCCGGAAAGGCTTGGCCATCTGGAAGAAAATAAACATGGTGTAGAATCTTGTGTACGCAAATGTATTAAAAAAAAATACATTAGAGAAAACAAGAATATATATATATAAGTGCATGTACTTGCTAGAAGTCAGATCAACTAGGCAACCTTGAATATGTGACGGCCGCTTTTTATAACTGGTTCGTAACAGTGGGTACTGACAGTACCCGTCAGGTTGAAAATTATAGCAAACGTTTGGAAAAAAAATGGATTACCGAGAATATGAAGATGTTTAAGTTTATTAGGGTCAGATGAAGCTATAAGTCAATGCGAAGCATATAGCTAATGTAGAAAGCATATCGGAATGGTCCCGGATGATATCTCCAGTTGATTAAGAGTTCTGATGTCGAAAAAATGAATGAAAACTATGTGGTTATCTGAGAGAGCATAGATTTTAACCGAGGGTAGTATTATTCCTAACTTATGTCTATGATCATGTTTGGATTTATAATAATTGTTTGTATGATGCTACGGAGGAACCACATCAATTAATGATAATTTTATATAAGTTTATCGACCAGGTTTGTTAATAGTTTCACTGATTATATCAATCATATTACGTGATTGCCTAGGCTAGACAATGCTTTATGATGCTATCCTGAAACTAATATGAGTAATTAGTTGTAGTGTTAGTTTGCTATAAGCTAGTGAAAAAAAGGTTTTTTTATTTACTATTTAGGATCTAAAAGATTGGAAAATCTGACAACAGAATTTAAAATCGTAGATATGACATTACTACAGTTAGAATGATGCTAGAGATACTATAGAAATTTAGTGAGTTACTCTAATTAGCCTAGTGATATTTATAAATTGTGGCCAAAATAATGCCTAGGTATATCCCGATCTAGTGACAGAAAGAACCCAGAGTATTATGTGAATAGGTCTTTATTCAGAAGCGTGGGCATGAGACAGTGGAGAGCGGTTCTAGTTATTCAAACACACAAATAACTCTCAACGTTCAATATAAGCTAATAGGAATTATAATCCCTATGCGGAATAAGGAAGTAAATGAATACTGGAGCTTAATTGTTTTGGTATATGCTTAGGTTTAGAAGTGAACTTTTAACTAGTTAAGCTAAGTTGCTACATGTGAAGTATAGTATGATTTTATCCAGTTGGTCTATCACCTTGTGTTCTATCTTTGGCTTGGGAAAGAGTAGGCATAGGGCAGACGCGCATTTATTGACCAGACACCCCACTTGTGTTGAGACATCAACGATTTTTCCATGCGTCATAACATTTTTGTATTGCAAACTTTTTATCTCTGACTTACCTATCATTGCCATCTGGAAGAAAATAAACATGGTGTAGAATCTTGTGTACGCAAATGTATTAAAAAAAAATACATTAGAGAAAACAAGAATATATATATATAAGTGCATGTACTTGCTAGAAGTCAGATCAACTAGGCAACCTTGAATATGTGACGGCCGCTTTTTATAACTGGTTCGTAACAGTGGGTACTGACAGTACCCGTCAGGTTGAAAATTATAGCAAACGTTTGGAAAAAAAATGGATTACCGAGAATATGAAGATGTTTAAGTTTATTAGGGTCAGATGAAGCTATAAGTCAATGCGAAGCATATAGCTAATGTAGAAAGCATATCGGAATGGTCCCGGATGATATCTCCAGTTGATTAAGAGTTCTGATGTCGAAAAAATGAATGAAAACTATGTGGTTATCTGAGAGAGCATAGATTTTAACCGAGGGTAGTATTATTCCTAACTTATGTCTATGATCATGTTTGGATTTATAATAATTGTTTGTATGATGCTACGGAAAACTTTTTATCTCTGACTTACCTATCATTTCTCGGGTTGCTAACTGAATTAATCACTTAATTTTATATCGACGAGACTGAACTTCCAAAGTTACAGCTTGACAAAGCAAAATCCACTGTCTAATAAACAACAGTGGTGTTGCTATGTGCAGTGATTCCCCCCCCTAGAATGTTTCTTGGTGAAAAACAAACTCTGACCTAAAATGACCAAGAATTTTAGCTAACGACGTTTTAGTATCCGACATATTATTTAAATGATAAAAACTTCTACGAGTGGTAAATAACAGGTGTATAAGCGTCTGATACAGTGATCCAACTGTAAAAAAAACTTAAAAGCTGAGTATATCGTAACACATGTTATGATATTACTGCATATTTATGTCATTATGCATCCGGCCCGGTCATAAGTTTTAAACAGAAGTCGTTTAAGGTTAACGACCTGATTAAAAGTAGAAGAGGACCAAAATCTAAACATTAATATAGGAGTATTTTAAATTAATTGATGCTTTCTTGTTTTTAATTGCAAAATCCTAGTTAAAGCAATATTCAACTTCACAGAGTTGATACTGTAGGATTAGATCCATCTGTTGATAAAAAAAGCAGAGACTAGAAGGACAAAATACGTATAAAAATAGATAAACAACCATTTTCCAAAATGATTCGATAATGTATAACATGCGATAAAACCAGAAACCCATTGTTTAACCGCATGCTCGAAAATTCATACGTGACCTCGGTACCCCCACAGTCTCTTTTGATTGCTGGTATAGCCAAATTATGGCTGCAACCTGGGAGGATTACTTAAGTGACCTTGAAGGCAAGACTAATGAGAAAACTCCATACAATAACTGTTGGATTGTGTTACTGTTAATAAGCAAAATCAGAAAATATCAAAGTAGATATATGAAATCTTCATAAACAATCGACTAGTTTGTTTGAATTTTTCAGCATACGTTTCAGCAGAAAACCCTGAAATTATGAACCAACTCTCAAAACCCATTGGTCTGTTACCATAATTTGACTAAACCAGGCTATATCAGACGACGCATTTATACAAAATTTCAGGAGATCCTACTGAAGAGTTAAATTACCATTGACGTTGACCATATTTGTTTCAGCGGGCAGAACCAGTTGAAGAAGCTCGCTCACACATCACCACCAGATCACAACACGACATGATATGGGAAGCAGCTCACTTTCTAGTTGGCCAGCCTAGACGTTGCTATCTTATTGACGCTCTATTTACGATCAAATATAACATCTCCTCCATCCCTTACTTCTGATTCATTCTTATTCGTACGTGTGGGTTTAATCGTTAGAAGTTGCCTGGTTATACGACAGACGTTACTTGGTCGTCTACCTGGTGCATTGCACTAGACTTTATTGGAGAACTTGAAAAAAACATTAGGAGTCTAAATAGTGATAGTACGGTAGGGTGATTATTATGTATTCAAATGCTAACATTTGATCTGTTGATTGCATTCGCTAATGGTGATGGTTTTATCAAGAAGTCAACAAGATCTCGGGTTGATACAGACAATGCTTGTTTGTGTTCTTAGACTGAATATTGCAGTAGAACGTAAGGAGACACTCGTGATTGGGCTAATCTACGTTGCATGTCATCAACTGAACTCACACTTTAATGTTTTTATTTTGTGCTTTTATATTTTTTACGGTGCTTATGGGTACACATCACTCTATGATAATATGATGATTTATTTCCATAATTTACTACATAGAACAATTATATTTGGCAGGATAATACGACTGCATTATTTAGATCATGTAATTTGGTTTTAGGAACAATTTTTAATTCGTTTAAGATCATGCCACGTCGTATTTCCATTACCCTCTACGTTTGGAATTTGGTCCTGATATTTATATTTGTTGGCGGACCCGTTTTTATTATTTACACTATATTTTGGCTCTATTTTGTATGTCAAAAGTGTCGCAAAATGACTTATCATGAAGCACGACTATATAGTACCCTAGCCACAACTACGATTCCACCACCCGCAGGATCAAATATTCCTGACATCACAGACCTGAGGCCACCAAGTTACAGTTCTCAAAACCTTCGTATGCGGTTCTTTCAAACAGAAGCTGTGTTTTGAGCTTGCAAGATAAGTTTAAAAGCGACATGGTTGAAACTATGGCGGATGACAATATCGGACCTTAATAAGAACCAGTGCGGAAACCACTCCTCAGATACCTAGGCTGTTGTTCTACGTCTGTATGTCTGCCCGTGACTTCTAGTCCCCAAGTCGGATTGAAGAACAAGGGAAAAGTGAGCCAGCAACTAGTCTGGCTACATTTTACTCATCTGCTTATACACGAAACCAGACCACATAGCGGACTAATAAGGAGAATAACATTTACGCAAAAAGAAGGGTAGTAGTGACGAATGACTGAAGAACAGATATAAAGTCTATTAGTTATTGTGGTTGAATAGAAAGTAATATGACAATAGCCCAAGGATCTAGCGTGAGGTTAGGGTGAGAGAAACATGGCAATGATAGAAATGATATAAGCGAAGCTTTGTGTAGGATAAGAAAGAAATACGGTACATACTAACCTCTTGTCATTTTGGTGATCAAAGTTGTCTCGACATATGAAATGTCTTGCAGGAAACCTAAAGTCTAATGAATTAGTTGGTTGCAGATGTTACCACCTAATATCCAACGGTCAGCTTGTGTTGTTCATTAAGCAATCCCAATCTCCAACATGTCAAACAGGGTTAATCAAATAATTGGAGTACACCCCACTTGACATCACGTCGCTTCGAGTCACTCACTCGTGACCAGATAGATGCGTGTACAACCATTGCAACACCAAAATATCAACTAGTTGCTTTAACCTCACCTTACTATAGCCCATCTTTCCTCCACTGATGCCTCACTACCGCATTCTTCCCCACGTTATAAGGTACTTATCAACTCGGATCACGAACACCTTCCTAGGTATTAGCATAAACTCGGAGATATGGCTAAAAGGCATAACCGGCCACTGATGTATACCATAAGCGACCGCGATCCTCAGGAAAGATTGTCAGACAGGGAGTAGAGGAAGTTACTACCAATGTCATGATGATCAACAGCCTTTTTAATATGTCGAATGGAATTCCGTCTTGGAACTTCCTGATTGATACGAGAGCAGAGGTTAGAGCTATTCCTCCAATAAATGCAGCTAAATCCTCCTTGTCAGCAAGCCAGGTTACACTTCAAGCGACTTATAGGGCGAAAATTCGTGCATAAAGAGAGTGTTCAATGACCCCAGATCTGGGCCCTTTCAAAAGTTTTACCCGTGATTACCGAAAGGGTAACTGTAATAGCTTGAAGAATAGAGAACTCAATAAAGTGAAGCTTAACAAGGAGTATAATCGAAACGTTAGAATTGTCAAGTACTTATGCAAAAGATATGATAGTTATCAAGTATATATATGTTTCATTATGAAACATAGTGAATACTTATGCATGTTTTAGTTTTCATTTGTTGGATGCCAACATTATTTTTTGTAGCGTACATTCTTATACGTGTGACTGCCGGTATGCTTCCCAAATATACCTTTGTTATAATGGCCTATATATTTAGTATGTTATGTCGACCTACCTCATCTATATTTTATAGGATGACCCAATACAGATGCGTTGTTTCAAGCACATAACACTGATTTGCCTATTGGCTTGTATATGATTCCATTTCTATCTCATACAATGCAATACTACTACCGAGTTCCTACTTGGCTAGACTGTGTTTGTTATTTGGATGCGCTGATAAGAACTCTGGGGATAGTGCTGTGTTGCAGAGAGGGCCATCTAAGAAAAACACCAAATGACGAGGGATAGGTGTCAAGTTATATTGAGTTATGAAAATAAACAAATGTTTATTAAACTGTAAAATGACAGTATAGGTGTTAACGTAATATGTTAGCTAAGTGGTTGGTACAAATGGGATGAGAATGATACAATAATAAATAGAATTATGTGGTAGCAAATTTTCTGGAAATTAGCCGTACGAAGCAACTTAACTTACATCAGATAATAGTCCGACGATAAATGAACTATATTCAAAGTTTGATCTGATAGAAAATCTACGTGAAGTATTAGTGACTAATCGAGATCATTTTTCTGGAAAACACGTGGCTGAACGACAGATGTTAAATCGGTAAAATCCGTGAGTGTAGTTTAGAAATTGGAAGAGACATGTTATAATTAGATATTACGAGAGTATATAGCATGACCTAGGAGAGAAAGCGTTTTGCTGGCAACAAGTGAAATATGGATGAGAAAAAACAGCTTTTCTGCCAGTAGATTTTTTTTGTGGGGAGGTGGAGGGGTTAATAGCTGGGAAGGGTCCATGATTAAATGTACGCCTGTCCAGATTAGTTGTACTAAGTAAGATACGAATGCCAACATGTTTTAAGTGGGGGATTTATGAAGAGCTTTAACCATAATAAGGCACTGGTTCCAGAAATTGGCATAGCATGCAATAGAAAATGAGAATCTTAATTTATTCGAAGGTGCTCATGATAAAGTTTCGGCTCTGTAAGTCGTACTTCTATTTTCGGGCATGTGTTAAGGTATTGCGTTCTGTTAAAATTTCGTTGTGAAAAGTTCTATAGAGTGTTGTAAGATTAAATTTGACCCATTTGACGCACAAATAATCCACTTTTCACTTATATAATCTGACACACATAAATCATGGAGTAACATGTGCATAAATAAAAGTAAACTTTACAACAATATACTTTAATTGGTAGTAGTACCTATTGTTTTTATAATGACATTGCGTTTTGACAATTCCATAGACGGTATGTCAGTATTATGGTAATAATATATTCTAAATTTTATTAAAGAATACACATCATTTTTCAGGCTTGTTCAGGATATTAAAATAATGTCAATGCGCATCATCCACATTCACGAGTACTTACTTACTTACTTATGCCCGTTATTCCTCGCTGAGGAGCATAGGCCGCTCACCAGTGTTCTCCATTTAACTCTGTCCTCAGCAATCCTTTCCAATTGTTTCCAGTTGCTGCTCATCCTTTTAATGTCTGCTTCCAATTCTCGCCGCAGCGTGTTCTTTGGCCTTCCTCTTTTCCGTTTCCCAGCAGGATTCCATGTTAATGCTTGTCTGGTGATGCAGTCTGATGGTTTGCGTAGTGTATGTCCTATCCATTTCCACCGTCTTTTCCTAATTTCCTCTTCGGCTGGAAGTTGGTTTGTCCTCTCCCATAGTAAGTTGTTGCTGATGGTTTCCGGCCAACGGACATTCAGTATCTTGCGTAGGCAGTTGTTTATAAATACCTGTATCCGTCTGAGGATGTGTGCAGTAATTCTCCAGGTTTCAGCTCCATACAGCAGGACTGTCTTCACGTTCGAATTGAAGAGTCTGACTTTGAGGTTAATTGACAGTTGTTTTGAGTTCCAGATGTTTTTCAACTGTAGGAATGCTGCCCTTGCCTTGCCAATCCTTGTCTTTATATCTGCATCAGACCCTCCTTTTTCATCGATGATGCTCCCCAGATATGTGAAAGTATTCACTTCTTCCAGAGTTCCGCCATCAAGTTGAATTGGGTTGGTGCTCCTTGTGTTGTATTTGCGAATCTTGCTCTTACCCTTATGTATGTTCAAGCCTACTGATGCTGAAGTTGCTGCTACACTGATTGTCTTCGCTTGCATTTGTTGGTGTGTATGTGCTAAAAGAGCTAGATCATCTGCGAAGTCCAAATCATCGAGTTGCATCCTACTTGTCCATTGAATCCCGTACATTCCCTCAAATGTGGAGGTCTTCATGATCAAGTCGACCACTAGGAGGAAGAGAAACGGTGAGAGTAAGCAACCTTGTCTGACTCCGGTCCTCACTGGGAATGCATTTGTCAGTTGTCCTCCATGCACAATTTTGCACTGTGTCTCGTCGTAAGAGTTTCGGATGATGTTGACGAGTTTCTCTGGTATGCCGTAGTGTCGAAGAAGTTTCCATAGTGTTCTCCTATCTACACTATCAAACGCCTTCTCATAATCAATGAAGTTGATGTACAGGGGCGAGTTCCATTCAATTGATTGTTCAACGATGATCCGTAGTGTTGCGATTTGGTCAGTGCACGACCGATCCTTACGAAAACCAGCTTGTTGATCTCGAAGTTGAGCCTCCACTGAATCTTTCATTCTGTTCAACAATACTCTGTTAAAGACTTTCCCTGGTATCGACAGTAGCGTGATCCCTCTGTAGTTGTCACATTTGCTCAAATCTCCTTTCTTTGGTATCTTGACAAGATAACCTTCTTTCCAGTCTGCTGGAACTTGTTCTTCTTCCCAGATCTTTTTGAATAAAACGTGGAGTATCCTTGCTGTTAGGTCGATATCTGACTTGAGTGCTTCAGCTGGTATATTGTCAGGTCCTGCTGCTTTCCCACTTTTGATTTGTCTGATGGCCATCTTGATTTCTTCCATCGTTGGTGGGGTGACATCTATCGGGAGATCTGTAGGTGCTGCTTCGATGTCCGGTGGGTTCAGTGGAGCTGGCCTATTTAGAAGTTCCTCGAAGTGTTCTACCCACCTATTCATTTGTTCTTCAATCTCAGTGAGTGTCTTGCCTTCTTTGTTCTTGATCGGTCGCTCTGGTTTACCATGTTTATCTGCCAGTTTCTTCGTTGTGTCGTATAGCTGTTTCATATTTCCTTCTCTTGCAGCCTTCTCCGCTGTCGTTGCAAGGCTTTCGATGTATTTCCGTTTGTCAGCTCTAATGCTCTTCTTTACTTGCTTATTTGCTTCTGAGTATTCAGCTTGAGCCTTGATTTTCTCTGCTCCTGTTCGGCTGTTGTTGATTTCTATCTTCTTGTTCCTCCTTTGCTGAATTTTGCTCAATGTTTCAGTGGAGATCCATTCCTTATAATGGTGCTTATTGCGGGCTAGAACCTCCTGACACGTTGACGTTAGTGCTTCTTTGATTTCTTTCCAGTTATCCTCCATAGTGGTTTCTTCTTTCGGCAGATCTTGTAAGGCTTGGAACCTGTTGTTGAGAGATATTTTGAATTCGTTGAGTTTGTCAGTGTCTCGGAGAAAGCCTGTATTGAACCGTTGTACTGTTGCCACTCCAGTTGTCCACTGCTTCTTTAGCTTCAGTTTCATTTTAGAAACCACCAGGTGGTGGTCTGAAGCTATGTCAGCTCCTCTCCTTGTTCGCACATCTTCCATTGATCTTCTAAATTTTTTATTGATACATATATGATCGATTTGATTCTCAGTAGTATGATCCGGTGAGACCCATGTAGCCTTGTGTATGCGTTTGTGGGCGAATATTGTACCACCTATAACTAATTTGTTGAAGGCACATAGGTTTGCAAGTCTTTCACCATTGTCGTTTCTGTCTCCCAGTCCTTGTCGTCCCATGATTTCTTCATATCCAGTGTTGTCCATTCCGACTTTGGCGTTTAGGTCCCCCATCAGTATTGTCAGATCCTTTCCTCGACACTTTGCTATAATTGATTGCAGTCTATCGTAAAACTGATCTTTGTCCTCGTCGTTGCCGTCGTTGGTTGGTGCATAGCATTGGATAATATTCATTGTAATCCCTTTCTTCATTGTTTTGAAAGATGCTTTGATGATCCTGGGTCCATGTGGTTCCCATCCCACAAGTACATTACGTGCCTCCTTGGACAGAATCAGAGCAACTCCTTGAGTGTGAGGAGCATTTTCCTCTTCGTGGCCGGAGTATAGTAGCGTCTCTCCCGAAGCCAATGTTTTCTGTCCAGCTTGAGTCCAATGAGTTTCGCTGATTCCGAGTATTGTCAAGTTGTATCTCTTCATTTCTGCAGCTATTTGATTTGTCTTCCCGCTCTCCCACATTGTTCGAACATTCCATGTACCTATAAAAATATTTGCTCTGGTTGTTAGAAGGGGGGGCATCGGCCTCATGACTTCCGAAGAATTTCGGCTTTCATCATGAGGCGTCATATATCCTTCCACTCCCAGGGCAGAGTTTAAATGGTTTAAATGGTTGATCTTGTTTAATCTGGTTTGCGTTTTTAGCAAGTTTGGGTTTTTACGGGATGGGGGTGCTAGCCCCATGCCCGACCCTCCTCCTTTACCCGGGCTTGGGACCGGCAGTAACCCTAGGAGGGCTACAGGCGGAGTTTCACATTCACGAGTATCGTTAATTATTTTATTGGAACGTTAAATCCATAATTGTTGAAAAATTGGTAGGATAAGAGTGTTATTCGAGTAGACAAACGTAAGAGATAGTAGCGTAATAGCCACAATTATTACCACCAAAAAATGATTTAGGTTCGTTGTTGTCTATGGCAAACAAAATTCATTGGTATTGGAGTTCACATAAATGGAAATGGTAGCAGTGTTATTATGTCACTAGAATTTTAGAGTAGTTTTAAAGTAGCTTGTATAGGACACAGCTCTCTTTATTTTCAAGGTGGTTAACATGACATGATGCTACCGAACGAAATAAACACTGTTGCTGGGGTAAGTTGCATACTTGCAACAATGAGAAAGACGACAACAGAAAGCACAAAACATTATCAGTATCCTGGAGTTAATAAAATGAATGGACGGAGTTAGTGCTTACACTAGCATTGCTTATAACAGGGTTAAGTAGACAGCACATGATGGATTTTAAATGCCTAGATAATTTGTAACTAATTGAATCAAGTTTTCTGAGTAAATTTGTGGCTTTTCATGAATACACCCAAATTCAAGTGAATATGCGGGATTTTGTCTGTGTTTTTCCCTCAAAAAGCTAGATGTTATATTGGTTGATTCTAGAAAACAACCAACTTTCAGAATTGTGCTTCAGAAGACTATTTCAATCATTTTAACTTATGTATCAAGCAAACATATTCCTCTTATCATTATAATCCAGTCACCCTATCCCTATATTTGGCTTACAAAAGGTTAATATGCCATTTGTATTCGTGAACTACAACTAATTAACCTTAGAGAAAGACAACGATACAATCAACTTACTTTGTTTATATTAGCTCGACATAGTACTATTGGATATGAGACAGCAAGTCACAGTTTGGCCTTGATCCGGGATGAGCAACTTTGATGAAGAAAAGCAGTTTTTAGTAGAGGGGAGAAGCTGTACATTATTTTGTGATCAGGAAAAGGCTCTTGAAGTTAATAGTGACGAACTCTTAATACCGTGGTGTGGTGATAAATCAGTTTTGATTGATAGGTCAGGTTTTTTATTTGATTCAATTGCTACGTTTGTATTTCTATGTCAGTATAGAGTCACATATCTTGAATTATCTTCTGGGTGATAAATGAATTATGTCTTTCATGGTCTTTGCTTTGCATTATATTCGTTTACCTTAGCCAAAATACTTTGCAAATTATTAGTTCTTTTATTTGGCTTTATTAACAGTACACAAGTGAAGTTTTCAGTTTTCGATATTTAGCGTAATATGTATTAAAGCAGCCTAGTGGACCAGCTCTAAAGGTTGATTGTTCTCTGAGATGTAATTAAGTTGTCTGATAATAGGTTCTAGTTTTTGACAAACAACTAACTGCATAGACGTGTTTTATCTGCATTACTATAATATTGTGCAGTATATTTTCCAGGCTGCACGTCACGAATTGTGGGTTGACCAGAATACTTTGTTCTGGTTATAAAAGTGGACATCTTCAGGTTACTAGAATTTGTTAATAGATTTTTCCCAGAGATGGCGGGACAGCCGATTAAACACCACTTGCATTTGATATTGGTTTGTAATCAAACATGTCAAAAAAGGCAACATGTATGTGAATCTTAATTGACTTAAAGGGGACGGAACGTTCATTTTATGCGGTAATGTATTGCAAACTTAGTCATGCGTTGGATGGAGTTTAGTTAGGCCTAGAAGATACAATCAAACTAAGTAGTGACTGTCGATCTGAGCAGGTTACCTGGTTGGAGTCTTTGTTTAATGTATAGTCGACGGTGTTGAGTGATTTAGGTCAGTGTCGATTTTAAATGGTGCAGACGAATCTCGTTGTTTACCCGTATGTCTTAAGTTTCAGTATTTTCTTTGTTTTCCAAATTCCAAACCACCATTTTCAATGATATCATACGTATTTTAGCTCATATGCTAATTAGTTATTACTTTGAAGTATATAGTCATCGTTGACAACTTTGTCTTAAGCCTAATTTTAGAATGACCTATTATTGCTAGTTTGTTCAGCACTAAACAGCCTCATTACACCTTGATTAGTAAGTTCTAGAAGTAAGATTTCGGTTTATACATCTTGATCGAATTTGTGGGCATTATCACATCTTAACGTGTTTTATTCCACTGCACAACTGTGGTTGATTGTCTAGTAAATGACACTCCCGCCTGACTAGTATCGATCGTTAATCGTCCCAGTATATAAGAAAGGGTCAAAGTCGTCCTGCGATAACCATTGAGGAATCAGTTAGACTAATATAGTGTCTAAAACACTAGCTTCTATAATTATTAGATGTTTAACTACAACTCGTGATCTACAAATACGAGAAAATCAGACTGGTTTCAGACCTGGTCGCGGTTGTATAGACCAGATATTCATCGTTCGTCAGGTTTTCGAGCGTAGACATTCTTTTCGGCAAATGACAATGGTAATTCTCCTTGACTTGGAAGCAACATTTGACTCTGTATACCGAGAAGTTCCATGGCAGTGTCTTTCATTGAAAGGCGTACCCCAGAAGTACATAAACCTTATGAATGCTATTTGTCGAGTTAAAGAGTATTGCGAACTGCCATCCGTACTTGCAACTTGAAGTGGTTTCATTCAAGGCTGCCCACTACCTTCATTTTTGTTTGATTTCATAGTTGATTTAATGTTGTAAATTACACTCATCGTCTGACTTTTTAATGACTGATTTCCTACCAAAAAATCCACTTATTGACTTAGAATATACTGATGACGTAGTCCCGTTTGGCGAAGACGCTGATAAGATGCAGGATCTTTTAACAGCAATAAGCACCAATGCAGTCATGTTTGGAATACGTTTTTCCTCCTCTAAATGCAAACTGTTACTTCAGGACTGGTCTTCGTTAACACCTGAGCTAAAGATAGAAAGTGAAGTAGTTGAGCACGTCAACCACCTCACTTATCTTGGAAGTTTGATTAACCCTAATGGGTTGGTCTCTGACGAAATCTCAGTACGAATTCAAAGAGCTCATTGAGATTTTGTCAACTTACGTCATGTGTGTTGTAGGCGAGATATTCGTCACTCAACGAAAGGAAGATTACATTGCGCAACTGTTCGCTCTGTCATACTTTATGGATGTGAGACGTGGCCATTAAGGGTAGACGGCACTCAAAGGTTATTAGTTTTTAACCATTGATGTCTTCGAAACATCGCTCGCGTTAGCTGGGATCATCGAGTAAGTAATAACGAGGTTAGACGACAGGTATGCGACAAAGGCAGTAAATCAATCGATAAAGTTGTGAATCTTCATCGATATGTGCTGCGTATGCTCAACCACCATCTGCCTCTACGCGCTAGGACTGATAAAGGAGTAGGTTGGAAGAGGGTTAGGGGCGGCCAAACTACAACATGGCATCAGTCCATGAAGTCACTGACTGCTGATTTGAGTCGTGTCGGTATCTGCAGACTACCTGGATGGGGTCCCCGCGATTACCGTAACCAGTAGCTAGAAACACTGAGTGACATGGCCCAGAATCGGTCACAATGGCGCAGATGTATTCACTCATTGTCCTCCTTTAAATCATGAGCTTTAAATTATTCCATAACTTTCTTTCTACGCTTTCTGAACCATATTCTATATGTTCACACTCCTTGTTACTATTATTATTTTATTTTATTGAAGTGATTTCTACTAATGGTGGTGGTGTTAATCTTGAGGTGCCATGGTGGTATGGCAACTTGAACCGATGCACACATGTGCCAGGTTCTATGTTGATTATACATACCGCGCTAGCCAGTTATTTATTTCTCGCCTTATATATTTTGGAGGGACGATTTTTTTAAATATTACTGACAATGTCACTATTAAGTAACTTAAATTGTAAGCAAAGTCTTCAATATTCCAGTTATCCATTACTTTAAATCAGCTCCTGATAAACTGATTCACATATTTCTACCTTTAGGTTTGATGGACGTGGATATCTTACTGATGTTTACGATCAAGACGTCAATTACAGTTTAAACCCTGATGATTATATGTCTGAAGAAGAGATTGCGATCGAAAAGATGTGCGATTTTGAACGCTATTTGGAAATGCAAGTGGACGTCCATGAACTCGCAATTCAAGATGGTGAGTTTATTATTGTATTTGTATTTTGATATGTTCTGCAATACCACCCTTGCTGATTGTTAATGTGATCTTAGCTTTGAGTCGACGTCTGTATGGTAAACGCATATTTTTGACAACCTCATTCTACGTGGTAAGTTGTACTTTTCAATTGAGTACAGTATTATGTTTTTGATATTTGCCTTGATTGTCACTGAGTTTAAGTTCTTTGCGTTTTTTTATTGATTCATCCACTGAATATTTTATGCTCCAGAGATTAACAACTTTTACGTCTGTTTATATCTTGCAGGTTGTTTTTTGGAGTGGGACATGCAACACGAGCCCCAATAAGGCTATTGGAATAAGCTTACTTTCAATGTAATTAAACATAAGTCTTTTTGAAAAACAAACTATCTTGCTCATGTTTTCCATTCCCATATATATTATTCATTCCGTCTTTTGTTTTATAGAGGAAGCTCGAAAACGCGAAGCTGAACAAACTCGCAATAACTATGGAGCCGTTAGTTTTTGCTACGAAGATAATAATTCAAATGATAAATCAAATGTTAACACGGCACCAGGTAAATACATATTATTTAGAGGAAAGCGAAAACAATTTGTGTCAAAACGGAATACATATCTGTAGATTGTGTCCATTCTGCAACTTATTTAACTATTTATCTGAATAATCAGTCACTCATAAGCAACATAGAATCTAAAACCTATGTATGCATCAGTCCAAGTTGCCACATCTTAACACATTGTAGTATATACTAAAGTAGTAGTAACGTCAGTTTGCATCAGAAAAATTGGACTCCATATGATTTCAGAAGAAGTGATTAATCCATAATGAGAAGAGTATAAACAATTGTGCTTCTTTAGGACAGTTATTTTTCACTCACCTGTTATTGTTTTAACACGTACGTCTACTACTTAGTGGTGAGGGGGGGGGTGTACATCCACTTCAGTTTCAGAAAGTTAGTACATACTGCCTCAGCTTATCATATTTAGAAATGATCAGTTCTCAAATATTAACAGTATTGCATCAAAATTATACGTGACTTCTATAACAGATCTTGGCTAGATTTTTGTTTTAGGAACCCAGACCAACTGCCTGAAACTCTCCATTGTTTTGTTCCGAACCAGTTTTTCCATCTTTGATACTAATCAACGGGTAGGAGATATACTTAAAAATACACACCAAATGAATGCCAAAAATCGTTTAATGCGTACACAATATTTACTTGGTCTCAGGGTTACTCATTCAGTTTCGGTACTAGGATTGGGCGGGTTAGATGATTATTTGTCTTTTAATGGTGGTTTTATAAACCAACATGCATCTATCAGGTGCAATGAATTTAAGCTAGGTTGCTAACAAATTATGCCACAGTAAAATACATAGGCTCCTAGTATTCGATCACATGTCTTCGAAGCATTCCTCGTGTTTTCTGGGACCACCGATTAAGCAATACGTGGGTTCGGAATAGAGTACTAGGTAGATACGGTAAGTCTGTTGATGAAGTAGTAAATCTCCATCTGCTAAGGTGGTTAGGACATGTATTACGTATGCCTGACCACCGCTTACCTCGACGAGCAATGCTGTCTGGTGTGGGAGTAGGCTGGAAGATAGCTAGGGGCGGCCAAACCAAAACATGGCACCAGTCCATGAAGTGATTGACAGTTGGGCTGAGCCATGTTAATAGGTGCAGACTACCTGGTTGGGGTCTGCGTGACGCTCGTAATAAATGGTTAGATACCTTGGGTGATATGGCTCAAAATCGTTGGCAGTGGCGCAGGTGCATCCACTTTTTATCTTCCTCCAAATTCTAAGTTTTTGAACTTATCATAATTTCCTCTTTACTGGATCACATTTTCCTAGGTCTTATCTCCGATCTCTATTCCCTTCCATGAATACTAACTCTGTTACTACCTCCCCTACTCCGGGATTTGATTCGACAATTTAGTCTCTATCTGCTAATTGAGACATGGCAACTTGAACTGACGTACGCATGTATCAAGTTCTACGTTGTAACTGTCTGTCTGTAAAATACATAATCAATTTATGGTTTGTTCTATTATTTAAGTGGACATAAGTTTTTTTCTTTTATCCGTCCGTTTTCCTGTATTTCAGCTGAATCTGACATAGATATGCAACATATTGAAGAACGATATAACTGTCCTCCTGAGTTACAGCAATTCTTGCAAAATTTCCAACTTCCGGAATCCGATAAACAAGCTCACATTATTGAAAAAACTGCTGTTTTCGTCGCTCGACAAGGAAGTCAAATGGAAATCGTTCTCAAAGCGAAGCAACATAATAATCCATTATTTGGCTTTTTGACTTATGATCATCCACTTAATCCTTTCTATAAGGAAATTGTGCGATTAATTTCCATAGGTCGTTATGTCCCTAAACCTCGTCAGACTATGGACAAACCAACCGGCACGCTGTTTACAAATACGAACGAGTCAAATATGGTGAGTGTCAGATTTTATTGAATTGCGTGCCACTGTGTTTACTTCAAATAGTAGTAATAGGTATTCTTTGTTTATTAGACCATCTTGCACAAGTGGCCAACATTCTAATTCTTGTATCACTACAGAAAATCGGCCTGATACTTTTGTAAACCAGCCCAGTACTTAACGCCCACAAATCAACGTTGTACTAGAAACGTTTTAATTGATTTTTCAGGGTTTCGGTGTTATTTTTTTGAAACAGCATATTATTCGTCTAAATTTTATACTATCTCGTTTTTACGTTAGTTATTAAGAGTCCATATAACCCCTCATCAGGCTTAAAACGTTGCACATGATCTAGTTTCTAAACTTAGGTCGTTATATTTGATGACCTTTTAAATTATATATGCTTATGTAGCTCACTAACCAAGTGTAGATTCATGTATTCACTTTCGAATCATACTATGTGATAGATAGTGACAGTACCCAGCTAGCTAAACGGAAGTAATTTGGTGTAACTCATTTGCCAAATACGAACTTATACAGCTTGTCTTGAGTTACACTATTCTATTTTGTAAATGTAAGTAGTTGGGACTGGGTACGATCATATAACCTAGTAGTTAAGAATTCACCCCCATAACTGCTAAGTCATCGCTAAGCCTAAACATCCATTTTTTTGAATATATTTGTTAGATAATAAGACTGATATATTTTTGCAAACCATAACCATCCTGAATGCTATATTTTTGTAATATCTTTGGCTTTCACCGATTCAAGGGTTTGTGTTATTTGAGGTTTCACTAACACGGATACCGAGTATGTTTGCCGTGGGTATAGACCAATGCGTATAACTGAGTACGTTCATACGTGTGATGTCAGACGCAGAATTCCGACTATTAATTGAGAAGCAGATTACATATATATATATATATATATATATATATATATATATATATATATTGTAGCTGATACTAGATTATGATATTTACACATATCTCCACCTTAGTAAATTTAATAGCGAGTTCTTCCTAGTAATTAAATATTGTGTGACTATTTGGGTACCAAGTTTTTATCTACTTTATGTCTGAGTTTTTTATTCATGTAATTAGCTGTATGGAGAATTATCTGACTAATGCTATCCAATCCAAGTAAATTCTTTTGCTTAAAGGACACTCTGACTTTTGCCGCACTGTACTGAACAGATGTAAAATGCTTTTATTGTGGATATACCTTCGCCTATTCGTTATATTTAGTATTAGCTCCAGAAATAAAATTATACACGGTGGGGGGGGGGAGTTGAGTAGCATGATGCTGCCGTAAATTGTCCGTGTGCTCAGATATATAGTATGTTTCTAGATAACCCTAAATAAACCAGTTTTTCCATGCTTTTTATTCACATGAATATTGGATCAGTTTTGTGCTTACTCGCCTCATGATTCACTCAGAACTCACCTAACATATTATGTCCGTTATCAAACTTTTAAGTTATGGTAAAAGGAATTGTTTTTCCTTTTTAGATATTGTTCTGGTTGTTTTGGAAAGAGTCACTCATTTTACAATGTTGTGATATGCTCATTTACAGTAGTAATCTATCTTTTCTATGTATCCTCATAGTCCACCCTATTCTATGTTTTACATGACAGCTGTTGATTTTACAATTCTGGTTTATATTTTCAGGCCTAAATGTTGAACTTCAAGAATAATTTTTAGAATCTTTTTCTGTAGTCGATTTATATACTTCTGTATTATTATTTGGAACTACTTATCGCTTGCCGATAAGGTCGTGAACTTTCTTCGACCTAGGTGCGTCGGATATGTATCACATAAGCCCAGCTACCACTCATCACGACGCGCAGTACTTATTAACGTTGCAGAAGGATGGGAGTAAGCTAGAGACGGTCAAACAAAAACGTGGCACCAGTCCATGAAGTCTTTGACTGTTGGTCTAAACCGTGTTGGTAGATGCAGACTACCTGGTTGGAGTCCGCGTGATAATCGCACTGAACGACTGGCGATACTGGCTAACACGGCTCAGAATCGGTCACAGTTGTGCAGGTGTACTTCGTTTTTTTCTAAATTTTAAGCTCCATTATTATTTCATACATATCTTTGCTTTCTTCTTTCCTGCTGAATTGTATTGTTGCTTTAATCTTGTATTAGAGCCATACTATTAAACATAAAAGTGACATTTCACTACCTACAACATATGAAAGGCACATACATACGAGCATCGTAATTACTTCTGATTTTTATATATATATATATATATATATATATATCCACTGTTATGGATGCTAATTTGTAATATTTATCTTTTCGATTATTTCAGTCAATTCATGAAGATGTTTATGAATTGAAGCTACCTAAAGTTGACATTTCAAATACTCCATATGCTCCACTAATATCAAAATTTAAGAAAATTAATGAAATGTAAGTTCAATGTTGCGCCCTTCTCACTTTGATTAGAATGCAAACTTTATTTTAAAGGACGTCGCTACTTTAGTTATTGTCACTGGAGATTGCAGCCTATTGTTTCATTCTGTTGGAAGTGAGTAACAAGATGTGAATTTTTAAATTCATCATTACCCAAAACTTGTATAGTTCTTCCTAAAAATTCATACGGACTAGATTTTTGTCTCATCATGTAACTACTTTCCAGCTCACAGTGAAATCGTAGGGATTCGAATTACTTATTTTATTACTCTATACACATTAAGAAATGTTCATTTGACTTGTAGTGAACGGGCTAAAATCATCATTTATATAGCGTTCGTTATGGGAATATTTTATCGTATCTAACGAAAGTTATTACGTACACATAAAGTTATTCAAGTAATTCACTTGAATTCAACGATTACGAATTGTATTGTTACTTTTAGGCAGTGAATATGTCGAAGTCGAGCTATGCAGAAGTTAAGCGTAGGCCACTAAGTAGCTATGATAAGTCGGCTGTTGAGTTTAAGAACATTTATCAATTGAGTTGGTGGAGACACTTTACGCCTACACTAACCTGATAGGCACAGGAATAGGTTAAAAAACTTCAGTGCATACAAACTATCTTACTGAGGTCCAGAGACGATCTTAATTTGTGGTTAGAAACATTAGATAACATATCGAATTGGTCTCAATAGTGGAAATGTGTTTGTTCTTCATTTTTCTCTAAATTTACAGTAACAATAATAATATTCTCACTTAATTCCTAGAAAGTCATTAATTAATTTCGAACTGTACTCCCAATGTTTGTATCTTTTAATGTCGATATTACTACTATTATTTTAGCTATTTTGATTTTCATGTTGATTTCTTCTTGCTGTGGTGTTGTGAAGGGCGGCAACCTAAGCCTTTAGTCTTGTAACTGGTTGTTTCAGACAATACATTATTTTTTATTTGATTGATTCAAATCCTTTATTTATTTTGTTTTAGTAGGTGAGTAGTATTTTCAGTAGTCGTAAAGTGATCTTGAGCATGGATTTTTATGTAGTTATTGGATAGTCCATATTTATCCTAAAGATTGTACGGTTGCAAACGGTTAGATATTGCAACAAACCAGATATGTTTGAAACCCTAGAATCAGGTTTATACCTGCCGTTCAATTTCTGCATTCATTTATTTCTAATTTACAACTTGCTTAGTGTTTTCTCTTCCACTGTCGTTTTATTTGAAGTCGTAGTTCCGCCACTGTTTATTTGTCTCTTGATTTTGCTTGTCAGAATTATTTTGATATATCATAGGCCAAACTGAAAGTTGTTCATATTTGACCCGTTATTAATGAAATGTTTCTCGTGTCTAATTGTTTTGTCATAGCACTGAATAATTATCTAGATTCGCTTGAATGACTCCTTAATTTGTGTCATTATACTTCTTCAGGGCTGCAGCTGTCGCCGCAGCTAGTCGTGCTACTTCTGCTTCTGATGCTCAATCTCCTGTTACTACTTCTGAAACACCAAAAGAAAGAGAACATCCTATTGAGGTTGACAGTAATTCTACGAAACGTCTAACAGATGATAACATGCCTTCAGATTTAATAGAAACAACAACTCTTTCGCCTCAGTTCGAAGTTCGAACTGAGGTTTCTGCGACTAGTGAAAGCCATGTTGACACTCCGATCGTTACAACGGACACTACCTCATCAGAATTAGTGGATCCTTTAACTCCTGAAGAATACGAGCGTATTTACCAGGAGTATTATAAACATTATTATTCACACTATTATACACATTATTCCAACCAATTGGCTTTATCTGTGCACATAAAAAATGAAAGTTTTAATATTGTTCAAGAAGCTGCTAAGGCAGCTGCTATAGCGGCTGCCGCTGCAGTCAACGTTGTTCAACAAACACGTTTAAAAACAGATGCTCCAGTAATATTTGAGTAAGTTTTACGTATTGTTATTAACTACTATTATTATTTTAATAAGTAGTAATTGTGGGAACAGTACATATGCGATTATAAATCAGGGTGTACATTTACTTTATAGTTTCGTTGTTGAAACCATTCAATATAGCTGAATATTTTCAGCTTTATTTATGATGTGTCTTCATTATGACAAGATAATGATGCAACAGTTCAGTTCATTTAAGATTATATATATATATATATATATATATATATATATATATATATATATATATATATATATATATATATATATATAATTGTGATTGTTTATCGTAACCGCTCCTTTCTTACCTTTCGCTATTCTTCCTAGACCCCCTCTGAATGATGAACAGCGTGGTATCATAAACAAAATGGCAGAATATGTTGTTCGCAATGGCTTAGAATTCGAAGAATTAGTTATCCGTCAGAAAACGAAAGACCCACGATTCGCATTCCTAAAATCAGATCACCCTTTACATTCGTATTACATGGCTAGACGTAAAGAACTGGATCCTGATGATAGTTTGACTAAAGCTGCCGATTCGAATTTTATTAACATTCCTTATCCAAAATCACCTAAAATACGCTCATCGAAAAAGTTGGATTCTGTTGAAAAGTCAGAAGTAGTTTTTCCAGATGATAAAACGAAAAATGGTTCTCTTAGTAAGTATTTTTAGTGATACATGTTTTGCGATTCACTGTTAATATCGTATTGATTATTTTTGTCTTATTATAAAGATTTTTATGCACTCGGTGGTTTTAGTATTTTCTTTAAAAAAAGCGTTTTTAGTATTATCAGGTCAACCCTAACCCATTTTGCTTTTCAGGTACATCAAGAAGAACCCTTCCACAGCGTGGGCAACTGGGAAGAGATAACCGCCCTCATGCCGCTAACAACACGCAAGATCACCGCCATTTTAATCAAACTCCTTCTTCTATTCCTAATGTTTATCCTGCCCCCACCTTCAAGCCTAAATCCTTATCTTCAACTTCCTCCTGTGTCATTAGTGCTAACGATTCCGGCCCACTAAATAACGTTCCTAGCATACTAAGACCACGCTCCAAACTTCACATTGGTGCATTCAATGTACGAACACTGTGTCAAGTAGGGCAACAAGCCTCCTTAGCTAGGACATTAGAATCCCGCGCCATTGATGTATGTTGCGTCTCCGAAACACGCATACAAGATCCTAGCGTGGTCATTCTCTTGACCTCACCTAGTCAGAGTGAACAACCTTCGCGATACACTCTTTGTTTATCTGGCGATTCAACAGCAACTTCTCGTGGACTAGCCGGTGTAGGTATTGCGTTAAGTATGAAAGCAGAACAGGCACTTCTTGAATGGATTCCTGTCGACAGTCGCCTATGTGCCGTCCGACTAAATGGTTCAGTAAGAACTCGGAAAGATAGGGACACACGCCTTTGTCTTTTCGTTGTTTCTGCCTACGCTCGCACCGACTGCAGCCTGGATGAAGTGAAAGATGAATTCTACAGAAAACTTTCTGAACTACTTCATAGGGCCAAACACTCAGATTTGGTAATCTTGGCTGGTGATTTTAACGCCCAAATAGGTAGCTTGGACCAATCTGAAAGACATTTAGGTGGATGCTTCAGTGTTCCAGCTCAGAGAACTGATAACGGCGACCGTCTGCTGCAGCTTCGCTCAGATAATCCGTTATTTCTAGCCACTTTCCCCATTTTTGTTTAATTTCATAGTTGACATACTGTTAGAAATTACACTTTCATCGTCTGACTTTTCAGGAATCGATCTCCTACCAGGAGATCCACTTATTGACTTAGAATATGCTGACGATATAGTCCTGTTTGGCGAAGACGCTGATACGATGCAGAAGCTTTTAACAGCAATAAGCTCGAATGCAAGCATTTTCGGAATGCGTTTCTCCCCCTCTAAATGCAAACTATTGCTCCAGGACTGGTTTTCGTCAACACCTGAACTAAAGATAGGGAGTGAAGTAGTTGAGCACGTCGACCACTTCACTTATCTTGGAAGTCTGATTAGCCCTAATGGGTTGGTCTCTGACGAAATCTCAGTACGAATTCAGAAAGCTCGTTTGGCTTTTGCCAACTTACGTCACCTATGGCGTAGACGAAATATTCGTCTCTCAACCAAAGGGAGAGTGTACTGCGCAACAGTTCGCTCTGTCTTACTGTGTGGGTGTGAGACGTGGCCATTAAGGGTAGATGACACTCGACGGTTGTTAGTTTTCGACCATCGATGTCTACGAAACATCGCTCGCATTAGCTGGGATCACCGAGTAAGTAATAACGAGGTTAGACGACGGGTGTTAGGCAAATGTGGTAAGTCAGTTGATGAGGTTGTGAATCTTCATTGACTGAGGTGGTTGGGACATGTGTTGCGTATGCCGAACCACCGTCTTCCTCGACGCGCAATGCTGGCTGATATAGGAATAGGATGGAAGAGAGTTAGAGGTGGCCAAACTAAAACATGGCATCAGTCCATGAAGTCACTGACTGCCGGTTTAAGTCGTGTCGGTAGCTGCAGAATACCCGGATGGGGTCCTCGCGATTACCGTAACCAGTAGCTAGAAACACTGAGTGACATGGCCCAGAATCGGTCACAATGGCGCAGATGTATTCACTCATTGTCCTCCTTTAAATCATGAGCTTTAAATTATTCCATAACTTTCTTTCTACGCTTTCTGAACCATATTCTATATGTTCACACTCCTTGTTACTATTATTATTTTATTTTATTGAAGTGATTTCTACTAATGGTGGTGGTGTTAATCTTGAGGTGCCATGGTGGTATGGCAACTTGAACCGATGCACACATGTGCCAGATTCTATGTTGATTTTACATACATACATTATCAGACCAGTTACTTGTTCATTTTTTTCCTACTCTTAAAGCTTTATCCAGTTTTTATTTATAGTTCCTCTTGATGTAAGTTAGTGTTTAAGTCACTTTCAATCTTTTTAATCATCCCTGTCTGTTAATTACAGAACATACACGTGAATCGTCGGCGTTCAAGTTGTTTTGTCATTGCTTCCGTAAAATTCAACGTAGCTTTCAAGTTTTATAGTTTAAATTTGTACGATATAAATATTGATATGCTAATGCATTTATCAGGGTAGTTCCTTTTAGTTGTGGTTTTTTGCACTTATTTCATTCTTGAAATAGTTCGTATTACATTATTTATTTATAATAGGTTTTTCACCATATTTAGTTCATTTCACAGACTAGGTCTCGATTAAATGTCATCTATTTCTCAGATTCTACTAAAGTAAAAGTTAATTTGATTGTTTTTGGACTTGTGATTTGTCTCTTGCAACGGTCAGTAATGCACGGAGTTAAGATTAGAGAACCTCATTCAGACATGTTTTGAATATGCTTCCTAAAAGTGTAGCTATATCTGTTCTCTTGATGTCATTGATGTTTTCGTACTTTGATAGTGTCAACAATTTAGATGTTTTCAGTAAGTTTTATTTCTTCAAATGTGCGTGCAGTTTATAACTTGCTTAAAATAAATTGTTCCAAGCTTGGTTTACAAACTCATATCAACCAGTAATTAATTTGTGTACTATACCGTGATGTATTTAGTAATAAATATTGAGTTCACTCTGGAGTGAATGTCTAGTCATCAGTCTCATTTTTTCATGGTAAGTAATCTGGTTATTTCCGTGACATTATTGCTGGGTTTCACCACTCACCATTTTTTAATCCCAGTGGTGTAAGTCTGTCCTTGCTAAATATATTTCTGCATAACACATTCTGACTTTTACAGAAAAACCTCAGTCACTAGATTCTGATAAAGCGAAAAAAGTTGATTCAGAGGCCCATAATTCAGAACGCCAAAGGAGCATCAGTTTTCGCCTTAGTCGTCCGATTCCTCCAAAATCCCAATCCACTCAAAATACAGAAGCTCCAACTGAAGAAATTATGGGCATAATCGAAGCTGCTGCTCAAGAGTACTCGGAACCGGTTTCTAAAAGTTCCAGGCGAAGTGATGAACAACTTAGTGAATCAAAGATTCATTCAAAGGGTGACATTCATCGGAAATCACCAAAAAGAAAAAGTCGATCTCCGAACATGAACATCATACCTGGTATTCCTAGTCCTAGTTCATCATCTTCCACCGAATCGTCTCCACTTCAAGGTGAAAGTCCATACTCATCCATACATCGTTCTAGTGAGGCTTCGAATCCTATTTCCGTCTGTACATCGCCTTCAAATTCAGTTGAGAGACACAGAAAGAATGAATTAGTGAACAACATTCGGTCTCCTGTTCACCACGTCTGTAGCATTGCATCACCTTTTGATAATGATTTGAGTTCTATGGAGTCAACATCTAATTTAAATGCACACTTGACGCCCAATTGGCCTTTATGTGCACTTGAAGATTTGTTAGGTAAGTATAATACATGTTTTGATATATATATCATTAACGGATTTTTCCACAATGTTAGCTAACTGGTCATATATTCACTTTTCCCATGACCATAGATATACACGAACCTACAAGTCTTCTAGACTTCTCTGCCGATGGTTATCAAGTTACAATCCCTACAGCTAAAGAGGAGCGTTTGCGCGAGGAAAGACGTAAAAAGGCTGCTCAACTGGTTACACAGTTAAAGTTAACAAATTCTATCGCCAAAACAAATGTAAATACTAGCTCAACAACCTCAAAACCTCCGACAATTATTATTTCTTCGACTACAGCTGATCGGTATCGTTCGTCACCTCCACCGGCCCCTGATTCTGTCCCTGCGGCCGTCGCTCATGCTGTTGTTGCTAACATGAAACGTCGTCGGGAAGCTTTAGAAATTGAAAATAAGGTATGCCTATACTTTCGATTTTATAAATATCTGAATATGTTACTTATTGTAAGCTCTTTTAATTTAGCGTTACATAGTATGCCATCTCACCTTGTTACTATTTTAGTGTATGCTTTCTGTTTTGGCATCTCATAACAAATTTTGCCTCTTTTTGTAGGCTCGTAGAAGGCGCCATCGTTCGCCACCTGCAGCTTATGCGCTTACACGTAATAGAATGTCTGACAGATCCCCAAGGCGATCCCCAACTCCTAAATGTGATCGTGAAGGTCCGAGATACTGGGATGATCATTCTAAATCTAAGAAAAAACACCATAAAAAATCTTGTTTTTAATTACTTTGTAAAGATACCTTACTGTAAACAAGTGTACATATTTATATTATATTTTGTTAATTTTACGCAGTAACGTGATTCTTCTAAACAAGGTTCTATTTAGTTTGTTGTTCTTACGTATTTGAGAAATGGTCTTGTATATACTGTAACAGATTTTTACGGCAATATAATGAAATTAGTTCAATTTATTTTTAAATTAGGGTTCTCACAATGTGTATATATTCATGGACGGAATCTATGATTAGACAGCTTTAATCCTCCAAAATTACAGTGTCATGTTGCTTATATTTGACATATTCTAGCATACAAGCGATAGTGTTTATCAATGGTTGAGCAATATCGATTGATCTTGTTCGTGATTATTCTACTCATTGCGCTACTGAACATATGAAAATGATTTTAGACTGTCATTTTAATCTTCGCAGCTCATTGTTTTATGCGGTTGTTCATTGTGTTGGGGATCACAAAAGAATCTTCATAAAAATCCTACTTCGAATCCATTAATAGTGGGTGCGAGCTATTTATTTTCGTTCGTGTAACGTAAGACAAATCACATTAGAAACTTCCTCTTGTGTCATGATATCTAGTCTACAAGCAGGCGTTATTTATGATTCCATGAGTTTAGACACAGCAGCAAACTCGGGTGAAGACGGATAGTGTGCCGGCTGCTTTGGGAGCAGTAGCCTCCGACATACACAGAGAACAAACCAACTTCCAGCCGAAGAAGAGATTAGGAAAAGATGCTGGAGGTGGGTAGGACACACATCATCATCATCAGCAGCAGCAACGTAGAACCGGGCGCAAACGCCTGTAGGTTCAAGTTGCCATACCACAATAGCACTACGAGAATATTGAGGTAACGTATAGACAGAATACAAGAGAGAAGAGTAAGTAAAGATGTCAAGAAATAACAATAGAATTTAAGATCTAGATGAGGTTAAAGAGTGTATACACTTGCGCCACTGTGGCCGGTTCTGAGCCATATCACCTAGTGTCTCCAGCCATTTGTTGCGATCATCACGCGGACCCCAACCAGGTAGTCTACATCTACCTACATGGCTTAGACCAGTAGTCAAGGACTTCATGGACTGATGCCATGTTTTGGTTTGGCCGCCCCTAACCTTCTTCCATCCTACTTCGGCCCTAGCTAACATGGCGCGACGGGGTAGACGGTGGTCGGGCATGCGCAATACATGTCCTAGCCATCTCAGTCGATGAAGGTTAATGACCTCTTCGACTGACTTACCGTGCTTCCCAAGAACCTTTTGTCTAATCTCACTATTACTAATCCGGTTATTCCATGGTATACGAGCGATGTTCCGAAGATTCCTATGATCAAATATCTGGAGTCGACGTATATCTTGAGTTTTCATGGCCCACGTTTCGCAGCCAAATGTTAAGATGGCGCGGATTGCTGCGCAGTACACCCGGCCTTTCGTTGAGACACGGATATCTCGTCTGCGCCACAAGTGCCGTAGATTGGCAAATGCCAATCGAGCTTTCTGGATCCGCGCTGAGATTTCATCAGACACCGACCCTCCAGGGGTAATGAGACTTCCGATATAAGTGAAGCGATCAACGCATTCATTTACTTCACTCCCTATAAATAATTTGGGGGAAGAAGCAGGCCAGTCCTGGAGTAACATTTTGCATTTGGGAGGGGAGAAGCGCATCCCAAATATGCCTGCATTGTTACTCAACGTGTTCAAGAGACCTTGAATGCTGTGTGCATCTTCACCAAATATGACTATATCGTCTGCATATTCTAAGTCGACAAGAGAGCCTCCTGGAAGGAGACTAATCCCAGAGGACTTAAAAGAAGTGAGAGAGATTTCTAACAGTACGTCTATGATGAAATTAAATAAAAATGGGGATAAGGGGCAACCCTGACGGACTCCACTTGAGGATGAAGTTTCTCGTGACAATTCGCCATATGCTCTGACTCGACCAGTGGTGACCGAGTAGAGAGCCTTTATAAGGTTAATGCACTTTTGAGGTACGCCTTTTAATGACAAACATTGCCACAAGACTTCACGGTCAACAGAGTCGAACGCTGCTTGTAAGTCAAGAAATACAACTATAGTTGGACGTTGGTACATATGTCTGTGTTCGAGGACCTGGCGCAGGGTGAATATGTGATCAATGCAACCCCGGCCAGGTCTGAAACCAGCCTGGTTTTCTCGAGTCTGTTGTTCCCTAGTATTGGTTAAACGTCGGATGATTATAGTGGCTAATATTTTAGATACTATATTAGTCAAACTGATTCCTCTGTGGTTATCGCAAGAGGATTTCTGTCCCTTTTTGTAAATTGGAACGATCAGCGATCGAGACCAGTCAGATGGGATGGTGTTTAGTTCCCAGACTTTGGCTAATATATCGGTCAACCTGCACGCTAAAACTACACCACCATCCTTAAAGATATCGGTAGACAACATATCAGGCCCTGCTGCTTTCCCTCGTTTCAATTTACTTATGACGTTTTCAACTTCACTGAGAGTTGGGGGACCTGTGTCAGTTTTCCATTCGGGTAGCTTGGAGATTGTGGGTAAGCTAAGCGTGGCTGGGGGCCAGTTAAACTGTTCCTGAAAGTGTTCTGCCCATCGTTCTAATCTTCTAGATTGAGAGTAGATCAACGACCCATCTTTTTCAGAGATGATTTCACTAACTGCCGATTTTTTGATACCGGTGTCCTTAATAAGTCGGAATAGCTGTCTACTATTGCCTGCCGCAGCTGATGCTTCTATCGCTTTTGCTTTTGTTGCCCACCACTGTTCACGATCCTTACGCAAACTCTTTGTCAGTCTACGTTTCAGTTGTCGTCGCTCTTCATCATACTCCGAGCCTGCTGGGATGAGTTTTCGAGCCTCCATCAGTTCCCAGGAAGTACTAGAGATCCAATAATCTTTCATTGGATTGGGGTTAGATGCTGATAGCGCTGCTGCGTATACACCTGCTTTAAAATCATTCCAAGCTACTTCGGGGGAAACCTGTTGGTCATGGGCGACTAAATGCTTAGCCAAACCATTCCCAAATGCAATCTTCGCCTTCTCACTTTCAAAGTGATATCTAAAGGGTTTGCCCGATGTAACCTTTCTGCGACCAGTAAAACGCATAGAGATACGTGGTCTTACTAGGGCATGGTCAGAGTCTAGGCAAGTGCCCCAGAAAGAGCGGCAGTCCTCTATACAACCTCTCCAACGGTAGCTGATGCCGATGTGATCAATTTGTGTCCATCGTTGCGTAGATGTTGGAGGTCGCCAGGTTAAACAGTGTCTCGCCTTATGCTTAAAGTTTGTGCTAGCTAAGAATAAACGGTAATCTGAACATAACTGCAACAGACGATCTCCGTTGTCTGTTCTCTGGGCTGGGATGCCGAGTAACCCACCTAGGTGCTTTTCAGCCTGATTTAGTCTACCTACTTGGGCATTAAAATCTCCTGCAATAATTACTATGTCTGAGTGCTTAGCTTTCTGAAGGAGGCTAGAGAACTTCATATAGAACTCGTCTTTCACTTCATCTGTGCTGCAGTCAGTGGGGGCATAAGCTGAGACTACAAAAAGGCATCGGCGTGTGTCCCTATCTTTCCGAGTTCGTACTGTGTCATTTAGACGGACAGCACATAGACGACTGTCTACAGGAATCCACTCGAGAAGAGCCTGTTCTGCTCGTAAGCTTAGTGCTATACCTACACCAACAAGGCCACGTGAGCTAGCTGTAGGGTCTCCAGATAAACGAAGAGTGAAGTGTGCTGTTCCATTGCATTGACTAGGTGAGGTCAAACGGATGACCATGCTGGGATCCTGTATGCGTGTTTCGGAGACACAGCATACATCAATTGCAAGAGATTCTAATGTTTTAGCCAAGGCAGCCTGTTGACCTATTTGAAACAGCGTACGCACATTAAAAGCTCCAACATGAAGTTTAGAGCGTGGCTTCAGGAGACCTGGTATGATAATTTGGGAACTCGGGTAACCAGTAAAAGTGGAGCGCATAGAAGCTGTAGGAGAAGTGTGACAAGTAGAGACCAGAGAGGGAGAACGTGTTTGATCATGAACAAGGAGAACTCGAGTGCTATTAGCGGTATGAGGGCGGTTATCACTTCCCAGTTGCCCACACCGTGGAAGGGTCATTCTTGAGGAATCTGAAAGAGAAAGAGGATTAGGGTAGGTCGTGATGACCTGAGAGTGTGACCGCAGTGCCCAGGGGACAGCTGTTTGGGGTCGGTCAAGTATATTAATTGTTGCTCCGGTTGTCAGAAGGGGAGGCATCGGCCTCATGGCTTCCGAAGGAGCTCGGCTTTCACCATGAAGCGTCATATTAGTCCTTCCAACTTCCAGGGCAGAGTTAGAATGGTTATAAAGATTTTTATTCGTAAGCTGTTTTTTAGCATGGTAGTTGTTTTACGGGATGGGGTTGCTAACCCCATGCCCAACCCTCCTCCTTTATCCGGGCTTGGGACCGGCAGAAACCCTGTGGGGGCTCCAGGCGGAGTTTAGGACACACATTAAGGAAATCATTAAACCGCATCACAAGACGAGCACTAATTCGGAATCCTCAAGGCTAAACGAAAAAAAGGACTCACGAACATATTACTCCGAGGCAGATATGAAAAGAACGAGCATCGTTTGGGTACAACTCGGAAGGAAAGCCCAGGACAGAGTCGGTTGGAGAATGCTGTTCGGTGGCCAATGCTCCACGTAGGGTAACAGGCATTGATTTACTGTTTAAATAAGCAAATTTCAAGTAACTTAGTATTGCCAGTAGTATATTGTATTATTTTCTGAATATTGATATTGCATTACAGTTTTATCAGATTTAAGGAATGAATCTTTTGTATTTCTCCCTTCCCCACCCTTTAACAAAAAGTATTTTATTATCTATATTTATTTTCTAAGTTTTCTCTGCAACATCCGCCAATTTTAGGTTGTTGTTTATTTCATTTAATTGATTATCTTAATTTTAGTAAAACCTTCACATAGTTTTATCAATCAGCAAAAAGTGTTCCTAAAATTTTTGTCAATAAAATGTGGACTAATTTAAATTGTGTGAATTAATCACCATAGCGTACCATCATTGTTAAACTAATTTCTTTGTTATCTCTGTACTTTTTTAATGCCGTAAATATATTAATAATGATATTGATCAATATGAGATGTATTGTTTCTTAAAATGGTCTGTATAAAATTTACTGTTGAGTAAAGGTAATTACTTCAAGAATTTAAATAAATCGAGAACAACAAGGCTTGTAGAATAGAATGGACTCATTATGTTTCGTGGCTACTCATCAGCCACAAACGGCCTGAATTTGTAATTATTGTTATTATAAATAGAATTATACATATTTTAGTAATTATAAATTCAGGCCGTTTGCAGCTGATGAGTAGCCACGAAATATAATAAATTCATTCTATTCTACAAACCTTGTTGTATTATTGGAATTTTTCAGGGGATTATCATGTATAATTCAAGAATATTAGGAATAAATTAGGTGGATCTTAATCTTCCCATTTATTTGTCATAAGCTAAAGTTGATCCGAAATAAGACGAAATGTGCATCCTGGATTCCGCTTACCAGCCATTACCCAAATTAAATAATATTAGGAATGTTTATTTATTTTTCATTTGTGCTTTCCATTAATTTTGACTAAACCCATATTATTCTAAAAATTTGAATGACAAGGAAAAAAACGCACTATGTAACAACAACAGAGCTTTGAGACGAATACAACCAGTAATTAATAATCAAACGGTTAGGTGATTTATGGAGCACATTTGCTTAGTATATCTAAATTATGCATAAAACTTTTCAATCAAATGAATTTGTGATAAGATGATGTAACATATGTGCGTATGTGAGTTCAGTTAAACGGTGTTAGTTTTGTAGGGCCTTTAAAGTAGACTGTGGCCATTCACGTTGAAAATATTTTGAAAATGCCTTAATTATTAGTTTCTTACATTATTACCTGATGGACACTAAGCACAGAATTATGCGAAAGGAATTATTCTCCACCGTGTCGCAATTATAGAAGTGAAATATAATTATGTCAATCATATTGCATTATGAAAATTCAATTTAAGCCGATTAATATGAACAAAATAACCCTAGGTCAACTGAAGAAATGTCAAGAGAGCATAGATGAACTTTAACTGTACTTACATGGTACGTCTTCCTGAAATTTTGTTCTTATGAACATGGGGTCTTTTTATGCTTTTGTCAGTCTTTCAACTGGTATTTCACAGAACCTACTTATAATGACAAAAGTCCTAACTGTCAAGATGTATTGTAAAGTGAAATAAGTGGGTACATGTAATGATTAGTAGAAACTGTTTTTTCTTAATTTCTAATTGGAAAGAGATGGGCTGGATATAGTTGATTCACTTCATTTTAAGTAATCATTTAGGTCTTTGCGCATCTTGATAGTAATCAGTACTAGTGGTGCTTTGACAAATAAAATCGATGAACTTACTACATATATTAAGGCAGTATGAATCTTTTTTATAACCGCCATAGTGTTTGTCCAGTTATAGTAAGCTAGCTGTTCAGCCTATCGGCAAGAAGAGTTCTAGCCTTTGGTTACGAAACGTGGCTCTTGACAGGTGATGACATTCTATTGCCCGTTTTCTAAGAGGTGCCAAGTATACAGTTTGTGCAAATAATGCTAGGGGTTGATAACTTGAGACTAAGTTATACATATATATACAACTTTTCTCTGTCTACCACGACAGCCTGGAGGTAGTTCTGCAGATAATTCAAGTTACTGACTTGAGAGGGCATTGAACAGCATGTAAAAGTAACATTTAGAGATGCTTCTGGGTATATATATTAAACAGTACAATTCAAATGAACATCTGTATTCTGTTATGAACAGTATCATATAATAACTATTTTTGCATTTTATATTGTAGTCTATATTCTATGTCTAAACCATATGGTCATTTTACATGGCATGGATCATTCCGTCTAATTACGTTTCAGTCTCTCCGCTAAAAGATAACGTGGTGAACAAAGATGGTATTTCTTAAGTAACTTTAATTGATTGCACGAGAAATCAGTATTCTGTAATGGGTGGTATCACTTTTTCAAATGAACAGTGTCCGTCAATGAAAATTCCGCAGTAATACTGACAACATGAAATTCGAGAGAAAACTAGTCAAATTATAGAAGAAAAAGTTGAAAATTGTTTCTAATCAAAAGTTAGCTTATTAGTGATAAAACATAATGAACACTAGTAATATTACAGAAATGTCGATAAGTTTTGATGAATTTAACTATAAGTTCGAATAATCAGGAAGTTCCATTGAATAAAGTTAACCATTTTAAGTATTCACTTGTCACCCCTGTATAACAAACACTATGGAAATCCGAGAATTTGTAAAAAGATGTAATTTGCAGATATTAAGAAATAAAATCAATTGCAGCTGTGATCATGTCTTTGTTTTCACTGATACATCAAAAGTATTGAACTAACAACATATTCATAATTAAATAGGATTAACATAGTACTCATTATTGATGACCAGTGACTATAACAACAGCGACAATGACAATAACGGTGAGTTGTGTTTTCTGAGTCAATTAGAATAGAATCGGCTGAAAACAAAAAGAGAGATAACTAATTAAAATAAGATTTTAAGTTGAAACATTTAATCTGTTTATTGTTTTTCTTCAGATTTCAATTTTAAATAAACAAAATTTTCAATGTTTATTTTTCATTCTATCTTCTGTTTCATTTGCACACCGGTATGCTGAAGGTAAGTTGAACAGTTGGTTAAGGCATAATTTCATGAAATTTTAAAAACAGTTCTAACTCTGTGGGTGTGAAATTTCCGTCTCCTGTAAATTAAATTTAGAAAAAAAGTTTGTGAAAATAAATCAGATCTTTATTATCACAATAATTTGAAATTATATTGAGAATATATTACTAAACAACTGAGAAGTTAAGAATCGTGCATACTTAGGTAATTGATTTCAACTAACTTTAATCTCAATGGTTAATTTAACTGACGAAAGAATAAATCATGTTATATGAGGAAGTAACTTATGATCAACTTCATTATGAACTTACGTACTTATTTTAAGACTGATAATTAAGTGATGCGAGGAAATTTCATCACAGACTGACAAATGCTAGAAAATTACTAATTCAGTTTGTACAACTCAATAATGGGATCTAACAATCCAATACTAAACAAAACTCAATGTTCCTTCGTGACAAAAGTTGATATTGTTACACTAGTGATTAACATTATAATGAAACACATCATATTATAATTGCCATTAGCTAAACTAGAACGCCTACTTAACAAATGTTATTTTATAATTGAATATTTGAATTTATCTAAGTTCAAATGTTGAAACTTTTTGTTCACTTAATTATGACTGGATACAAAGAAGAAAATACTTTAATGAATAATTAATTAAAATTTTACTATGAATTTGAATAAACAATTTAAAGAAACACTTCGGGTATTAATATTTGAATTGATATCACTGATAATTGCAAATAAATAAATAAATGATAATCGATTACATCAGTGCAAATAATTCATGTATGTTAATAGTTTGGATCAAGAAATAACGAAAAGAATAGTCGATCATGTAAAACTATTATTAATTCACAGATACAAATGAAATTATTCATAATATTCTTTTATTAGATACATTATTGATTATAATATACTTATTATATGTGATAGAATATGGCAAGGAAGGTATTAAATATGAAATAAGAAATTAGCTGTCATTGGATGATTGATATGATTTCTAATTACAGATAATCATAAATTAATTGTATAAGGTAGATACAGACATGTTGCAAAGCATAGTGCATTTATTAAACTAATATAGAGGGTAGTTTAGCGAACTACTAAGAGTTATTATCTTCCGTCGTTTTGTAAACAATAACGTATCTAAAAATAAAGTTACATCTATACAGGTTATGATATAAAAAGTATAAGAATTTATAATCACTGAGCAAAAAGTGAACAGGAGAAAGGAACATTTTTAACGCTTTTATATTGTCTAAATACTTTGATTATAACTAGGCTAGATGGGTGTGTGTGTGGATATATAGAGAGCAATATCATGTTATCAAATTAAAAAAAATTAGTATAGAGCACTGTATATTCATTGTAGTGGTTACTAAATTTAAAGACAAATAGGCACTAAAAAATGAAAGATATTTTACCTACGTTGTAAAGTGGTTAATATGTGAATATGAATTCTGTGACTTCATCATCAAAAAGTGAAATAAAACATGTAAAATTATGATACATCTTTACTTAATTGTTTAAAAGTAAAATTAAAATGGTGAACTAACTTCTTTACGGTGCCAGTTTTCACTGCAACTATCTATTGCTAACTCTGCAGTCTCAAAGTTAAGCACTTGTTTCAAGATCTATAGAGCTTTAGTGAAGTCACGAATGATCATTTCTGAAGAGTCTTATACTGCAACAAAACAACTATCTAATGCTTCCTGACTGTTGATAGTTGTCAAAAGACCAAAATTTAACTTTTACAACAATTTTCATAACCTTTATACTTTCTTAGTTCAGTTATATTTATAAACTGTATTTTGGCTGATTAACCTTTTGAGCTAAATCAAGCAAAATCGATACTGCAGTTTAGATGTAGATACAAAGTTGCGTGTCCATTAGAAAAGAGAATGTCCTGTTAATCTGATGAATCCTTAACATTCACTAGTTATTCTATCCAACACCTAAACCAGAAATATGGGAGACAGAAATTACGTTTATAAGCAGTCACTTGTGCATTTCACTCAACGACGTGACGGTTAAAGCGTTTTACGTCAGTCACAGCAAAGCAAAGTGGAATAACTGGTTGCTGCAACTTGATATAGACATTATTATCAACGAATATTTTTAATATTTCCCAGAATCGTGAAAAAGATTACCCATTTTAGGTATAGGGCTTGGAAGCATATGTTTATAGATTATAGCTAAATAATTAACAGATAGCCATTCTATCATGAAAACTGTCATTATTAAATTAGTGTAGGAAAAGAAGTATGGGATTTATATTTTTAAATGAAATAAAACGAATTAAAATGATCATTTGTTGTAATAACTAAGTCTTTATTAAATATTCAAATAATGTTAAAATCAGAGTAGAGGTTGGATTCAAGGAAATGGAAATTATATCAACACAAATCTCAGTGCATCAACTTTATTATCATCAGTTAATCAATCAAAACGATAATTGTCATCGTTTTGTAGTAAAAGCAATACAGAATTGACATTCGTCTCTGTTCAGTAGATCTGAAAGTGATATCAAAGGCAGTTGCTTTAATAAATAGAGCAATCATCATATTATTGAACCATTAATGAGTCACACAAAGCAAACGTTTTTATTATATCCACAAAGTATACAAGCTTCTAGAAACCAAATAGAAACTTCATTCATCCTAATTCCTTTGGACAACATAAGAATAACAAGATTATCAGAACACATTAAATCCACTATATTTAGAGTCGTGTTAATTCTAAACAACTTAAAACTAAGAGGAATCCTATATTTGAAGCATATTATCTGTTGAGGCTGAGATGAATGTTCAGGATGAAAGCAAAAATCGCAATAATTCGAAAAGATGCAAGATATACTAATAATTGTAATAAAGACTGAAGTGTAACTACAGAGTAAGTGAGTTTGGTTACAGTTAATAAAATAGGGGGGAAGAGACTAAATAATCATAGCAGAGTCAAAAAAGTGGTACTACATAATCGCGAGAAAGTTAGAATAGACAATTGCGTTATTATTTGAAAAATATGTGAGCGGAAGTCACCTTAATTTGTAAAAGTCATAAAAAGTTACGTAAGAAAGCTTTTATATTCACCATGGCAAAGAAATGCTTATCATTCTATTCTTTAGGAAGTATATCTTTAGTCGAAAGCCTTGACAGTGATTATGAGTGTTTATTTAATAATTTTCAGTGCTTCAGTAACATTCACATTATGTTCTGTGTTTACAGATCTTACTTATGAAACAAAGGAACCTAGGAAAATTCTTAGAAGACCTAGTAGAAGCTCTTACAGTTTAAGCATTGTCCTAAACACATTTCTTCTTATACGCTTTTCTCAATTGTCTCATCAATCATCCGTCGTAGATTGTGGTTTAAACAACTGAATTGATTACCATGTTATGTTCCATTTTGAAACAATGTTCTTATGAAAATTATTAAAGTGATGAAACGTACAAGAAGAATGGTTTATGCAATTACAAATAATAAAATATTGTTGACATAATAAGAACAATACGTTATAATATTGATTCCAGATTTCACTTGTTTTTAAAGTTTACCAAAAAGATATTGGCAAGGGTAAGCGCAAGTGAAAATCCCATGACCACTCAGTTTATCTGTTTGTTCAGTTAGTTATTGAATTTGAACTAACCCTCCTTTGTTCAAAGTAGTAATAAATTTCTTAAATCATTCTGAGGCGAGTGAAGTGTGTCTGATTGTCCATAAATTGTATAAGTCTTTTCTTATCACGGAATGCCAGTAAATAATGAGCTGACAACAGATGACATTATAGAATTATTTAATGCATTCACGTGATCCATTTTTTCAGAAAACTGAAGTGTATCTTACAATCTGTGAGTAATCATGAGTTCATTTTTAGAAATTGTTTTATGTACTTATTAAATCTAGCCTTAATTGAGGTTGTGACATCTTTCTTTCGTTCAATAGTTTAGAATCTGGATGTATCGTTTTGAATTTGATACATTTTATACTCATAATTTTTTTAATCCATTATAACAATACTTGACTTTTTGTTTAGTTTTATTACAACGATCTTGTCGATCTTTTACCCGTTATTTATTGTAGAAACATGTCGTTTATTCAAAACCGTTGATTGTTGGAATGGAGACATTGAATACTGATTTACGATAGTGATTAGCCTAAATTTCAGCCGACTCTTTTTCTCTTTATACATTCGTTTTAAGTTAATGAGTTGGTAGTATAAGTTTTTAGACTATATTTGTTAACATTGCCATACAGACAATGAAATTTGATTCTAAGAGAGAAAACTTAGTCCTTAACTTGACTCCTCTTACTATATCATTGACAGAAAATATATTTCATGTTAGTTTTTACTCGATTTTTGCTATAGAATGGCAGTAAACTAAACTGCACATGTCTAATTTTTTCGAGTACAGGGGTAATAGAGAAGTCTCTAACCACATTTTATTAGTATTACTTTAGTATATTGAGGTATTGAGAAGTATGACAAGATATAATCGTTGAAACATTGCATTTTTTCCAAAACTCCAATATGTACTATTCCAAATTTACATTTTACAAAAAAAATAATAGCTGTTTTTGTTTGTAAACACCGTATAGATAAAGAGAACAGATTCATCTATCAAATGAGTTTATTAACATATATCTTAGAGGATGAAAGTGTAAATTTGTTTAAAATGAACTCCATAAACATCTAAGGAAACCCATTACATTGGTAAGAAAAATAAAAACAGCACGATGAAGAAAATTCACTTTTAGATGACAATCATATGTTGTATAATCGTATATATAGGCATATTGGACGTTAATAATAATAATAATAATAATAATAATAATAGCTAATGATAAACCTACCGATTATTATGTGCAAAATAACTATAAGTGCAATTGTACAACATTTGTGAATGATATCATCAAAAAGTATATTTACTATATTGAACTGTGTTGTGGTCAACTCAAAAATTATTTTGTCTTTCTTTAAAATGTTAACTAATTAAATGCTAAGTATATAATCACAGTAACTTTAATTTTTTTCACTACTAAACTATTTGGAATTACTTACCATTGTAATCAATTTCATTGAAAACTGACTGAATCAACTCAGATTTAATCGATGAAATAGGTACATCTAATTCATTAATAATATACTCTGCATACAGTTTATTGTATATTAAGTTCCTCCACAATTCTTTAGAAATAGTGGATTCAGTAAAATATTTTTCATTTAGATATTCTATTTCAAATATCTTTTGTAATGCATGCTTAAATTCATAGAAAAGAATAAATTTAACTCTTTCATAAGCTAGATTCAATATTAAATGTGTAAATTGTTCAGTTAAGTTAATAATTTTAGTTAAATTTGTTGAGTGTGATAATTGATTTAACCATTTTGATAAACTTATTTGATTTGATCTAATTAAGTGATGTATATTCAAAAAGCTTTGATTTTTTGAATAAAATGGTGAATTTTCAAATAAATTCAGTTCATTGAATTTTGAATATTGTCGTGATCTTGGTTCAAATGCATGAAGGTTAAATAGTTTTATATATTGTCTAAGTTCATTAGAATTTCTGATTTTTCTAATCGGTAGTCTTTGTTGTCTTTGATGTTGAGAAACTGGTAATCTCTCGTACTTCTTAGAACAAATATTAGCTGAAAATAGTTTAAAACAATTGGTTATTATTACTACTGAAAATCTTTTTTAAAATAGAATCGTACTTGGGTTTGCAAGATAGTTTGAAAGTGATTCTTTATAAATTATCGTTGGCAAAATTCTCAGTTTAATTCTTATACTATAATTAACTTTCATAGATTAGGCAATTTACTATTGGGCTTACAAACACTAATGGCTTAGGAATAATCTAATTATCAGTAGTACAAGTAACTTCATAAATTCCAAGTTGCTAGATATATCAACATTATATGATGTTTCGTGTAATTAAGCCTCAATTATATACACTGTAGAATAAAACAGGTGGATAAAATTAACCTGATGTAGTTTAAATTAAACGTCATTGTTAGCAGTAAATAGTCTACCTCTTAGAGGTATGAATTTTTGCTACCTTGTTAAGCCTAACACTTCAGAATTACTACCGGATTTGCACATAGGTGTCGAATATCTGTTTAAGTGTTGAGCATCTCTACATTTAAATGTAATTTCAGTGCAGGAGTAAATATTTTCTTTATTGGACATTCGGATCCTAAACAACAAGTTGTGCAATTAGTGATATAATACACACAGGTTGATCATTTTCTCGATATTAATCTTTTCGAAATTCTAACTCATTTATAATGTTTCATTGCGGTCACAGTAATTTTAGTAATAGCAACAGATGATAGAAGTAGTTCAGCTTGGTGATAACATGCTTGATACCAGAACACTCGGAATAAAACACTTTTTATCATTTCTTTCATTTACTGCTAAAAATTTACGACTGATATTGTAAAATACACCTGTTTGCAAGTTTAGGCACTTGATATAAAGTTATCAGCTATCATTCCGATTCTTACGAAAACGGTTTATTAGATATGAGGAAATAACACATCTGACCACAATTATGTGATATTTACCGGATGAAATGGATGAAGCATCGGTGCGCTACAATAGAATATTTTACGTAATAGGCTTTCATTATTACAGTGGCACATAAATCTAGATAGGCTTTGTGTAAAGTCATATATGCACATGAAGAAGGGACTAGAGGAGAGAAGAAATTACCTTTGAATTAGTTTTTCATCAAAGCTCTAAACTAACATATATATATATATATATATATATATATATATATATATAGTAGGTTTAAATCCATTACCAAATAATTGGTGGTGTACTAGATAATAATTTTACAGGTTCATAGGTGTTTGTAAAATAATTACAACCAATTACAAACCAATTAAGTCGTGAAGGTAAATAAGTTATCTATCCTTTCGAAAGTGTACAAAAGATGACTGAATGGGTTGGCATACTGTTGATTACATAATATCCATTGAGAAGAAACCGATAAAGTAATTATAAGAAATCTGATGATCAAGACAGTTACGTAATAGTTAAGTTACAATTAAGTGGTGACGAATTTTTGAAGTTATGTAAAGATTTGTATAACGTGGTAACAATAATAATAATAATAATAATAATCAGAGAATTCAATGTAATAAGTTATTTATAAGCCATCTGAGCATAGGCCAAGACAAGGAAAGAGACTATAAAAATTTCTTATGTACACACAGGTACAGTTTAAGTATGCGGATACCGAAGGCTTCCGCTACATATAGAAGATGTATACGTAAACCATTCGGTAGATTAGGTGGGTCTCCATAAATCATTTTAAAAGCTTTCTTGACGTCTACTTGATGTTCCGTATCAACCAAATGTGCAAGTACAGATCTGTTTACTTGCCGCAATTGACCTTTGCTCAGCCAGGTAATGATTTTTAACCTACTGTAAATTTATATATATATATATATATATATATATATATATATATATATATATATATATATATATATATATTGAAAAGAAATTTCTTCCCTCCTCTAGTCCTTTCTTAATGCCTAAATGGAAATTTTTTCATTATGTGCACATAAATTGAATGTTTTTTGAGATGAATAAAACAACTCTGGTCTTCAATTGTTCTGCATATTTGGTTTTTAATCTTCGACCTCATGAAAATTATGTTGAAAAAACTTCGAAAATTCCAATATAATGTTCATATCATAAATTTAAAATTAAATGACCCATTTGTAACTCAGTTAAGGGAATAATAATAATAGTCTAAACATATAAAATATTAGTATTAAACAACTTACTGATTGATTTACCATAGTGAACATTTAGTTTACACATTTTACCTAAATATCCACTTAGCCGTTGTGGTATCAAAACATCACTATTGATAGGATGGTTATAATAATGACGACGAGACCGATATGAAGTGTGATGAGGAAAGTTAAAGCAAGTTGGCAGTAAACTTCGTATAAATAATTGGGTCCTCTTATTGCAATTGAATTCGGAAATACCGATCAAAACACCGGTATTCAAAGTAAAAACATAAATTAGAATCAAATAAATAGGAAATAAACTAACAGGTTGACATTCGAAAAGACCGCTTGTTTTCGCCATTGATTTTGATACTTCAGTTACTGTAATAAATCGTTCTTATTAGTTCTTAGTTGATTAAAAGTCAGTTATGCAGTTATGTTGAACTAACACCCGTAGACATAGTTATTTTAGATGAAGCACTGTAGTTTTTTAATAAACCCTGTAAATTGGAAAAGAATGTGTTGAAAGAATATTATCATCATCATTGACTACAGTACTCTGAGATTTTGGTAATACAATATTTTGATCAGATAAAACAAGTGAGAATTCCTTACAGCTTTTCTATCATATATAGCATGTAGTTCACCAGTCATTAGGCCTATTGCTAACTCATATCACAGCAATATCAAAATAGATTATAATAACAATAATTGTCACAGGCTATGATTAACATGTTGGTAAGTTTTAACTAAAATAAATCGAAATAAAATTATTTTTGAAAACGTGAAAAATTCCCATCCTGTAAATTATAGCAACAAATAAAAGCGAACAATATTGTTAACAAATCGAACTTCACCGAGATTTAATATACAATAGTATTTATGTGCAAATCTGTAAAGTGTTAAATCGGTCAAACCAATTTATGAGCTAACGATGACAATGAAAAAAGAAGATCACATCATAATAAGTGAAAAGTACCAAGCGATAGTGAAAAAAACAAGTGTACTAATACTCAAAATGGATAATGAAAACAGTTCAAATGAATATTTTACTGCTGATAGTAGATGGACACTGTAGAAAATAAACCTATTAAAATGATGTTCCTTAGGTAATAGGCGGTGCAAATCCACTACATAATTTGTCATACTTTATGTTACTCCTCCAGCTTTCGAAAATGTCCTCACTACCTGTATGACTCGAACTTCCTATTATGAAGTTGCTAACGATTATAATTTTGATAAGTTTATGTTCCAATGTTTCGATCTATATCGTACACTGAAAAAATTATTCAAACTGCTTTTATTATTCACGTCACTACTAGTGTATCTGTTTTCCTACTCTCAGTTTGCACCTCTTATTGATTATGATGTAATCCGTCTATTTCATTATCGTTGTTGGCTTAAAAAATTACTTTGATTGGTTTAACATTTCACATATTTGCACATAAACAGTATTGTATATTAAAGCCTGATGAAGTTCAGATTACCAACGATATTGTTTATTTAGGTATACTGTTTCGGCAAATTATTCGAGAGTGCATTAATCATGTAACTATTAGAAAATACACATTGTTCCTACTAAAAGGTCCAATTTTACATGCATTTTTGTTGTATAACTAATATAATAAAAAAAGATACTTGTCACATCATTTTCTCACTACTTCATAACTTAGTACATTTTTTGTGATAGGCATTTTTCTGCTGAAAATTCAGTATAGCGATAGTTTACTGGCTTATATGCTAACGTCTTGTTGAAGAACAATTTATGTTCACCCTGGGAAGAGCCTAACGAAAGTGTAAAACTATGATATAAGAGAAATTGCAACTGCATGTTCAGGTAGTCACAAACATATTGGTGCATAGTTCGAAAAGACTAATATCGTTCACTGTTTCAGCTTAATGTTAAATTCCAAGCTGTTGAAAAGTGTGAAGAATAGACAGCTGGTAAATGCATTATCACAGTTGATACCATAAATGTTACATAATTGTCGATTTCGAAAATAATCTTGTAAGTACATAATTGTCTATTACAAACATTGTAAGGGAGCTGCAGTTTACACAGAGTGACGGAGATACATTATCACATGCATTATTTGGTGTTTAGTTTTGCATAAGATTCACTATTTTTGATTAACAGGGTAACCAAGATGAAATGCGTAAACATTATGTAACAAAGGGATCACATGAATGTTTTATAAGTAGTCGTCTGCAACATGAGAAAAAACAAAAACAGGGAGCACATAGCAATAGCAGAATTATTCTAGATGTGATGAAGTGAGTGAGTAGAGTTGGTGTGTACTCGTATACGTATTTACATAGCACGATCAAGTGGATAAAATATTGATGCAAAACCATATCATGTGGGTGTAGTAAGTGAAATGATTGTTCACACATTTAGACCCATTTATTCCTTAACAGAGCAATAGATAATTATTGCGCAAACACTTCAATGAAATATAGGTAATGAGGAAATTACTAACCAGTCATAAAAATAAAGAAGCTGAATCTGTTTTTTTAATAGATTGTGGTAAATTGTTCTAGATACTTGAGAATTTATCTGTAAAGTAATTCATATAGAGTATGGATTTAGAATAACTCCGCCTGTAGCCCTCCTAGGGTTACTGCCGGTCCCAAGCCCGGGTAAAGGAGGAGGGTTGGGCATGGGGCTAGCACCCCCATCCCGTAAAAACCCAAACTTGCTAAAAACGCAAACCAGATTAAACAAGATAAACCATTTAAACCATTTAAACTCTGCCCTGGGAGTGGAAGGATATATGACGCCTCATGATGAAAGCCGAAATTCTTCGGAAGTCATGAGGCCGATGCCCCCCCTTCTAACAACCAGAGCAAATATTTTTATAGGTACATGGAATGTTCGAACAATGTGGGAGAGCGGGAAAACAAATCAAATAGCTGCAGAAATGAAGAGATACAACTTGACAATACTCGGAATCAGCGAAACTCATTGGACTCAAGCTGGACAGAAAACATTAGCTTCGGGAGAGACGCTACTATACTCCGGCCACGAAGAGGAAAATGCTCCCCACACTCAAGGAGTTGCTCTGATGCTGTCCAAGGAGGCACGTAATGCACTGGTGGGATGGGAACCAAATGGACCCAGGATCATCAAAGCATCTTTCAAAACAATGAAGAAAGGGATTACAATGAATATTATCCAATGCTATGCACCAACCAACGACGGCAACGACGAAGACAAAGATCAGTTTTACGATAGACTGCAATCAATTATAGCAAAGTGTCGAGGAAAGGATCTGATAATACTGATGGGAGACCTCAACGCCAAAGTCGGAATGGACAACACTGGATATGAAGAAATCATGGGACGACAAGGACTGGGAGACAGAAACGACAATGGTGAAAGACTTGCAAACCTATGTGCCTTCAACAAATTGGTTATAGGTGGTACAATATTCGCCCACAAACGCATACACAAGGTTACATGGGTCTCACCGGATCATACTACTGAGAATCAAATCGATCATATATGTATCAATAAAAAATTTAGAAGATCAATGGAAGATGTAAGAACCAGGAGAGGAGCTGACATAGCTTCAGACCACCACTTGGTGGTTTCTAAAATAAAACTGAAGCTAAAGAAGCAGTGGACAACTGGAGTGTCAGCAGTACAACGGTTCAATACAGGCTTTCTCCGAGACACTGACAAACTCAATGAATTCAAAATATCTCTCAACAACAGGTTCCAAGCCTTACAAGATCTGCCGAAAGAAGAAACCACTATGGAGGACAACTGGAAAGAAATCAAAGAAGCACTAACGTCAACGTGTCAGGAGGTTCTAGCCCGCAAGAAGCACCATTATAAGGAATGGATCTCCACTGAAACATTGAGCAAAATTCAACAAAGGAGGAACAAGAAGATAGAAATCAACAACAGCCGAACAAGAGCAGAAAAAATCAAGGCTCAAGCTGAATACTCAGAAGCAAATAAGCAAGTAAAGAAGAGCATTAGAGCTGACAAACGGAAATACATCGAAAGCCTTGCAACGACAGCGGAGAAGGCTGCAAGAGAAGGAAATATGAAACAGCTACACGACACAACGAAGAAACTGGCAGATAAACATGGTAAACCAGAGCGACCGATCAAGAACAAAGAAGGCAAGACACTCACTGAGATTGAAGAACAAAAGAATAGGTGGGTAGAACACTTTGAGGAACTTCTAAATAGGCCAGCTCCACCGAACCCACCGGACATTGAAGCAGCACCTACAGATCTCCCGATAGATGTCACTCCACCAACGATGGAAGAAATCAAGATGGCCATCAAAAAAATCAAAAGTGGGAAAGCAGCAGGACCTGACAATATACCAGCTGAAGCACTCAAGTCAGATATCGACCTAACAGCAAAGATATTCCACGTTTTATTCAAAAAGATCTGGGAAGAAGAACAAGTGCCGGCAGACTGGAAAGAAGGTTATCTTATCAAGATACCAAAGAAAGGAGATTTGAGAAAATGTGACAACTACAGAGGGATCACGCTACTGTCGATACCAGGGAAAATCTTTAACAGAGTATTGTTGAACAGAATGAAAGATTCAGTGGAGACTCAACTTCGAGATCAACAAGCTGGTTTTCGGAAGGATCGGTCGTGCACTGACCAATTCGCAACACTACGGATCATCGTTGAACAATCAATTGAATGGAACTCGCCCCTGTACATCAACTTCATTGATTATGAGAAGGCGTTTGATAGTGTAGATAGGAGAACACTATGGAAACTTCTTCGACACTACGGTGTACCAGAGAAACTCGTCAACATCATCCGGAACTCTTACGACGGAACACAGTGCAAAATTGTGCATGGAGGACAACTGACAACTGCATTTTCAGTGAGGACCGGAGTCAGACAAGGTTGCTTGCTGTCACCTTTTCTCTTCCTCCTAGTGGTCGACTGGATCATGAAGACCTCCACATCTGAGGGAATGTACGGGATTCAATGGACAAGTAGGATGCAACTCGATGATTTGGACTTCGCAGATGATCTAGCTCTTTTAGCACATACACACCAACAAATGCAAGCGAAGACAATCAGTGTAGCAACAACTTCAGCAGCAGTAGGGTTGAACATACATAAGGGTAAGAGCAAGATTCTCAAATACAACACAGGGAGCACCAACCCAATTCAACTTGATGGGGAAACTCTGGAAGAGGTGGATACCTTCACATATCTGGGGAGCATCATCGATGAAAAAGGAGGGTCTGATGCAGATGTAAAGACAAGGGTTGGCAAGGCAAGGGCAGCATTTCTGCAGTTGAAAAACATCTGGAACTCAAAACAAATATCAACTAACCTCAAATTCAGACTCTTCAATTCGAACATGAAGACAGTCCTGCTGTATGGAGCTGAAACCTGGAGAATTACTGCAAACATCCTCAGACGGATACAGGTATTTATAAACAACTGCCTACGCAAGATACTGAATGTCCGTTGGCCGGAAACCATCAGCAACAACTTACTATGGGAGAGGACAAACCAACTTCCAGCCGAAGAGGAAATTAGGAAAAGACGGTGGAAATGGATAGGACATACACTACGCAAACCATCAGACTGCATCACAAGATAAGCATTGACATGGAATCCTGCTGGGAAACGGAAAAGAGGAAGGCCAAAGAACACGCTGCGTCGAGAATTGGAAGCAGACATTAAAAAGATGAGCAGCAACTGGAAACAACTGGAAAGGATTGCTGAGGACAGAGTTAAATGGAGAACACTGGTGAGCGGCCTATGCTCCTCAGCGAGGAGTAACGGGCAGTAAGTAAGTAAGTAATGGATTTAGAATTAGACATTTTGACTTTTGAAGCCATCCATCGCTTCAATATAGAGCATAGTCTTCACCTGCTTCATTTAATTTTACGGTCAAAGGTACAATCACTCTCTAGAATACTCGTTGCAAAGCGAAAATGAACAGATTCGAATCTAACTGTCAATTAATGCACAACATTTTGGCAGTGATTGGGCATACTTTGTAAGGTGAAATACTGGAATCATTGTTAGTAACGTTATGTAGTGTGTAAATCACAAGTCGATGTAGCTGAGATATCCATAGAATAACCTGCTCTGAGAACAATAAACTATCCTAACTTAACAAGTAAATGAACTTTGATAGCATATTATCACTTATGAAGACATCAAAATAGAGGAATGTACTAAGTCCTAATTTTAATTTTGACCACCGAAATGCTATTTAGTTGACCTCGGTACTGATGTCATTGTATTTTAAGTAATCTAATAAGGAAGAAGACAGTATTCAACCTTAAGATCATCAGTATATATCAAAGGTTTACCTACATTGAAGCACTTAAAAATAAAGTTTATGTGAGCTATTAAGGACAAAGGATCTAAAACATTACTTTGCAAGAATAATTGTATGCCTACCTCATGTTATTTATCAGTGAGGTGAAACTGTGTCATTAAATAATTATAAGAATACCTCTGTTTATTTTATGATAAGTTAAGCCTTTAGATTAATGAATATAATTGAAATAAATTGCATACTTTTGTTGTGAAACTCATAATTACAATATAATTAATATAACCCTGTATAAAATATTGGTCAAGGCTTATAATTCTGTATGATAAATGATTGGGAATTAAACATAACAGAATGAATTATTTTAAATATTACTACTAGTTAATTCAATTATTTTAATGACGTCTTTTAAATGACTGAGATTTCAATCTACAAGTCACAGTAGTTTAGACTGAAAATGATCAAGACGATTTATCAGTTTAGTCCAATATAATTCCTAAATAAAAACGAAGAATATCTTCACTTTGTAAGTAGATTAGTTAAAGTTAACAAAAGTGTTAACCTGGATACATAACCAAGTACATAATTTTCAGGGCTTGATTAAAACTATATTAGTATTACGACATGGAAATAAACTTAACCTAAACGTTTCAATATTCAGTTACTGTATTTAATAGGGTAATTATTCTGTATTGTCAAAGTCACCCTATAATAGAGGGCATTATTTTAGTTTCGTAGATAAATTGGTTTAGTAATGCGAAGCTGATAAGAGTATTTAGTATTTTCATTAAATTCATTCTGGGTATTAAAGTATTTTTTTGATTTAATCAGTGACTTGTTATCAAATAACGTCACGTGTTCCTTTGATTATGCACCTTAATATATATATTATATATATATATATATATATATATATATATATATATATATATATATATGTAATCCGACTTTGTGTCGTAATACAAGTAAAATGGTGAGTGAGAATATAATCCTAACTTCGAACTTACATTTTGCTTCTAATAAACAGAAAAACATTTAAGGACAAACAATACGAATGTATTCAAAACCTACGGTAAAATTAGTGGCACCAACAAAGGACTACTACAATCTATTAAGCAATCAATCGAAAAAAAGAAATCACTAATTGGCTGAAGCTGCATGTTGCATATAATTAGTCGTACAACATTTCATATTTCAACTGCGATTTCGAAAGGAATAAATAACTTTTATTTCCCGTTGGTTGTAAATTATTTTTAGTTTTGTAAGAAGTGTACTTGGTTTGTCTTCAATTATTTCATTTTCAGAGGATATTGTGCAAATGTAGATGCAAACCATTTTACCCCGTAGAGTGACTACTTCCTTATGTACTTATTTGATACTATCGTGTTGAGTATTTGTTTATTAGAAGCTGCGCATTTTTCTTCAAAGAGTGTGAAGTAACAAAACTTTGTGCTAGTTGACTATATCGGTGACGGCTAACTTTGTATGTTAAACTTCAAGTATGTAGTATACTTGCCATTTAAATTGGGTTTTTACTGAACTATTGTGAACTTAATAAAAGTTTGTTAAATTTTAGTTCAAGAAAATAAGACCCTCGAATATAATAAGCTATATATTTCTTAAATTCTAATTTCATTCTGACTAGGATTTAAGTCTGAACATAGTCTGATTTGAAAAAATAGAAACTTTCATTGATTTAAAATGTTGTTTTGAATTAATCCTATGACTTATGTATTTGTTTAATGGAAACTATTCTAATGTATTCAGTTACACTATTCTAAACTACGTCTATAAAACGATATCACTGAGTACTTTACGTTAATCTAACTGATGCCAACAGGGAAATATTAGAGTATTTAAGCATATGCTGACTGGGTTTATAAGCATGTCATATTTGAGTTAATCATTAAGGACTGATATGTAAATTTGCACTATTGGTTAATTTTTGAGATTACTACATAAATTGTTTAATTACTTTTTTGAAATATTCTTCATTGATATGTTTATTAACATCATTTAAACATAGTGGAATCGGTTGTATCACCCAGCCAAAGTAAATACAAATAACTGATTACGAGATATTTATCATTAAAATGTCGTATTTATGATTTTAATTATGGACTGAGTGTGAAATTTTACACTTATTACCAACCCTCAGTGTATTATCAGAATAATTGAAAGTATTTTTTTTACCATGTCATCTGGCAAAAAACTTAAAACGGAGAGTGCTTAACAGCTTCATCTGTTGAGTTTGAGGCTGCTCAGTAAGCTTAATGACAACTTAGCAGTGCATTCCGTAATATACTGAATCAGTTTTGACAAGCAACAAACACCACTGAGTCTAATAAAAATGTATATAAATACACAATTCTATTGAGTAATGCTTACTTGGCTGACATTTCAGTGATATTTATTACTGTTGAATTATTTTAGCTTGTTTAACCTGTATACAGCAACTACGTAATCATTCTGTTGAACGCAGAATTTAAGCGGTTTTGAAAAGTGACTTAATATCATATAAAAATTAACATATGACGACTTTTATAAGTCTATTATTGTAAAAAATTCTGTAACTATTTATAGAATCTAAAGCTTCAATTTATACCATTTGGTAAACGAAGTAGCATTCGAATAGTTATGAATAAATTCACGGTTTATACACTAAGTATTGTTGCTCACAGTCGTATTTCGGTATTTCTTATATGATAAGTTATTTATAAATGACAACTAGAAATGAAAACACATGCAGTAGGCAATAGCATCCAGGTAAACAAACAATAGGTCGACGTTATGTCAATAAATTGAATGTATGAAAATCTTGAATGATAAAGTAAAAAGAATCAAAATGTTTTTGAATCACGTAACAAATAGGCAACAGTCTATGAAATTGAAAAAAACAAATCCGATATTGAGATACTGAACAAATCTAATTGTAACTAGATTTTAATTGTTTTGTATTCACCCTCCATCTCTCCATATTATACAAAATTCAATTAGATTATACTTACAGTTTACAAATTCTGTTTTGATATCATTTTAAGCAGTTTACTGTAATGCATAATTTTCAATTTATATGTATAAGTAAGCCTCTTAGGTTATGTCATTGTATTCTGTTATATGATAAATTAGTAATTGTGATTTACTGCTTTTTGTTTACTGAATAACACTTACAAGTAACAAATCCTGTAACAGCATAAATCATCTGAATGAAAATATACAACTTTAATATAGAATATTTTAGTCAAAATAAAAAAAATTCTATGTTTTCACATAAGTAAATATACAGTGAGTATTAACAATAAATAAAATACCTGTCTCTTATCCAAGATCAGTTATTTCAGACAGTCATAAATAATACCAGAACCTCATAAATAATTAGATATAATTGAAAATTTCATTTCTTGTTTACCACAATCTATACTATAGAAATTCAGGGAAGAGAATTGAACTTGGTATTAAAATTTAACTATCAATCGTAATGTACTCATAATCAGTAAGCATTTAATTACGAATATTTAAGACGATAAGATGAAAATAGACTATGGTCACTTTTAGGCTGCTAGCTAACAAATGAATGATCTAGAATTGTAGATATATAACAGGGCTAATAGACGTATTTTTAATTATATGCAAATAATTTGAGAATCGGTAAACACTCAACTTTTTGTTGAACCTTCTAAAGTGTTTCTTTTAATTTACACATATCACTTACTACGAGGCAGCTAATAAATAAGCAACCACACATAACTGTCAGTCATTTATTTCATTTTGATATTCAGTCAATATATATTAACTTTAGTTCTAAAATGTTTACATGGATTCAACTAATGTTCTCAATAATGCAAATAGATCGATAAAAACATGAAATGGATAAAATGATATGTGAAAATATTGTAGCTAAACTAGGTATCTCTCATTAGAATGTATTATGTAAAAAGTTAATAAAATACCTTCATGTGACTTTTAAATGCCTGATGAGTTTGATTCTTTCAACATATTTAATGCCGTCCGTTTAACTTAGTTTACATCTAAGTCAATTCTAATTGATAAAGCTTTAAAAACCGGTTCATAGTTTCCAGTGTTTTCATTTATACCGGAAAAACTTTGGCTATATCAGTATTTTTCATTTATATCGTAGTATATACAGTAATGAATGATTATGGCTGCAGTAAATCTTTAAATGGGTAGACGTAGCAAATCTGTGATTATTGAATCACTATTCATACGTAACTAAGCAAATATACATCATAATGAAACATTTACATGCATAATAAGAAGATCTTAAATTTAAATTATACTTCAGTAAATATAACGATCTGAATCAATACGATAGGTGTCTACAATTTGAAAAATACACAAGATGATTAACATTCCTTTTGTTCATTTAGCTGGAGATTATAGTGTACATTTTTAGAATATACGCATTTTAGTCCATGTCTTTATTATAAAAATTATTACTGCATTTTGTGATTCTAGCTTGGTTCACATTTTATTATTTGAGTTACTTAGGATAAGTTAGAACTCTCTTACACTCAATCTTAATTACCAAGTCACTTACATGTTAACATAATTCTCTTATTTTCACTACATTTAAGCCACAACTGATGAAATTGTGTATATGAATAATGAGGAGACAATCACTTATAAGGTGAAAGATATGTAATAGCTCAAAAGTCATTATTCCAGTAATCAAGATTTATTATTAATACGTCATTGGTCTTGTGAACTAAGATTTACTGTCTTCTGAAATATCAGTCATTCATGTGGAATTCTAAATTATGAAGATTCAAATCCTGGTAATCAAGTCGATAAAAAAATATTTGCTGTTAAACTACTTAATTTTATATAATGTAGTTTATCACGTTAACTAACTCACCACAAGTTCAAGATGAAGCATGTAACTTTATGATTTAGGAAATTCGCGCGTCATGGTGGTAAATTCTGGACGTGCTTTTAAAGGATGTATTCATCAACTTATAAACCTTTTGTTTATTGATTAGTGTTGGCAGCACTTCAGAATATTCATAAATGTTCATTTCTTTTTGATTTTTATTAATCCATCAGTTACTTTAAGCTTACAGCAAAAATCATTTAAATACTATATTATTTATCATCTTCATCAAGGACTTACATTGTTATCAAAATTAAATAAGTAGAGAATACTAAGTGAAATAGATGATGCAATTTGGATTAAGTCTTAGCAACATATTTTTATATAAAATGTGTAGTTATGAGTGATAATGATAATTACTGTTGTCTTTAATTAAGGTAAATATGATTATATCTATTTGGTAACTAACCTGTTTTACTCAGATAAATGAACGTTTTACCCAGCTGATCTCTATTATGATGAGTTTATTTAAATATTACTGAATAATCTATGACTGTTGGAGATTTTATTAATTATGTTGTTTGTATGATTTTGAAATTATGACTTCGAAGCTATCCCTTAAGTACACCACAGAATACACGATTTAGCAATGAAATTCAGGTAAATTTTATCATTTTCTTTTTTAAACATTGTCATGAAATCGTTTTTCTTTCAAAATCCACCTACTAAGTTAATTAATAAGACTATTGAATAAGTTGCGTGTGAATAACTATTAATTAGAATACATATTTAATGGTGATATTTCCACTTACACTTCTTCTATTAATTGCTATAGAAAAACACCGAACTCAACAAATCATTCATATGGTGTACAAATATTTGTTAATTTATTTGATTATTACTTTTTGAAAATTAGTAACAATTATAAGAATATTTATAATGTACATAGAAACAATACAGTATCAATGCTTCTATGCTTTTAGTCTCACTAGTAAGAAACCGATGCAAAAAACTGATGAACAACTTGTTATCACATTAAAATCTATAAAAAAAATCACTTTAATAAATATACGTGATAGTCAGCTTTAATTAATGAAGTAAAATAAATGAAAACAAGAACATTTATGATGGATATTGTTCTTCATAATTTAAAGCAGTCTGATTACTGTCGCTTTATATCAAGATTCGTTTCATATCAAAAATGTAGACCAGTAAACTGCAAAATGATATGCTCTTCACAAGTTCACGAATCAGATTTTATCTATGATCAAGAACGCGTACTTTTAAATAATCAACCATCAATTACCTGATGGTTCCTAATTAGTATGCCAGCTAATATGTGAGCATGATAGAACTGCATTCAAATAAAATTCGTCTAGAAACTATTAAAGTAAATGAATATCTATCAAGCTTTATTAAAAAATACTACCGTAGTTCGATGTTTAAAATTATTTGTAAGATTAGTAATGATTAATTAAGGGGGCAAATAAGCAGAAATAGCACCACTTTTGCAGATTTTAAAGACATCTGAAGAAAATGAATTGACCGTGGTTATGCTAACATAATTTGAAGATGAGTGTGTTCAACAAAGCTGTCATCTTTAGTAAGATTAACAAATTTATCAAAACATTTTAGTGTAAGCTACTCGTATGTTCGTAGAGAATAGTTTGTTGCAGAGTAATTTAAAATGTTAACAGATTATAATATTTCTGAATAATATACAACACAATATTTCATGTTGAACTCTTGTGCGTGATCTACTGTAAGCTATTGACCTACGTAGTATATCAGTCTGTAATCATATATAAGGCGGAGAGATGAAATAACAAAAAATATCCTTATGCTTAGCACTACATTTATAGACATAACTTTTATATCATTAAGGATTTCATTGATATAATTTACATAACATTTGAATTCTTCCAAGCGTTAAAATCTAGACATGTTTTTAAATACATCATATTAAATTTTGTAACTTATGAATTTCTTCTTTGATTTCTACAATGAGATATAGCTATTGTCTTTTGTCAAAATCCTTGCATACATAAATCTTAAGTAATTTATGTATATACATATCTCCAAATTATTTAGTTCAATATTTTCAAGAAGTTATTACAATACATGTACTAATAATGTATACACCGGCATATTTTTTCCAGAAATGAAATTCTTGAATCTTTATCACTAATTGATATAAAACTAGTATTTTGTAAAAAAATGAGGAGTATTTTTGAAAAAAAATAACTAATGATTTTTAATTATCTTCAATTTGTCATAATATAATTTACGCATAAGTTGAAATTAATGTGTCTGATGCTATAAATAATCATTATTAGTTATTTAATGACAATTTATATTACAAAATGATTGTTGCCTAATTTCATTAAAAAGTTCTTTTCTATAAACCATTTTTATAATCATCTTGTTTTAACAACTGAACATTATTCAAAACAACAATGCTTACAGTTACAAATAATTCTTGGAATTCTATTTCAATACATCAGCCAATAATTCATTCTAATCTTATTAGAAACAATGTTGTTTTAGAAACAAATCAACTTATTTAAGATTATGAACAAATTATGATATATGAGACTTCTTATATAACAGAGTTATATGTTTTTAAATGATAAAAGTGAATAACAGAAAATCAAGTTACAAAGTTGACTGTATTCTATAGATGTTACTAGAAATATGTTGCTTACTTGTGGGTTATGCATAAAGAAATATTGGATCGTCAGCACAAACCAAGATTTTTTATAAAATGTAGACACAATTACCTCCTGAAACCAAACCATTTTTTGATATAAGTTGATTTAGTAGAGAAACCATGAATATTTAATTATTACACGTAAGTTATCTTGTCTAAGAGTTGTTGGCTATAAATCTTAGATAGTACGACAGTTGAAAATGCGAATTAATTTCATAAATTCATTAGATGCTACCATCTTCTGATGTGTTTCCTTCTACTTAGAAATTGCCTGTTTAACTTGCCTGTATTATAGTGCACTTTTCGTCACAGTACACAATTTGAAATAGCGATTTCCGCTTTTGAAACTTACTAGATCAATATGATATAAACTAGATTGACTAATAAGTGTCAAGATAAATGCACTTCAAATCCACTGTGTTCTCTAGACTAGATAATATATTTGTGAAGCTTTTATTGTTGTTTTAAACAACCTTATCATCCCTGATAATAAATTCTCCTGAATTTAGTGATACTATTATCACCTAGCTGAGATATTAATCTTCTGCATCACTTTAAAACCCAAATCCCTGATATGAGTGTTAAATCACGCAGAAAAAAGAGAACAGTAGTAAATGCACAAGATTATTTAGTTATCACAAGTCACACAAAACTTGACAACAGAAAAATAGTCATTAGGCAGTCAAAAAATAGGATTATTTAATAAAAAAGATAACAAACTATTCGCCCAATCAGTTTTATAGAAACCATTAATTTCTACCACTGATTATTGTTCTAAGTTAAGTCATTGGTAGTTGCCCAGCTTTAAAACAGTGGGCAGTTTCAAATCAAAGCAGATCATTTATGAAGTACTTATCGATATCAGTTGGTGTCAGATTAAAATAAATTTCACAAAAATATTTATTCATGTTATTTCACTGTTCTTAGTGTGACAAGATATAGTACAACTATGACAAAATTTATAAAAATCAGTATATTAGATTCTGAGCACTAGTTGGAACGATGAGATTTATAAGGTACTAAACACAGTGACTAACCTTACTTTAAACGAAACGAATTTATTATTGATTGATATTTGGGAAAATCAAGGTGCTCTATCAAGACTAACATTAACATTATTAGTATGTTATTCTTACGGCGAAACAACATTATTTTTGCCAGAATATTCTTGATTGTAAGTATTCATTACAGTGAAGCATGCCTGACAGAGAACTTTTACAAAATGCTGGTATATAGTGATATCAAACAGAATAAATTAGCTGTCGATGGAGTGACATTTTCTTTAAGCCTCATATTTAAGAACCGTGTGAATTATATGCAAACCCAAATGCGGTGGCTAGTCAATGTGCATATAAACAAAATACGTCGTAAAGACGTGCATTCTTCAAAAGCATGGAAGTAAAAATTGTATCTGGACAATTAACACAATAGTTGATATATTTATTAAGAATACTTCTCAGATAATGTTCAAATACCCAAAAGTAGTTCATTAAGGTTTAACAAAAACACCCATACTTTGATCCAGAATATAGATATATTTGAACCAGAAAGAGTAACAATACTGACTGATCGCTGATTTTCGCCATCGGTCATTCAGAGTAAAATCATACAGTTATGCCTAATATGAATCAAAGTCTCAAACACATGCACTGCATCAATTGACCAGATACGTTAAACAGCTAGATTAACAATAAGCTTCTCTCTAGAAAACCTATTTTTGTGATGTGAATTGTTATGTTTATTGTTGTTATTTATAACTCTGTTTTCTTCACTAGTTATGCCTTTGTCAGTAATATGTGTTTAAAAAACAAGCTAATTAACGTTTGCACTAATGTCAACAGAAAATACTAACTGAATTACTCAATAACATATCCGCCTACATTTGAATCACTGATTGTGAATTGAAATAGATGTGATTAATTAGGTAACAGAATAATTAACTTACTTTATTTATACACAAAATATTAAATATGAACAAAAGGATTTTTTCTAAGCATCATTCCTGTGCATTGTCTTCTTACCTAGTTAATAGTTCCTTAGAAATATTAACCTCATTGATGTGGTTCAAATTATTTTTATTTGTATTCATTCATTCGAGTAGATTAATACACAGTAATTTGAAAATTATAATCTACCAATCCTATTTCGTTTTGAGCAACTTACCTTTATTTAATAACTCAGTCTATTTTCTTTTATCAATTTTCCTAGAATAATCCAATCAAATTTCACAAACTGTTCGTTTCACTTACTCATCTGATTACCTATAGGACAAGAAACACTACTATCATATTATTGTGGTTCATAACAATTAAAACGTTTAATTTTGGAAAGATTGGCATCTGTTATATCATTCTAATTGTGAGTGAATTGTAATCACCTTTTAGGTTGGATAGGATATAATCTGCATTATGAATATGCTACTAACTAAGCAACTAAATAATACCAATTATTATTATTATTTCAGATGTAAACATAAATAAAATCACAATTATCTATTTGTTGGTAATAAATTAAGTATATATCTTATTCAAAGTTGGCATAAAAAGTTTATTTAAGATTTGCGAGGAAATAAATGATTAGAGTTATTTATAGCAAGCTTGGGTTTTACGGGATGGGGATGCTAGCCCCATGGCCAACCCCTTCCCCCCCTTTACCCGAGCTTGGGACCGGCAGTAACCCAAGAAGAGCTACAAGCGGAGTTTCGATAAAACAAAGACAAAATTGTATAATTATAATAATTGCTATAAAAACTGTTTTTTTTCAACAAAATAACGGACGAAATCATAACTGTGATGATTTTACTGGAAATGATTTGATGACGATATGGGAGTGCATAGTAAAGGATACTGGGTTTGAATTTGAATATGAAAGGCAACAATCTGATGCAGGTACATCCAGTTGATTAAAATGAGATGAGCATCCTAGATTCGGATGCCAGGTGCTATCAGTCTAATCTAGAAGTAAATGATTAGCATTGAGTTCTATAACAATGCATTTTGAAAAAGGAATTTGAGTAGAAAAGTATATGACAAACTGTAAATGATTCACTAAGTTTTATTATTAACCTATTAAACTTACTGTGTGCATGGATTTCTTTCTGTGATTAATCAACCACTTACAGACCAAGAATAACTAACTAAGAAAAAAGCATGTAAGCATCACTGTGTATTTAGAACTAGATCAAATTCATGTAGTGAATTATATAACTTATTATATCATGATTTTAAAAACCAAAGTTGCAGATTTGATCGGAGTGTAGCTTCTTTTCTGTATTGAAAAAATAGGTGTTATATCGTCAGATTTAAGGAGAGTAACTAGCTTTCTGAACTGCTCTTCTGAAGACTGTTTCATTTATTTTGAGTTTATATAAATTGACTACTTTATTTCTATTATTGTCATGTTCCCAACACCATAACCTCTCTTTAAACTCATGAACTGTTATCATATCATTCGTCGTTCAGGAACTACGGTCAACTGATCAGGTATCTTTACTTCAAGTCCTTAGTCATTGTTGTTTCCATTTTGTATAAATGTTATTCTCTCTATTGGTATGATGTTTGGTCAGCTTTTGTATATATATGTAAAAGAATGCTTGAAATACAATACGATTCTGTCTGGTTGGTCGGTTCATCAGTCTGTGTTTTCTTATTTCGGCCTGGAACCAAATTGGCATTGGGCAGACATCCAGTGACCAGATTAAAACTCTCATTGGCTCCTGTTGTTGTTAATTCGTACGGGCAAGGTCGTATCAACTCCTTGATCATACAAATCGATTATATCAGCCCCTTCTAACGGTATAACAATAGGTCATGGGCAGGACGTACAAAACCTCAACAGGATGACAAACAACATCATTTACAGGCAGAACTGAGGTACTATATTCAAAAATAAACACAAAAATAGTAGAGAAGCCTAAATATTGCCAGATCACTATACAAGAGATACTAATCCAAACAATTTGTACAATCTATCTATGATACAATAAATGGGTAGTTAGGATATGAAAATAATTACTTGTTCACGTGAATGTATATAAACTTGATTTTGTCTACAGCTTACCAAAGTGAGTCAATTAACTCTGTATGAGACAGTCAAAACAACACACCAATGTGACTATCAACAAAACCTAGGAGTCAAGTAAAGCATAACTAAAGGCAGCCATAAGAAATAGCATACAATAACACAAGAAAATAGTTTGGAGGTAAAAGTTCAATTATAGTCCTAATAAAGGCTAAAACAAACACTGTAATTCACCACAGAAGAAGTGAACAATAAAGTGATATCCAATACAAAATAAAATGGAATTATCGTATGGAGCAAACGAGAAGGATGTAAAAAGTGGGTATTACAATTACTGTTTTGAGAATGCTTTTCTTTACAATCTCAGCAAGACTGTACTATTAAAAACTTAAAATATCCTATCAGATCAAACACAGTTGCCATGTTACGTATATATTTCTGAAATCTATTCAATTATAATGTAAAAAATTTGTCATTTGTATAAGATAAACACGACAAAGAAAACTTGATTCAAAATTAGATTAAATATAGTAAAACTCTGAGATACAATGAGATTGGCTTAGAAACCTAGAAGCAATATTTGCATCTCATTATATCGGTTGTAAGTAATAAATGCAATTTGTTATTAGGCTGAAATAAGTTCATTAACTCTTATAAATCAGTTATATAGCTTTATTCGTACATTTTAGCATTTAAATAGTTATTCCCTGTACATTTTCCATAGTCGAATAACAAAATGTAATTGAATTCACTGTTATATAGACTAAAATTAATTGTTTACAAATAAACAACCGCTCTTTATAAACCACTTGAAAATTTTCTCTATCATTAACATTTGCAATCAATCATTCAATCAATCATTACCTGTTAGCCCATGTAAAGCATAGGCGACCAACCAGTATTCTCCAAACAACTCTGTCCTGGGCTTTCCTTCCCAGTTCTTCTCAAGTGTTATTCATTTTCTTCATGTTTGCCTCCAATTCCCGGAGCACTGTGTTCTTGGGTCCTCCTTTTTTCCTTTGGCCTTGAGGATTCCGAATTAGTGCTCGTCTTGTGATGCGGTTTGGTGATTTCCTCAATGTGTGTCCTACCCACCTCCAGCATCTTTTCCTAATCTCTTCTTCGGCTGGAAGTTGGTTTGTTCTTTGCTACAGAGAGTTATTGTTGATGGTATCTGGTTTAATGAATTCGAAGTATGTTCCGCAAACATCTGTTAATAAATTCTTGTATCTTTTGAAGAATGTTTTTCGTAGTTCTCCAAGTTTCAGCTCAATACGATAGAGCAGTCTTCACGTTTGTACTGAAAATTCCGACTTTGATATTGACTGACAGCTAGTTGGAGTTTCAGATGTTGGAGAAATGCTGCCCTTGTCTTACCAATCCATGCCTTTACACCTGCATCAGGATTAGGGCTGTATTAAACTTTTGTGATACTGCAGCTCCAGGTGTCCAGATTTTCTTCAACTTAAGTTTCATTTTAGCCACAACCAGATGGTGTTCTGAAGCTATGTCAACTCCTCTCCTTGTTCTTACGTTTTACGTGATACTTCTATACCTCGTATTGATGCAGATGTCATCGATTTGGTTCACCGTAATGTGGTCTGGTGAAACGCATTTAACGTTGTGCTTGCGTTTGCGAGAGGATGTGATGCCACCTAGAATTTGTTTTGTTGAAGGCACATAAATTTGCAAACCTCTCACTGTATTCGTTTCTTCCTCTCAGTTTATGTCATCTCATGATGTATTCATATCCGCCTTTGTCCATTCCGACTTTGGCGTTTAGATCACCCAACAGAGTGGTCAGGTTCTTGGCTGGCCATTTTTTGGTAACTGACAGCAACCTCGCATAGAACCGGTCTTTTTCGCCTTTGTAGATGTCGTTGGTGAGTGCATAACACTGGATGGCGTTCGTTGTAGTACCCTCCTTCTTTGTCTGAAGGGTTCTTTGACGATTTTAGATTTGTTGGATTCCCATTCCTTAAGTGTTTTCTGTACTTCTTAGGACAGCATTAGTGTTACTCCTTGTGTACGAGGCATTTTTTTCTTGACCGGAATATAACAGGATTTCTCCTGAGGCTAATCTTTGGTATCCAACTTGTACCCAATGGGTTTCATACTTTCCAAATATCTCAAGGTCATATCTTCTCATTTCTCCCTATCTTTTACATCATGCAAACATTACATATACCTATATTAATTGTTGCTGTGGTTCGAACTGTATAATTAATTTTACAAATTAAAATTAACGTTAATTTCAATTATTTAAATAATGTCAAATTGTTAAATTTTTTATTGAGTAAATGCAGTAGACAAGATATAGAGAAATGAATTCAGGAAAAAAGCGATCAGTTCGCTTTGTATGCAAATCGAAAAATATGCAATAATAACAATTACATAATTAATATGTATCACTATATATATATATATATATATATATATATATATATATATATATAGGCTGGTTTAGTATAAAATGACACTGTTAACAATGGTAAAATAAAATGATGACAGCATCTAGAGAAAATATAATGGTAGGTTAGAATAAATACTGTAAATGAAGTTATTGTCTGTTAAAAATGACGATATTGGAAAGCGAATGTTACAACACAAATCAAGCGACAAGGGAGTTTGTATATGGGACATACAAATTCGGTTGATGGCATTATAGTTAACAGTTGTCGACACCAATAGGATCAGAAATATATGTTTTAAATGATTTTGAGTTCTAATGAACTGGATACGCATTGATTGATCTGAAATATATATTGAAAATCTATTATTTTAAAATGTAAGGTATTTTGTTCACTCTCGCAAGACAGTCTCGATTCATAAACCAGTGTATAAGTCAATTTAACAATTAGACTATATTTCATCATTTCATTATGTAATCATTTTCTGTTTCAATCTTCTTTACAAATCTGAGTTTTATAACAGTCAATGATTGCAAGTTCCCACGATTTATATCATTAGATTATTTTAAGTACCTGAAATAGAATCAGCATAATACGCCCGCAGGTTACACATAATTCAACACCGTTTATGTATTAGACAGGAAATAATAAACAATATAAATATTAGAAACTATTTTAATAAAGTTTATTTTTGTAAATAAAATACCGAAGGGTAGTTTTCTTTATTTAGATCAATTTATGTTAAATCACTGTGATTCTAACAACAGCAACATTTCAGGTACATTACTACTTAGAAGTTGTAATGGCTGATGTGATGTTGTAACATATATAGGCATGTTAACATTGGTAATTGTCTAGAAATAACACTTTTAGTAAAGCAGTGTTCAACTATTTTTATCAGTGATGTTGAAATGGAAGAAACTTTTAAAATTATAACTAACTTCAATCTAGTGTATACTAACACTTAAATAAGTCTATTAACCTACATCGTTAATATGAACAAATTACTTTCTTATTTAATATAATCTTTATAATTTTCATTGTATTTTGATCATTTAATATTAAAACTAATGTATCATTGTACTGTTTTATGTCGAAAAATTCCAAAATACTTTATCTATTCGAAAATTCAAGATAATTTTTAAAGACTCTTTTTAACGGATACGATTTCTCATGACAAATTAAATTTTAACTCTTTTCAGGTATATGTTTTTTCATATTTATAAGATATAGATTTCATAAGAGTCATGCATACCTAAATGATTTTATAAAAATATATACAATCAGGGAGAGGGTTTGTAGAGATCGTTAACTGTCAATTTTAAATTGGAAATATCAACCATTAGAAGCCGACTCGGTGGTCTAAAGGTAAATCATTCGCCACGGAGCCAGAGGGTCCTGGGTTCGATCCCAGATGTGGTTGTGGATGCGCACTGCTGAGGAGTCCCGTACTACGACAAAACAGCTGTCTAGTGATTCCAGGTGACTAATGGTTGTCTGATTCAGACAAATTCGTGATAACAAAAAAAAATACATTTTAATGGTATCTCATTAGGCTATTATACTCATTTTTTGAGTTTTATTTCATTACAGTGTAAAGTAAATTTAGTTAAATATTCAGTTCATAGAGGTAAAGTTATTTCTTCTATAAACACCATTGAAGCTGAACATAAGACTATCCGTAGTGATAAGCAAAAATAGATATCCATCAATCTTTCTATCAAAACACATATTGTAGAGGGAATATAAGAGTGGTCATCAACTGTACTGAAGAAATCTTCGTTCTTAAAATTATAATTTGTAAAGTAATATTGTTAAAGTTGTAACATGATGATCAGGAAATGTATTGAAAAGAACATTTAACGCTGTCGGATTAGCAAATTTTTTAATTGAACTCATTTAGGTGTCGTGAAATAAGGATAGATTATTTAGATCAGCTACCTCAAAATGCATTTACTAGTTTTCTTACTACTTATGAGGAGTCATTCATATTGAGTGTGCAACGTGGCAAATCCATTATCGTATTTCGGAACACCATCCCTCATAGTTTAGCAAGAGACAAAGTAGAACAACAAAAAGCTCGATTACTCGGTATTTAGCCGACATAGGGCACCAAGTTGACATGAATTTAGTATTCGAAGTGGCAAATAGGATGCGAGAGAATTCGTCTTTTATTCTCAGATGTTGCTTTCTGAAAACAGAAGTGACTATAGCTATTTAAGAGAAACTAACCTATGGGTCCAGAAAGTGATTCTTTTCTTTGACATGTCCATCCAAATAGGTTCAGACTTCTGACATAAATCTTGATCTTTATTTTATTCATATTTTCATTTTAATTTTATTGTTGCACAACCATTTCTAAGATTCAACAGACTTGTTTCCAAATTTATATTTCGTTATTTTGTTGGTCCTTTAGTTCAGATATAAATAAAAAATCGGGTAATAACCATTCTCCACTCTTTGAAAAGACAATAAAGTCGATCTTAAATTAGTCTTTATTGTGTCGAGCGAAAATGCTTAATGGCTGAAACTAAGGTTTGTTGTAATTGCAACCAATAGAAACCCACGTGTACTAAACAATAGTTTGTACTTTCTTAGAGAATACCTTATATATAGTTTTTCTTAATTTAGTATCTAAACTGGTAAAATTTCTATCTACCCTGATATTTTTATTGCATTTATGTTCCCATTAATCTAAACTTACCTTTTACTAATACATAAACTACCCCAATAAATTAAACATGTTCAGTTTACTCAAAATTCTCTAAACTAACACATCAGATGGTCCCGATAAACTTCGTCTTTCTGTTGCATTATCTAAATTATACACTTAGATTATCATCATTGAATTCATTCTTGTCGATAAAGGGATGCTATTTTAAGTAATGAATCATACTTATACTGTTTTTAAATAAAATTTTAACTAGAAAATGTTTATCATACTTGGATTAATACATTTTGATGAACACTAGGAAATTTTACATTAACTGGTAACCAAGAAATAACCAATATTATGCTTGTCTAGTCCTTATTACTAATAAAATTTTGTTGATGAAGTTGCGAGAGATACTGGAGAACCAGAGAATCTTACTTATAATTAAATTAATTACAAATTTGAAAAGTATGTCAGTAGTACATTCTGCCCTTTTGATTGTGTTTCCAAATCTATATTACAAAGCAGATTTGCTAGTATTAATACGGAAAGTCGGATAATCAACTAGCTGTATTCGCATTTCATTAAAAAAGAACAGTGTGTGACTGGACGTGGTTAACTCATTTATTAAGAGTTGGTGTACCTTAACATGTTTTTTCACTACTTATTTTCTCCTGTTTCTTGCGTTCACTGAACGTACAGATGATCTTACTAGTTATGTTTGTTGTTTCCTCTTCACATTTCATAGAGAGATATTTTAGAGAATGTTGATAGTTTAACTTGAATGATTATGCACTTAATCCTTCTGAATGTCAAACTGTTTCAGTCTAACATGAAAAAACCAGAAGACCCTTGTAAGGTCGAATAACGCTTGTACTAATGGAGACTGTAGTGGAAACAACGTCCACTTTCACCTAACTTTCGCTTCTGACGTATCTATTGTGTTTTTTCAACATCGAGGGAGTTCCTTGTTTGCTTTATTATGTAGATTGACTACGCAGTTTTAATATTACCAGATACTTACTATTTAAATTTGTCCATTACTATATATTACCTATTATTTTATACCGCACTTCATTTACCCAGACATTTTAAAACAGGATAAGCGAACTTTCGTGGAGATTTGAAAGCAATTAGTAAAGTATGTGGTGAGATATTCGACGCTATTAAATGCTTGTAGATAGTCCTTTGAAATTCTGTAAATAAGTAACAAGCACTATGCTATCAAATATAAACCTCCTACATTATCTACATCGTTCTTGTTGCATATCTACTGGCAAAATAAAATGCATGCAACCAAAAAACTGAGAGCTCTGCAATTCTGTATCTAACATATATACAATGCGATAATCAAGTTAAAAGCGTTGATCTGATAAATCTGCGTTCTTGAAAAAGCAAGATATTAATTACTCCAAAGGTTCCTAGCTATTAACTTATTTATTTACAAAACTTTCATGTAAATTCACCTGCATATTCATACATTTAGAATTTATTCCGAAGTGCAAATGAAGAAAAAGGGTAACTTGTTGAAAGAAACTGTATGATGAAAACTTCATACTGTATTAAGTATATAGAACTAAATAATGCACCTATTATTATAAATTTAACTTATAAAAATACTTTATGCAGAACCTAGTCCAATTTAGCTGATTTATAGTGGATTGATGATCATATCTTAGTTTCTAAAATGATTAATAATAAATGTCATTGTCTGAAGGAGCCTGAAATAACTGACGAAGTTGGTGTCAGATAAAGTGTGCCATTTTATTACTTCTCGAACACTGTAGAGATATAATGTGAATATAGTACTTAACAGTAATTGTTCAATTAAACCACTCTGTAGAGTGAATACAAACCGAATTTTACCGAATAAAGATATTTATATTTTATTATTCCAATATAAAGTACTAATTTCCGGGATTCTCAGAAAGCCTTATATCCAAACTGATACTTTTAAAGGATTTTATACAATTTGTCCCATTAACAAATTCAAGTAGTCAAGAACAACACTTTCAGAATACCCTGAATTCAAAGTGATTTGTCGCATTCAGATAAACTGCATAGACATGGAAGGTCCATGGAGGGAGTTCAAACTGTTGATCTACATCAGATGCGTCAAAAACGAAAGACGTATGATCCTACTTTGCTCAATCGCTACTATAAGACCTTATCTAATAACAATGTCCCATTACCTAGTAGATTGATCTCAGCGTTAAATGCCTCCATTTGTCTACTTCAGGGCTCCCGGGAAGTATATAAGACAACACACAATTACGATAAATGTCATTGAAGAATATGATCTACTCACTATAATGAACACTCTTCTCCAGAAGATATTTCCAGAATACAGACCTATCCAACGAAAAGAGAGGTCAATGAACATAACGACCGTAGGCGTGTTACGCTGCTTTATCACTTGGTGGAGTATGAGGTGGTCAATACATCAATGATCTAATGAATCTACAAAAATGAGCAGTCCACATAAACGAGTAAGGCCAACGATTTATAGCTTTTACAGTAAGAAATGATATAGCCAGCTAAAAAACCCACAGTTTCTAATGAATTCAAAAAAGGAAAATTAACAAACTGCCAGGTTTAATTGAATTAAAATTATACAGTATGAAAATAGAAATCGGAATTGAATTTACTTTAAGTGAGTGTAAAAACACAGAACAATCACAGTAACAATTCTCTGTTTATTTTAAAAATTCGTACTAATCCATCATCACCAGATGTAGCCAGGTATATAATTGATTTTTTGAAGTGATTATTACCAGAATCCTTCTCGGATGAAAATGAAATTCTCCTCAACCGTTTTCCGTAAACGTGACACCAACTTGGTGGGAAGTTGAAAACAACTGACCACGTGAATAAACGCTCGGATGAGTCTGTTTCGAACAATTTTAATAAAATTATACGACCGGATTCTAAACCCACAGCCATTAAATACGAATGGTGATTAGCTACACCAACTGAGTCGAAAGAATTGCAAATATCCAGCGCCGTTACTGACTGTCCTAAATCATTATAAATATCTATGCGACGACGTGCTTCAGAAGGCAAATTGTCAGTGGCGTTCTCTGTTTTTACAATACCATTCCAACAGTAAATTGATGAGTCACGGGATCCTGTGAAAAAGTATCTTGTAAATGAATTTAAAGTGTAAAAACAAAAAAAATGTACTATGGACAAAATATGGATACAAACGTATTAAAGGAGTACAGAATGATTTATGACATCAATTGCATGCTTAGACAATAATGGTCTATATATATATATATATATATATATATATATATATATATATATATATATATATATATATATATATATATAACGCGAGAAACAATCAAACATCGGAATCAGTTCGATTGAGACTTACGGACTAAACGAAGGTTTGAATAGTTATTAACTAATAAAAGTGACTATACCTTACTTATTTCATAGGACTTTCTATGAAATCTTACACTCTGCGTACGGATGATTTGCCAAAAACAAATGCAGGTGAAACACAGTTCCAAATTATGGAGCAGTAGATGTAAGTCAGAAGCCTTGGCCACTGTTCCGTTAAATCGGATCAAAACTGTGAATACAAATGTGATCATGCAAACAAGAAAAATTGTGATGAATGTGAAGAAAACTGTAAGTGAAGGAGATTATAGTTTGCTAAGATTGACTTCGTTGACGCTTCAAATATGATTTAACACTATTACAACTATTTGGGTCAATAAGCTGTACGTTTTAACAACACAATTAGTTTTGATTATACTAGTCGAAATTTTCATGTTAAAATGAATTCCCATTCAAATATGTATCAAAAACATACTATTGTATTATTCTTGGTGTAATTATAATTGCATTTCTAACCAGTAAACAGTGCATTCAGTTGCAAAGATTCGACTGTCCTTTTGTGTAAATAAAAACCAGCACATTACGGAACTAAACCAATTAATTTACAAAGGACAAGAAAATATTACGACCATTAGATACAAGTGACTTGGATACAAACGTATTTCCATTACTAATGAAACAATCCCATGTGATGTAAAAGATAGACATATAAGTGAACACCAATTCACCTATCATCCGGACTCCATGTACAAGTCCAAATTATTCTTGAATGGCTTTGGCCTTTGACGGGATAAGCCGAGAGAACAAAGTTTGGAAGCTGACTATTCATAACTTCTACTTTGACATCAATCAAGTTTTCAGACCACAAACTCCAAGTACGATCTCTGGAGACGGCTAACAATTTAGTTCCATCATGACTCCATGCCAGTTGAGTTACCGTCAACTGATGGTGTTGTAAACGCTAGTAAACAATAAAAACCAGGAATTAAGTGTGAAAATCAACTCTCAAACATACATAAATAATATGCTTAAGTGGTTTATCAAAACAAAATTTAATAAAACGATTACAGTTTTAAATTGACAACAAAAAAGCACTATCATGTATGGACCGTTCGAAAACGCATGGTTTAGTTTCAGAGCTCCCATCGTCATTCATGGCGACTTCATCGGCTCAAACCTCTGATAGAAGCGAGCTATGCAATTTTCGCCACAAGTGACTGCCATTTAGTTCTATAAACCTTGGGTCTGATTGGTTGTTGTTGATACTTATTCTGTTATTTTTTGCACATTTGTTTTGATTCTCCTCCCTTTTGATCTGATCCATAGTATTGTGGTTGTTTATTAATTTTTGAATTGGTTGACAAATCACATCTATATCAATATGTTTATTGGTTGCCGAATCATCTGAATGTCATGCTTCTAAAAATTCTCTGGTTTTCTGTTGTTTCCTCTGTCTAAAATTACTGCACTTTCCCAATCAAGCTTACGTCCATAATTATCCGTACGTGTTGATAAGAGACGATACGTCGTACCGTTTGATGGCTAATTGACGTTCATGCGGGAGGAGATGGAGAGGTCGGCTGCTTTGCTGTGTGATGTAATGTCTATCAACAGATACGGATAATTATGGACGTAAGCTTGATTGGGAAAGCGCAGTAATTTTAGACAGAGGAAACAACAGAAAACCAGAGAATTTTTAGAAGCATGACATTCAGATGATTCGGCAACCAATAAACATATTGATATAGATGTGATTTGTCAACCAATTCTAAAATTAATAAACAACCACAATACTATGGATCAGATCAAAAGGGAGGAGAATCAAAATAAATGTGCAAAAAATGACAGAATAAGCATCAATAACAACCAATCAGACCCAAGGTCTATAGAACTAAATGGCAGTCACTTGTGGCGAAAATTGCATAGCTCGCTTCTATCAGAGGTTTGATCCGATGACGTCGCCCTGAATCTAAGCCAACCATTTAGAAAAAAGAAATGAAACAAAAACCATTTTCCTGAACTACAAATCCTTATTACCATCTCACAGATCGAAAAGCTTGTTAACTTGTTACAGGAGTAACTCTTGTAGGTTTACTCGAAAAATTATGAAACCCTATATTATACTAAGCTTTTGGATTTTCTCAATATCAGAGTAAAAGAATTAGTAGCTGAATAAAGTCAAGTTGTTAAATGTAGTTAATCGTAAGCTGACATTAAATGAACATATTTACGGTCCCTTTGGTTGCAGCATTATCAATTATTGTAAGAAAGACAGTTGGTTTTATTGAAATCTGTTGAAGACTGGAAATCCCAAATAATACAATTATTCATAAAATCGAGCTAAAGGAATTGTATTGGCTAATCGTAAGTTAGATTTGTAAACTATCATCGTATTAATGTGAATTATACTCATAGAGTATATTTGACAATATTTCATTGTATTGATTGTTCATGATTTCGATTCGATGAATAGTTTCTATAAATATACGAATATTTTGTACATAACTGACTCTCTATTTTACTGAAATAAAGAGTCTTAACTACTCGTCTTCTTAATTTGTGACTTGGAGGCTTCAAGGCATTTGAATGCTAGAGTTGTCTGTGGCTAGTCAAGCTATTAAGTGCGAGTTATAACAAAATCTAAAGGGGATCTTGAAGACTGGAATGACTAAATATCATCAAATGGCGTAAATTGAAATTGATATGAAATTGAGTTTCAGACAAAATAATATATACCTTGTTAGGAAGCTAAGCTAAGCAGGAAAAGCAAACTTAAACACCAGTAACTGCAACTGACCACCTAACACATAAAAATAGTATATATATTTATCTCTAGGTTATGCAATACAAATAAAAGTTCAGTGTTGCACAATGTCACTAATATATTATAATCATAGGAATAAAGTTCGACATTCGTATAGTCACTGCAGGTACTACAAAATATACGACAATAAATTGAATGCAGAAAGTAATACATAAAACCTTACACTTATGCATAACGTAATAGTAACTACCAATTGACTACACGAAAGCCTTACTTGATGTATACACCAATTAGAATTGCCATCCCACAATATGATGTGAGCATATTCTGGCTTTGTTGCTGTGCAAGCAGAAGCTACAAGAAGTTGACGTGGATGAACTGCTAAGCAATGTAGCTAAAACGAACAGGAACATGAATTTAAACAAGAGGAAGTTATTAATGGTAAAAAACAGTTAATAAGAGAGACGTATTTTATCTGTAATTTGTGTATATTTAATCATTTTCCAGTATTCACCTTTGCACATAGATTTAAAATGAACAATCTAATCTATTTCGCAAGTATTTTTATTCACAGAAGTGTACAAATGAAACTATGTTAAATACCATCCACAGTTTCGAAGACAGAAGCAATTGAAATGCTCTAGAAAGCATGGTTTACAAAAGTAGGGTTGTAAATGCGAATACCTAACTCTATTCATGACAGATTCATGTACGTCTACTACTGATAAGCTACACGACGAAAAGTAATAAGATGGAAGTAGAGAGTTGGCAGATTGTTAAGACATCAAAGACAGCTTTGACTTGAAAACTAATTAATAACAAGTTAAGAATTATTATAATTCCGTCTTTTAAAAATATTTTCAATAGTCATTTAGACTATTGTGCAACCTAGGCTTGTTGCCCTATTTGACACAGGGTTCGTACGTTGAATGCACCAATCTGAAGTTTGGAGCAAGGTCTTAGTATGCTCGGGACGTTATTTCGTGGGCCGGAATCATTAGCACTGATGACACAAGAGGAAGTTGAATATAAGGATTTAGGCTTGAAGGTAGGGGGGGGGCAGGATAAATATTAGGAATAGAAGGAGTTTGATTAAAATGGCGGTCATCTTGCGTGTTGTTAGCGGTATGAGGGCTGTTACCTCGTCCCAGTTGCCCACGCTGTGGAAGGGTTCTTCTTGATGTACCTAAAAAGCAAAATCTGTTAGAGTTGGTCTGAAAGACCTGGGAGCGTGACCGCAGTGCCCAAGGAATAATTGCTTGAGGCCGGTCACACACGGCCTTTTTGAGAGAGGTTTTCATTGTTGTAGCTCCGTACTTGTTGAGGCCTTACTGCCAGAGACGGAAATCCGTGGAGTAAGGTGGGGTGTGCATTTTTAGGGTCGACCTTTTCTAACCCCGCCCTTTCTTTGTGGGAAGGCAGCATCGTTGCTGTGCTGGTTGTCCGAAGAAAACACCTTACGGCCGTCACACCTCTGTACAGCCGGCAGTACGACTTCGTCCTGGGACCTTATATTTGCTGCTTTTAGTTTCGCCGCTCTTCAACCGACCTGCCTGGCATGGCACGGCAGGACCTGGAGGAACGATTGTTGCAGCCAGTATAGCCCGATTGAGTCATCACGATAGGCAAGCCCGACCACCACGTCAAGGTAACAGCACGGTTGGGATACTGAGGTAATAACTACTGAGTATAGTAAATTCACATATTATGTTCACATATCCTTTTAAAATTATGCGGATAAGAATTTACAAAAACCAAGTTGAATTTACGAATCTATGAATTAATAAAGCCTTAACTTAGAATAGAGCAGTACCCGATAAATGATCCTAAAGGAACTTGTTGGTACTTTACTCACAAATGAGAGCAAAGATTAGAGAGCATAGCAGTCACTGCAGAAAATATTAAAAGCAATATCAAATTGTTCGAGTTACACTAAATCTTGCCTAACGGCTACTGAAGAATACTCAGCTAACTGTGGGGTCTAAAAATTTACCACGACTTATTATGGTATTAAGAAGAGAATAGAAAGTCTATTTCAATCCATCATTTGAAATTAGGACTTCTATTACGCTTTACTATATTACTTTTTACTTCAATATTAATAATAACAACACAATAATTTTTTCACTAAGATAAGTAACTAAATGCATATATATTATTACTATACTAACATAATATTTCTATATGAAGTATTCCACTAACCTCATAGGGATGACCGTATAACTTTTTCACCTCTGGCCACAATGTAGCATGCTGCAATCGATCTTCCGTAGGAAGTTCATTCAATGTACACTAGAATTTTAAATTTAAAGAGGTTTGTCAGAATAATAGTATTTGACATATATATATATATATATATAACTAATCAATGATAATTTATTTAACTTCGCTTGTCATATGAACGGGTCGTGTCGATGAGGTGATAGTTAACAAGTATGATTAAGTTGGGTCGTAGCTTGCAAGTGGAATGCACCTGCATCCCAGTGATGATGTTCACAGAGGTAGTCCACATGTATGGCGTTTGACACAAAGTGATTGGATTCAATCCATGTTGTGAATATCAACATTGAGATGCAGACATATTCGGTTAATGGGTCTCAAGCAGGACGAAACGTGAATCATGGATTCTACTTTCCAACTACAATCTAACTATAATCAATTAAGCAACTGTTAAAAAAGGATGCAATCGTCTTGGCATATCTCAGGAAGATATGTAATTTTTACAGAAACTGAAGGATTACGAAATTAGTCGATCCTAAGAATCATTTCACAAAATATTAAGAAAAAAGAAAATAGCTAAAAGTACATGTGGAATTAGACAACGTAGTGAAAAGAAGAAACACAAAACTGAGGAGAGAACCTACTACTAGTGATTTTTTAAAATCTGGTGGTATTTAATTTGACAAGATAAATGTGGTGGTTACGAGTATTCATTTTCACTGATCGCAGTGGTTTACTGTCTCATTTAAAAAGGGAAATTAGGAAATCATTGAGAAATAATTTTACTTTCTGAATTAGGCCTAAAAGCATAGATTTCGCAATCTATTCAGGCGCTAATAGAATACCGAAACGAGAAATTCTAGCAAAAGCATGTTTACAAATTTATCACCAGCTGATACATAAAATGTAGGTGAAATACTGGCTACTGCATTCATATTATATCCATGAATTTGAGGTCTAGCTAACTCAAACCAAAATTCTTGACACAATTCTAAATAAGAGAAAATTAATGTAAATTTATTAAGCGATATGTTTAGAGATGACGCAAAATGTAATGAATCTTTATCTTAAAAATAAGCCAATATTATCTATACGTGATGAATTGAAAAAAATAAGCCAATATTATCTATACGTGATGAATTGAAAAAAATAAGCCAATATTATCTATACGTGATGAATTGAAAAAAATAAGCCAATATTATCTATACGTGATGAATTGAAAAAAATTAAGCACAATCATGATTAAGTGGTGAAAATAAGCGAATTTTTCGTTTTTTTCTTTCTAGTAACTACCACTTATTGTGTGAAAGCTGAGATACCACCTGGATTCTTGGAGATGACCCTTTGGCTTAAGAGTCTTATCTACAAGGAAATCAAGTAATGTCAATTTGATTTGAAAGGCCAAGTGGTGGTTGCACAGCACCTGAATAGTTATTGATTAAGGAATGAGAAGCAATAATCAATTGAAAGAGCTGGGTAACTATTGAATACAATAGTAAAGGTATGTAACTTCCGTTGTTGATATATGGAACTTCATATATGTTGAAACTCGTGAATTAAAGCTATAATCAAGACAATTCAATCAAGATACTAATACGGCAATATATATATATATATATATATATATATATATATAGTATTTCTCGATACTAAATGAAGCTGTGGTAGATAGGTTAGAGAGATGAACTTTCAGTGATTAAATTACATTTCTAACTATTCAGACAATCGTCTAGTATTACTAGTCCTCAAACTTGGGATGTAATCAGAGCTGAGTGTATAATTCTATGCATGGTGAACAAATTGACAATAAGAAAAGTTTAAGCTCTTAGTTCTGAATCCATAGATATGAACTTCTTAGCAGTTGGGTATTATCACTAGCCGTCGCACTGTATGACATAACTATGTACTCGGAAAATAAGTTTTAAGAAAGAAAACAGGAAAAAATAATATAATAATCTACCTATGGGGATTAAGCTGTCAGCAAGAATCCTATCCAATTCTGAACGGATTATTCCTGATTGATATAATTTTTTAAACGAGTTCAAGAAATCTTTTGTAGTAGTAAATACACGGACAACCTTTTCATCACCAGCTGATACATAAAATGTAGGTGAAATACTGGCTACTGCATTCATATTATATCCATGAATTTGAGGTCTAGCTAACTCAAACCAAAATTCTTGACACAATTCTAAATAAGAGAAAATTAATGTAAATTTATTAAGCGATATGTTTAGAGATGACGCAAAATGTAATGAATCTTTATCTTAAAAATAAGCCAATATTATCTATACGTGATGAATTGAAAAAAATTAAGCACAATCATGATTAAGTGGTGAAAATAAGCGAATTTTTCGTTTTTTTCTTTCTAGTAACTACCACTTATTGTGTGAAAGCTGAGATACCACCTGGATTCTTGGAGATGACCCTTTGGCTTAAGAGTCTTATCTACAAGGAAATCAAGTAATGTCAAGAGATATAATTTTATGATAGCCAATTACTACAGTTCTCTCATTTACAATTAGTTTGGAATCCACGTGAACTACACTCATATGTGTACATTTCTTATCTATTAATCCGGTTACAGCTTCGGATAAGTGCATTTACATATTAGTCATGTGGAGATACTAGTACAGCTGGTAGGTAATTATTACGACCCTTCTATGTCTTGTAAATGCGAAGGCGTGTGAAGATGCCTGTTGACTAAAATCGGATTCTTCTGGGTCTCAGCCATATCATGGTGATTTACAGCCAGTTTGGAAGTGTCACTAATTATAATACTAGAACATCGATTCAAAACAAAGTATGTGAAGATGTGCTTAGATACAGAGTTACACTAAGATAAAATTTAGAGTGACATTGTTTGGCATGTGGCAGATACTTATTAGCTAGAATGGTTTAGGTCCCATGATAGATTCCCAGACACCTAAAAGTAGTGGTTTAAGGGCTGTGTTCGTCGTGAAGCTTTGGTTCGATCCGCATTAATGAAACATGGATCAGCATCACTGAAGAGTTCCATGATAGAAAGGAAGAGCCATTCAGTTCTTCCTAGATTTCCATGGCTGTCTATCTCAGGTCATTTCGTGATATCAAATTTATCCATCGCCACAATACCCACTCATATTTGCAATTTGATTGTGTTTCGACATTTGTTACTTAGTCATTTGGAGACTATCGATAGCTATTTATAAAAATTATGAAGAAATAACTTATAGAATATATTAACGCCATCAAATGAAATGGGCATTTGAAATAAAAAATGTTCCAATATAGGCATGAAAACCTAAAACATTGATAGTGCTGTTTTTCCGAGATCTAATAGATTGATAAAATTAAAAGTGAAGTAATGAGGTTTCATAATGGCACATATTTTTCCAAACTTGGAAACATGACTGTTACAATTGCCAATTAAAAATAAATGCTTAAGTAGCACTGTTTTCCAAAGACCTTCAAGCGATTATATAATGTGAGAAGTGGGGTTAGAAATATCCTCTTTAACACAAAGGTAAATAATTTATCATCACAAAAATGACCAAATATACCTTTATCTCCATCACTGCTGCTTTGTTGGCGTGCATGTAAACGAACTGTTTGATCAAAGCCTGCAGTTAAAAGATAAGTACACAAATCACTGTTCTTAATAGTGTCATTGGAAAACGTTGACATCCAAGATAAATCAGAGACGGGACCGACGTGTCCTGTTAAAGGTAATTCTGGAAGCCAAAACTCCTTTTCAGATTTGCACCAAACAGAAATACTTCCCTACAAAATGTTATTATTAAGACTATGAAACTCATTTACGAAGTATTCCAAAAGATTAGCTTCATTAACAACCCTAGACCACCAAAAATAAATTTAAATAAGTAGTAGATCGTTCGCCATAATAGGTGTCTGAATGTTGGCGACACAATAAGGGTGTGTTTTAAAATTGTATCAGTGATGAAACTAAATAATAGGTACGAGCTTAAGCGATTGTCATTTTGACCTTGACGTTAGCTAGCAAAAATTGGCCAATAAGAAAAGGGCTGGCGACAGAATGATATTGTTAAACAGTTAACAAAAAGTAATACTCAAACATGTAGTAATTCTATATGATTAATGAATATTTCAGTGTCATTTAAAGGCTGTGAACATTTTAAACCAAATTATCCTTGTATGAATACTCATCCATGTGACTATAAAGCATTTTTTCAAGAGTTCCTTTATATTTGTGAAGATGGTTTTTTAATCTAGACCACAAAGTCTTTGTGTGAATTCCTGTTGTGGGATCCATAAAGTACTAGCTGTGAATAACGACATGGTGATTTTATCCAAGTCTTGATAGGCACTTATATAATTTCAAATCATCGATGTAAATTGTTGCCCTTGGTTCAACATATTACTTAATAATATGGATTAAGGCAAATTTTTTGCGATCAGGAATCCTTCTAGTATCTTTTCTCAAGATATCGATCTCAAATACAAAATACAGAATGTAGGCTATAACACAAAAACTGCTTACCACACTATATGAATGCTACGTCCTTGATTATATTTGGGCTTTCTTATAACCATTTCATTAATCTCAACAATTTTTGGCGACACCACTCATAGATATTAGTGTTTTCATTAGTATCTCTGGGCAGACATCTTTGCAGTACTGACACCTTTGTACAGATGTAACTTCACTAACAACTTCCATGGCTGTAGCAGCAGTTACAAGTGTCTCCAATAACCACTGCATTATCATGACCGTTAACTATTGGAGGGAAATTTTAGAAAGCGTAAGCGATGAATCAATTCTAAGCAGTTTCTTTTGTCGGCATTTATGATGCCGAAATATGTTTATCACGCGTTTTCAAATATTCACCCAGGTGACACCAGAGTGGCATAAACATGTTCTTTGAAGTAAACTTTTCTCCTGTAAATAGCTGACAATGATTTTCCCATCAAAATTAGATAACATGATATACGTCGTCAATATGGTTAACCAAACTATGTGATATGACCTTGAAGTAGCAACTTGTTTTCTCATTGGTTCGTACCCATTCTTTAATCAAATTACACAATTGCTGACTGTCCGTTATCAAGACTACGGAGACTATGATGGAGACGCCGAAAGTTGAGAAGTAGTGAGGTAACTATATTACAACATTAAGAACTGAAACTCGTATTAAGAACTTTACTCACACTGTTGTATTTTGTACTTACCATAGCATAAAACAGCCATGGCTATAACACAGAAATATGGAGAACCAGGCATTAATAGCAATAATCACAGAAAGTGACGTGACTCATCAGCCAGATACAAGCTCTTGTACAAGGCGTTGAGTGACACTTATGTATGGGGACTACTGACAGAGCCTGGATTCATAAATCGAAGCACGCACACACCTACGAGACATTCAGTTAGTAAACCCAAGCTTTGAATTGTGTTCTCAATTAACTCAACCAATAATATTCAAGTAAACGCCTACCACTTAGGCCCAATTTGTGTATTATGTAAACTACTTTCGCTTAATAATCAATCACAGAACAGTATTCTTATAAGCTGTTTCTTATAGTGATTCATTTTGACACATGTCTCATCACGATTCTGTATATAGGCTTTTCCGTCCTTTTCTTAACTGACTAGATTGACTATGTTCTTGTACTAAATATATTAATTTGTGTTTTGGAAATAGATAAGGTTTACGCGAAGTTCTTCCTGTTTTGAGCCCATAGTTAGGGCCCAGACTCTGAATAGACAGTTTTGAGGAAATTGCTTGAAAGGTTACATTTAAGTTAAAAACAATCCACACAGGCTCTATAGAGTAACTATGAAAAGTCTGTAAGCATTACAGGACAACAGCTTAGTCATATGAACGACAGACTAGTAATAACAGTGTAGAATTCCCATTCAATTCAACAACCTTGCTTTGGACACAAGACAGCTTTATTTATCCTATCACAATTACCTATCATCTGAAATGTACACATCAATTTATGAATGACTAAGTTTACTTTTCATTGCTAAGATATAGTAAAACTAGTGCTTGGAAAATATAGCTATCAAAATTCGAGGAAAAACGAGCTTTTATTACCAAAAGCCTTCAAGGTAATGAGATGAATTGTTGAAATAGAGCAGTGTACGAAGATAGGGTCATAAAGTAGCATGTGAAAAGTATTGAGAGGGCAAGACAAAGTCACTGATTATTGGTATGTAAGTATCTTGTTTGAGGTGTGAGGTATCTGAAGTCGATGGTTGTAAGCTTAATGGTACAGAACCTACGAAAGATTGCAGTATATCATGAAAACATTATTGCTACAGATCCTTTACACTCATTATTATTTCTTACTATTCGTAGTAATAAAATGCCTGCTTCCCCGATTCCCCTAAAAAGCTGAATGAATATATGATTGAAGTCCTACGACGTTCTTATTAATAAACAGTAACAAGCACATCTGATGAAGAAATTTATACCTGCATAATAAGTGAGACTGTGGATACTTTTCAATACTGCTTAAAGGTGACCAGTTTTCAAAAAAGAGGACTACATGACCCTAACATAATTCGTGCACGGACTGCCTTGCTTTAATAACATAATCGTGGAGAATCAGCAGAAGGTCATTCATGAAAAATGCAAGATCTTTTTTGAATGCCTTAAAAATCACATTCACTAATACTTACAAAGTTATAGCTTGAGAAACTTTTAGAATTTAACTTCATATAAAGACAGCAAATATAAAATAAAATTAGGCATACTTGGAAAGTGTGTACAAATACTTTGTGATCATCACTAGGTAACCAATGACAGTCCAACAAACTCAATCCGGTATCGCCAAAATGTCCTAGTCGAGCCTTTTCTTTCCATAAACTGCACGTATCCGATGATTCTAAAACATTTACACTAGGAGGCTGCCAAATTATCAATGACTTATCCATGCTGCACGTAAGCAAATTAGGAGGAAATGAACAGTTTGCTGTTGAGGCCCAGCGAACACCAGTGACCCAGTTTTCATGACTGGCTAAGACACTCTCTGCAGCTACACAGACACGAATTTTACTGGTAGGAAACATCTTAGGAAGCTGAAGACTACTAGCCTTTAGTTTAATGGAAAATAAATCGAAAAAATGAGTAGCAGATTTCCATTTTTCAGACATAAGTAAACACGAACGCATGAAAGCGAATAATTTTCATGAAACATTGTGAAACCAACTGTTTGAACCTATGAAAAATGCAACAATTTGGTAAAAATATGTACCAGATGGGGTCAGAATGATGCTTCTATTTAACACAGTTTTTAACATTTTCGTAAGAAAATGATGACTCTGACATTAAACTTGACTGTCGCTGTAAAATAATTTGAAGAAAAAATTGTGTTTTACGACAACCGCTTTTTAAGAATATGTTCTGTGAACGAAGATTCACTCATTTATATCTATCTTTGAAATTTACTGACGATATGATTGGTTCAACAACAATAATCTCAGATAGAATAACCCACTGTAGATAAATATTTCATCCTCCCTAAACTGAGGTTTTCAAAAGTGTAGCGATAAACTAATATACCACCAGAGTTCAGTATACATTAAAGAGATAGACAAGTGAGAAACGAATGAATTTAGTACATTCTAACAACAGTCATTCAAGAAACTAAGTCAAACTGCTAGTACTCATAGAGTTTTACTCACTGAAATAGTCAGTCGTGTACGACGTGGAACATGGCATACATGCGTACATGTTCAAGTTGACATGGCATATTAACACTACTAGATTAACAGAATCTGGTTTGCGTTTTTTTCCAGATTAACAGAATACAACAAGCCAGGAATGAAGCAAAGGTATGTATGATTTAATAACGGGACAATCTGGAAGAAGATGAAGAGTGAATGGATTTGATCCATTCGGACCGATCCCAAGCTATATCCCTCCAGCGACGAAGCTGCAAATGAAGTAGTTTGGAACTACCAATATGGCTTAGATAAAAGCTTAGAGACTTCACAAACGAATGGCTTGTTTTAGTTTAGTCGCCCTTAGATTTTTTCCGTCTTTCTGCAACACTAGTCAAGATTGCGCGTCGCGGTAAGTGGTGGCTGGGCTTACGTAGTACAAGTCTCAATCACCTCAATCGATGACGATTCATAACCTCGTCCACTAATTTAAAATTTTTATTTAGAAATCAATATCTAACAACAATATCGTTCACTCCCTTATCCAATGATATGTAGACGATACTTCGAAAACTTCATGATCAAAAATCTGAAACCTATGTTTCGTATTCACAAGTTAAAACAAAGACTGATGCACCTCGGCCTTTCACTGAGGGAGATATCTAACCTACGTCACAGGTGACGTAAGCTGGCCAAAGCCAAGTGAGCTTTCCAAATCCGTGTTGAAATTTCGCCAGACACCGAAATACCAGAGGCGATGAGACTTCCGAGATAAGTGAAGAGGTCAAAATATCCAACTACTTCCTCAATGACCAATCTAAGAAATGATAGAAACCAGTCTTGAAGTAACATGTTGCACTTAGAGGGAACAGAAAGCACCACAAATATGCTTCCAATGTTACTCAAGGTGTTCAGGAGACTGCATATGGTTAGCGTCTTCATTTAATAGGAGTATATTGTCTGTATATCCTGAATCAATTAACGGAACTCCTAATAAAAGGTCAATTCCTGAAGAGTTAGATGAAAAAGTGTAACTTCTAGAAGAACTGTGACTAAATTAAATAAAAAGGCTGATAAAGGATAACTCCGATAAACACAGGCGATGCACTTCATTCGGTATTGGGTTTATTTGACAAGTGATGAAAGATCAGTCCTGCTTTATGACTTTTAACAGAAAAAATCTATTTTGATGTGGTCAATACCGTTTACAAGTGATCATTTGTACAAAATAATCAACAAAAGGACTCCGTATATGCACGGAAGATAGTTTAAATTTTATGTCATTTCGACTTTGTGTACAACAGACAAACTGAGAGCATACTCATACATAACCATATATTAACACAAATTTTTAAAATCCGAATACCTTTGCATCCGCAGTACTTGTTACGTTGACACCACTTTCTGGAGAATACAGGCGCCATACACGAACAATGCTATCCTGACCACCTGTAGCAATCAACACAACGGGTGATGCCGACTTTTGGTCAAAACATACATCGACACATCTAGTCCAATCTTGATGTCCAAAAAGAGTAGCACTAAGTGTGAAGTTTATGCTTTCAGCACTTTCATTTTGACTACTAGGCAGACAACCTGACCATATTTCTGTCTGTCCATTGTCAAGACCAAGAACAATAAAATGGAGCCAAAAGACATCGACAGTCATGTTACTAGCATTTGGGAAACTATATTCTACACAAAAATATCTGAGGCACAGGCAAAGTGACGGCATTCGTGTGATACTGTTGATCGACACACATGGTAATAATACTAAATTACATGTAAGCAGATCTTGTGGAATATGAACAGACCAATTGTAAACTGATGTATCAACAGCGGCTGACAAAAATAATATCCCTGAACATGAGTGATCATTTACCGATGAAGGGTAAAAGTAACCATCAATTGCATTTATAATGCAGTCTTTCGGAGCCTGGAATTTATTTACAATTTGCCAATTGTTTGTCGCGTTAGGAGAGATTAAATGTTTAGTTGGACAGGCCCAAACGATCACTGTACCACAACTATCAGCAGACATCAGAAAACGTATAGGTTGCTGATAAACTTGCGACGAGCCTTTATGAAAAACAACAATGCAACCATCGTACACACCTTACATCAGAATTATGACCAGGTAATGTTTGATAAACACGAAAACTGTCCTTAGAGAAATTTGTATTCAAATTAATCGTCTCGTCATTTGGATAAAAGTAGGATTTAGCAAGGCATATAAAATGACTAGAACCAAATGCCAGTATATTTTCCATTGTTGATGTGTCAGACAAACTGAGAGCTAGGGTACAACTGCAACCAGAGAAATGATTTATACCAACTGACGTATAAACACAACGGATTTTAGAGTTAAGCGATATATTTTCTTTATTCGCCACCTCCATTATAGAAAATAAAATGCTAAAATGAAAACAAAATTGGAGTTAGGAAATTTCGTGTACACAAAAATTGGCTAGAGAATCAATGCATTAATAACAGTGAAGCAAATAACCAATTTCTGACTACATATTAAACAACAATCACCGCATTTTGAATGGTAATCTATGCCAGAATTAAGTATTATCCAATCCACTCATGCAACTGGTACTGGTGATACACGAATAAATAAATTTTCGTACAATAACTGGTCAGAAACCAAGTAATTAGTGCAATTTTTCACGAAGTGCTCTATTAGTGATAAAAGGATAATAAATCACATAGCTTAATAGTTAAATACAAGTTATGTCACTTAGAAATAAGTCAAGTCTAGAATGTGAAAGGAGATATGGAGAGATAGGGGGATGTAGCAACTCTGATTCATGCACATCTATGCCATGTTCTACACTGAACATGCATACATACAGACAAGCAATCAATGTACCTCTGGCACATAGACTGGTTGTGAGAATTATCATCCAGTGTTTTAAGCCAATAATCGTATGAACCTATTGACACGAGTTGTTTCAATAGTCAGTGATTTCACAGGCCAGTACCGTTTTAGATTGGTTATGCATCATTCTCTTACAATATACTCTTACTTTAGTTAGTCATTCGGTAATGAAGTAGATGGTGACTAGGCGTACATGTCAAGGGTACCTTAGTCGATGAAGTTTATCAAACTCAGCAACAGATTTACCGTCTTTTCTTGTCAACCTACGCCTATTCTCGGTATTTTGCACTCGATTGTTTCACGATACACATACGCGATTTGTGGTGCAGGACAGGAAGGATAAGAAGAGACTTCTAAATTCGTTCTGCGATTCTAACAACTACCGATCCATGAGATTTCAAAAATGCTTTCAATTACATCATTTCCTATGGAGAGTCTAGACGTTGATTCATACTGAAGGAGAGACATGTATTACAAAGTTGTCATCTCTTAAGGTACTTGGAAAACTGAAGTTTGTCAGTCTTCTCAAGACAAGAATGCGTCATCTGCGTGAACTAGGTCGATAAACAAGTTCCCGAAAAGTTGACTAAGCCCGGAGAAATTAATTTGAAAGGAATAAATTTAAAGGATATCTATGATGAAATTAAATACAAATAGATATGACGGGGATCATTAATAAACACCACTTCAATTTGGCAGTTTCGACGACATTTAGCCGTATTAACTGACCCCATCAATTTAATATCACGAATTGGTCTGAATTAGACAATCACTGATCCCCAGGCAGCACTGGACGGCTGTTTTGTTCTAATACGGAACTCTTAGACAGTGCGCACCCACCGCACCATTAAGGATCAAACCTGGCGCCGAACCTTGCGACGTTCACTCCTGGAATTAGCTTAGCCACAAATCTTAATTGAATGTCGGATGTTTAATTTAGTCGTTAAAATAAACCTGTTCTGTGTGCAATTGATCAGTATGCTGCATAAGAGATCATACTGATGTTTAGAGTACATTAATGCTGTCGAAAAATACTGTGTACTTCCGAGAAGGTTCAACAGAAAAGAATGTCTTCAACTAAAACTTCATCTTCAGACTTGAATGGACAAACACAAGTCGGTGTGAAGTGGCTGCTTGCCACTTGAGTCCTATTATGAGTTGTGCAATATTCCTATAGATCGATCGATCGTGTTACCGACGCCAATGTAATATCCTTATCGCTACTTGTGATTGTAGTACGAAGGCAATCGCAATGGTCACAGTAAAAATAATGCAATAAAATCGCAGTAATGCTGAAATTATGTTGAAATAGTAGTAACGAATATCCGTACAACCACAGAAGCGGCTCAGGAGTAAATAATCTTAAATATGAGTAGGTCTAAGAAATGAAAATGAAAAAGAATAGTAACACGTAGAGTGTCACAGCAGCATTAATATAGAGCATGAAAACAATGAAATAGAGAGAATGAAGAAACAGACAAAATCACACATATGAAGGAGTACATGAATAGTAGCTCATGTGAATAAAAACACCAAGAACTAAACAACACTCAAGTTATATGAGTGTTTAAATTTGGATGAATTAATCGTCAAAATTCATCACAGGTTACTACACTCCGATAATTTGAAAAAATAATGTGGGTAGATTGGGATGTTCCGGTATTCCTTAATTATTGAGACCAATTCTTCTCTGACAACTGGATCTTCCAGCAGAAAATATACTCTATAGAATTGCAGTTCTATTTAATTTAGTCAAGGATCTGATATGTTAAGTTTCCAGTACACTTGTGTTCGCGAAGTATTAATACAGAAAGTGGTAACTAAGAGATCCAGGTTATTTGCCCACTTTCTTTCTGCATGAATGTTTAGAAAACAGACAATAATGACCATGCATTGAGTAAACTCGATTTCAATTCATCAGAGAATAACAATGGAGTCATTCACACACAGAAACCATTTTTACGTCCCTTATATGTCTCGAACTTCTATGGTTTGGCTGATAAGTAAATAACTATGAATCAGGTATACTACTTCAAATAACTATTTCGTCTGATTAGAATAGCGGTTCATCAGTCGACTTATTACAGAGCAATTATTGAATTTCATGTCACAGCTTTCTTTACATTCAGTATGCATAAAATAACAGAAACATCATCTCAAACATGGTTTACAATGAGCTAATATTTCATACAAATGGTAGCATACTAACTTAATAAATGTTTATCTCTTTATGAGCTCGGAATAATGACATTATGGATAACATATAAATAATAGTCAAATGGAACAAGCCCCTGATGAAGAACACGGTTGAGATCTAGATAGTGCTAATTAGATAACTAAATACTGATCCTGACTGTAATTTTCACCGCATAAAGCACCCAACTAAGTCAGAAAGATTTAGAGATAGCAAGGATTCAGCTATTTGACAATTCAAAGCTATAAATGAAAATATAAGATGCTAAACTTCATAAATAATCATGTGTTCAACTCGTTATTAACGGTCCAAATACTCGCATAGAAAAGCAAAATAAACGTAATTATGAATCATAGTCCGTTATTTTACAGAATTTTATTCAATAAGTGATTAGTGATATGCTTATTACTATATTCGTTAAACATCTAAAATGAGTCAAGGTAAAACATGTAGCCTATGCAAAGGCTACATGAAAGTATAGGACGCGACTTGAGTTATAATCTGGAGAAATACCTACTGCAAATTATCATGATCCGTGTTTTGTAAGCTGGAACACAGGTGGAATCGAATTAGATCCCCACTGCTTTACTGCATCACGACAACCATATAACTATTGACCCTCGTCGACACAATTCAGTATTATTTACTGTTGATTAACAGGATGACGGTAATCAGTTATTGTTACAATGCGATCTATTACTTAAATGATAACACTAATGAGTAACAAGTAGACAACAAAATGCAGACAAACAAAATATACAAGAAAACGAATCAAACAAATCATATTTATGTCAAAACTTTACTTCAGAAAGGAAATTACACTGAGAACTCTGTATTTACAAATGAATAATAAGAAGTAGTATGAGAATACTACTAGTAAAGTAGACTTAAATAGAGAAATTACACCACTCAATAAAAACATTAGAAACAAAGTAATGTTCAAAACGTATCTCCATTGGAAGCAATAGAAAAGTACATAAGTAAGAAGAACAAAAATTCTAAGTAAGGAAGAAAATGAAAATATGTGTACACTTTTGTCAAAAACTTTGCTACCGTAATAGTAAAATAAAGATATCCTGTCTGACTACAATATGGATTTTGGCTGAAATAAAAAACTATATTACAGTAAAGCAGTTATCAATGGAAAACGGCATTGTTACTCCTGCACACTATCTGTATGTGTTTGGTTTGATTCTGATATCCACTTTTTTAGATATTGTCCTAAAAGATCACGTATTCGTTTGATACCTCCAGGTGGCAGCCAACCATCAACTGGATCAATTTCAGTCCTATCAGGTACTTCTTGTAGCATTGCTTGTACCTCAGGAATTTCTATATCTGAGAGACAATAACGAACCTGATGCGTAGTTGGCCAGTTATTAGGACCAAAATGATAATCATTTACCTAAAAGACAGTAAGTTATCAGAATGAATACTGATAATATTCCACATAGAATAGAAAGATATTCTTTTAGGAACCAATTACAGCACACGACTTAATTGTGTTGAACAACAAACTAACGGTAGACATGAGAGGGTAATAAGTTTGTTCTATTTAAGGTAGCACGCAGCAGAGAAAACCTGAGTAATCCTAATTTAATAAAATTTTGAAATCCCTTAGTCTGTAAATAAACGGATATCAAATTGAAGTATCTCTTTTGACAGGATAGATTTTCATTGGAAATGACAGTAAGACATCAGTGTGAATACTTTCAATTTCAGGGCTTCACTAGGAAAAAACCGATTACATTATCATTTACATATGACTTTCAACTCAGTTAGTGACTCGTTATTGTTCCAATAAGCATCCGGGAAAATGAAAGTAATGTTTTATCACTTGTTAAACTTCTGCTTATATTAAAACAGGCCAGCCAAATGAAAAGAAGAAAGGTTAAACAAGAAGTAACCTATACAGCCCAACGCGCAAAAATATATAGTGCGCATGTGAAAGAATAGAGGAAGTGAAAATTATAACAGAAAAGTGAAATTTAATAAGGCAACACGAAAATTACGAGGTAGGAGATACAGATCAGATAAAAATACGACAAAGAAAAACTTAATCCTATTTAGAAAAGTCAACACATTTTCATGAAAATTATAACAAGAAACTGCAGTATAGCCACCACTAGCTTCTATTTTGTGCGATATGTGGATAAGGCCTCAAGCAACTGAAGTGTACCATCTGTAAGACACCAACTAGGAATTCGAGATAAACCAACAGAGTGAAATCCTATAGTTTTGTTTTATTCCACAGCTCTGCATTTTTCAAACCGGTTCCTGTGTCGGGAAATAATGTGTGATATGAAGGCCGCTGAGAAGACACCTTAGTAATGTGCTACCAAACCTCACACAAACATCTTGACCATATTAATATACCATTGGTAAATGAGTCACATCATTACCACTGGATAATAGCAGCTAAGTAAATGGATATAAAAAAACGAGTCTCATACGTAGGCACTGATCCTAAAGAAAACAATAAAGAGATATAACATACCTTGCCCAAAGTTTTTTGTATTTTATCGTCACCGTCATCATCTTCAGCATCATCAATAACGTTTGGATCTAAATCATCATTTCCATCATACTCCATATTATCTTCATGGGGTTTCTTGGAGCTATTTAAAAGTTCGTCTAAGAAACTATTTTCCCTGGAATGTACAGATTCGCAAGGTTTACGACAATCTGTTAGAAATCGTTTAGTAGCATCTGTGCATAGCATACGTTTCCTTGATGAAGAATGGCATAATAACTTACGTACAACCATATAAGCTTGTACTCGAAAGTCAATTACCTAAAATAAAAAATATATTTGTAGAACTTACAATCAAATTAGCCAACTGAATTAAGTGTTTATACAAAGTGAGTTATAATTCGCACAACGAAATTGACATAACTGACAACAAAATATAAGTGAGGTGTATTCAAATTATGAGGGATATTTGTAGCTCCGATGAATAATGCTTGTATTGTGGTCTCCAACCAAGTTGGTTTATTTGAAAAGCCTTACCATCTTAAAAAAATGTCTAACCTTTACAACCCTAACTAGCCGCCATTCGTCTGAAAACAGAAAGAACAGTTACCTTAACTCGAACAGTAACTTATACAGCAAGTTATGCCACCAATTAATATGATAAACGAATGATAGATGCTAACTACTGAATACAGAGGAAGTGCAATACAGTCTAAAATGTTTATGTAAATAATATGCGTATGGAACAAAGTCTAGTTTCATACCATAAAAAAGAAAACCATCAATATGTACATCAATTTTACTTTAGGACAACTGATAGCAATACCTGATAACGGCGGGATTCGGGATTTTTGCGAGGATCATAACCATACCGGATCCAAGCGCGACTCCATGGTCCACGAACCATATAGTAAGCTATAGAAGGGAGTATCTGATCAAAATAAACCAGTCGAGTATCTGCAGGCATGTGGTAAGCCAATGCTGGACGCATCCAAATAGGTCGCTCATCGAAGAGCTAAATGAATAAAATGGCTATTTATTAATTAGGTTATTTACAATCCAGCAAAAATAACTTCTAATGAATTGTGCATTCAATCAGTTCCGAAATTAATTATAACACTGATCTGTAGTTCACTGATCACGCACAGGTTCAAGTCACCATACCACATTAGCACGATGAAATCAAATTTAAGAGATTAACATGTAATACAATAGCGAAGGATGAAGTTAAATAGTGCATGAAAGAACTTAAGATCAAGAGTGAAAATACTGCGCCACTGTGATCAATACTGAGTAATGTCATTCAGTGTGGCCAGTTATTCATACTTACTACAACATGGACCCAAACCAAGTAGTTTGTATCTACTAATGTGGCTTAGACCAACAGTCAAAGACTTCATGAACTGATGCCACGTTTTGGTTTGTTAATGTCCATCCTACTTCTACGTCAGCCAACATCCCTCAATGAGGTAAGCTGTGGTTAGGCATACGTAACACATGTTCCAACCACCTCAGTCGATGAAGATTCACTACCCCATCAACTGATTTGCCATGTTTCTCAAGTACCAGATGTCCAGCGTGAGTATTGCTTACTTGGTCACTCCATGATATACAGCGATGCTAAGAAGACTTTTATGATCAAGGACTTGGAGACTATGTATATCTTCTATCCATAGGCTAAAACAGAACAAACTTCTGAGTAGTACACTCGGCCATTCGTTGAAGGACGGATATCTCGTTTACTCAATAAGTGACACAAGTTGATAAGAGCTAAAACAGCTTTCTGAATCCATGCTGAGATTTCGCCAGAAACTGACCCACCAGGAGTGATGAGACTTCAGAGATAAGCGAAGTGGTCAACGCACTCAACTAGGTAATGATGTAGACCAGTCGTGGAATGGCATTTTGCATTGTTACTCAAAGTTTCATGATTTTAGACAACACACATAATATGATGTAAAAAGCAATAAACATAGCCATATAAGATATAATAAATTAAGCCTCGATGACAGACTTCGGAAATTAAACCATAAAGACTAACATGAAATCGAATTATAAATTGCCTGCCTTTATTCGACTATTAACTGCTTATGAGTTAAAATAGGACATGCTAACAGTTCAGCTATAGTGAAAAAGTCTCCTTAATTTTTGTATAAACTTATGGATATAAAGGTAACCATCATGAGAGAATAAAAAAGTTCTGTCAGTAAAAAATTTAAATTTAAACAATGAAAATAAACATAAAACGCACCTTCTGAATTGCTTCTTTTACTGGCACAGCAAGTAGCCCAAGATTTATTACACGTTGTACAGCTCCAGGCCTTGGAGAAGTAGGAGTAATATCATCCAGGTTTACAAGATATCCAAATGTCGGTCGAGCTTTTCTGGCTATGATTGAACAAAACATACAATAATTTACTACAGCAAATATACGATAGAAATTTGAAACTACATTTCCTCCTTACGAAATTTTCCACGTCAGGTACTATTTATTTTTACTGTACTCGACAATGACCTTAGCTTATACGTTCATATTGTTTTAATGTTACTGCCCTTACTTTACGAAGATACTGCTAATGTATTTATGATGCGATTCACTAACTGAACACAGACTTCTCGACTCTGATCCGAGCCATGCTTTATATGTAAAGATTAGCAATACTACTATAAGTAAACGAAGAGAGATTGAAACCCATGACCTACTAGTTGAAAGTAGAGTACCTTACAAACAAGTTATTGTTACTAAAAAAAGGACAAGATACGAAGTGGCCTGTGTTTATTATTCAAATCAGCATAATCTAGGAATACAATGTACCACTATTAAGCAGTAAAAAAAATGAACTGAAGATTAATATCTGTCAAGGATTCAAAATCCCTAAAGATACAATTGTTCATTTAATCCAGTTGAATTGATTTTTTGTAAGCTTCATTGTAAACGGTCATAACATTTATATGAGCACGTTTGACAACATTTAATTGTATTATTAGAAATGTCGATAATTTCAATTTCATGAATAATCACTATGAATATACGAATATTTTGTATATATACGCATGAGTTGAGTGTTGTCCATCTCTTCCCCTCTACATCTTCTTTGTACATAACGTGGCCCCGTCTTTCTACCATACAGGCCTCCGTTCAGGGACCGTGATTAGGTCTGTAATCACGAGTATACACCGGACACCCAACCGAATACGCCGGCAACTTCTTGGTCACTGTGCGTGTGGTCCTGATTAGTAGCATCAGGTTATGCATTGTCCTCAGTTTATTACCCGTAAAGGCCTCTGGTAGAGACCTCTGCTCTGGTGATGCATCATTTGGGGTCGTTCGATGGACGAATAAATATTTTGCAATGACTCGATAGGCGTTTTGCTCAACCACCTTCTTTGCATCATAACAGCTGGTGACGGGGGTGAAAACCATCAAACCCAAACAAGCTCAGTATCTGCAGCTAAATCAAGGTCATTGAGTTACTTGTCGAAAAATCGAGTCACATCAGGGACTAATCAGTGTCACGGTTTCTCATCATTGACCTTGCATCACATTTGCCATTAGCTGGGTCTATATTTTCAGCAAATCAGCATGTTAGCACTAAGTGAATGCGAAAACTCATTGATGCATGAGCTTCTCGTTGCTAACCAGCGGTTGATTGAGTTAGTGCTAGAGCAAATTGGTATCCAAGTTAGCAGCAACAGCCTGTCAATGGTAGACGAAGGAGTACCTAAACACATGTTTGAAATTAACTCCCAAATTCAACCAGAATGTCCGACAGAAGTATCTCTATCCCACATACTTAGTATCGTTGCTCCAGAGAAACAAGATGCACTGGTGATACTTGTCCAAATTATTCTAGATGTGGAACAACCATTAGGTGATAATCCAACCATGGTCGCTTAGTTATTCACAAAGTCTCAGAGTGCTTATCCCAACAGAAGTGAGCGCAGCATAGCCGCCAGTCCAAATCGGAAAGTCATTTTGAGAACTTGCCTAAACCATCTGCTGAGCTCGAGAAGCCACAGTGTGCATCAAAGAGAAACATTAAGCCAAGGCGAAATGTTACAGCCGTCAAGAGACATCCCAGATGTGCTCGTGTCGTCGGCTATTTCATGCATGAGTGCAGCAGGTCAAGACGTAGACGAGTTGCATCGGAGACAGCAGAAGTCCAACGTAATACAGTGTTGTTTCTGTTACTATATAAAGATCCCAATACATTCTGTGGAGGAGGATATTGGTGGTAGATAATGGTTGTTTACGTAATTTGTAGTTAATTATGTTTCCTTTTTTCTTTCTGAGTATTCTTCTTAGTTGTACACGACCACATTCAGATTTACGTGAACGCACGGGATCATGTCATTATCCTTTCTTTTTTTCAAAAAGGGGAGGTGTTATATTGGGCAATTAGAGAAAAGTAACGAACTTTCAGAACTGTTTTAGAATACTATTTCCATTATTATGGTTGTGAGTAATGTAAACATTTCCTTTCTATCATTGTTAGGTTCCTCTTACTCTATCCTCCCGTTTAGTATATTTAATCTTAGTATATTGTTTTTTACTATGAACTAATTGGTTGTGTACAAGTTGTCCCTATTCACTACCACTATCTCCTTTGTTCTGTATCAATGTTAGATTCATGATTGGTTTACTGTGGTCTAGTTTTATGTATATATAAAGGAATGCTTGGTAATATAATACGATTCTGACTCTGCATTATTGGTCTATCATCTTGTTCTTCTATCTCGGGCTTGGGAGTGAGTGGGCACAGGACAGATGCGCATTTATCGACTAGACGTGTTTATCGTTAAGTGCATAAACCAGACTACTTTCCGTGTGATTTAACCAGTTAATAATAATGGCCATGTGACAGAACATCTACGTGCTGATTGTAGACTGTATATAACTTACAGCGTAGAGGTAGGTGTTGTCCTGTGGGGTTCGAACACGTGACAAATTGGACACATCACTGACTCAACCATAGAAATTTAAATAAATCCCCAACCATTAATTAATACCAAAACAAAAAAGAGAACTTTGGCTTTAAAAAGACCTAATAAATAACTACTCTAACAGCACGCATAACTTACAAACAGGGAGATTATGACCCTTTTCTTCAAGTTGAATGTACTCAGTTGTGCGATAACGAGGGGCAAAGTTGTACATAATCGGAGTATCCTGACGACTAAACAGAACCGGTGGCAAATACAATGGTACGTCACGAGATAAATATGAATCAATCATTGTTGTCGGGTCCTTGATTATGAGATCATTATAGAATATCCTATAAAAAGGCAGGGTGTCTTTGGATCCTTCAACTGTAGTCGTTACACGTTCAAATGGACCGAACTGAAAATCAGCCATGGCTAAATTTTGAAAGAGAAAATAGGATTTATGATACGTATTAAAATAAGTTACTTATTTATTTAAACACAATGAGAAAGATAATGTTGAGAATAAATATGAGAGTTGCGATCAAAATGGTGGGATTTAACAAGACAACAAGAAAATTATGTACTAGGAGATACAATTTGTTTAAAAACACAACGAACAAAGTTTTCTTTCAGTTGAGAAAGCACAATTCACATTTCATTAAGAGATTAACAGGAAAATACTGCAAGATCGCGTACCAGCTTCTGTTCTGAGCCATATCTGTTAGCACTTCAAGCTACTCAGTTTCAACATCAGACAGATAGACAGTTACAATGTAGAACTTGGTACATGCGTACGTCAGTTCAAGTTGCCATGCCTCAATTAGCAGATAGAGACTAAATTGTCGGATCAAATCCCAGAGTAGAGGAGGTTGTAACAGGGTTAGTATTAATGGAAATGAACAGAGATCGGAGATAACATTTAAGAAAATATGATTCAGTAAAGAGAAAATTATGATAAGTTCAGAGACTTAGAATTTGGAGGAAGACAAGGAGTGGATGCACCTGCGCCATAGCCAACGATTTTGAGCCATATCACCCAAGGTCTCTAACCATTTATTACGAGCGTCAAGCGGACCCCAACCAGGTAGTCAGGACCTACTAACATGGCTCAGCACAACTGTCAATGACTTCATAGACTGGTCCCATACTTTGGTTTGGTCGCCCCTAGCTTTCTTCCAGCTTACTCCCATACCAGACAGCATCTCTAGAACGAGGGATTCATGATGGACAAATGGAGGTGAATCATACACATTTCCCTTCATATCATGGTTTCACGATATAAACTACGTTTTCGCTCATCTCACCCAGTCCGAGTCAGCAAATAATGTACGATATGGAAGTTGCCAGCACGATATTAGCAAAACATGACCAAATAACTGAATCCGGAATTTAAAGATGATGATACTACGCAAATACCTGAACATAAGTTTTAAACCAAATCTAAAAACATAATAAAATAAGAATCACAACAGCAAACAAAATAAAAACTAAATTGAGAATGCTGTATTCATTTATCAGGCTCATCAAGCAATCTGCAAATGTTGATTCGGTTTAAATTACTAACCAAAGAAATAATATGTGGGGTTCTACAGCAGCATAAAGCATTTAATATACACAATCAAGATATTAAACACTGACAGTAATTAACGAAAGTCACAAAGCTTGAACTGTAAAATTGAAATACATGATAAACAGAAAAAACCTGGCGAGGGAAAGCTGTATATAATTATTGAAATCTTAGCAGTAAAGAATTAGGATAAATGATGAGGAAAATATACTAAAACGGGAATAGTGATCTTTCGATAATTTCAAGCAAGATGAATTAACGTTAATATGAAAGCATATCTAAAGATCCATTTGGTTCAACTTCAACAGTGGCTGCATCCACATTATTTCCTCTGAAATACCGAACATCTTATTACTCTGATCAGGAATCCTTGATACCCTAAGGCTTTTCTGACTCCTTGTCTTATTAAAATGCTAAGAGTTAGTCAGATCCAGGAGTCACTATTTCATGTCTTGCAAATATTCACTCAAACGGTCATTATTTAGCTCGAAGTATGAGTTTCTAAACTACAATTCTTTGTTAGTCAATAATTTTATACGAGGTCAACTAACCACATTGAAAGCATTCACCTCAATAACACATTTAAGTGACCATGGAAATTAGTAATAGATAACTCAATAATAAACCTAAAGAACTTTAATAATTTTACTTTTGTTTATTAACATATGCACAAACTAGATCGTGAAGTCGATCACATTCCAATAAGTTAATCAAAAATAATTCCTGCGTTAAACATACATAAAATATTAATTCACGTGGTAGTACAGTGCATTAGATTGTGTAGATAAGTTAGATTTACAAAAATTGGCATTAAGGAATTAGGAATCAAACCATAGACCATGTAATGTGAGACCAAAAAGTGACAGAAGTAAGTTCTAATTTATGGTATACTGATTTGCATTTGTGTTACTGAATTATCAATCAACAAGCAAATTTTAAACCGTTGAATTAATTAACATGAATTTAAATAAAACCAGAATCATACCATCGAATTTGTAAACACGAGATACTCGCCCCAAAATAACAGGAACTAACTTCAGTTCACCTGTTACCTTGTTCTTAAAACGTTGAACACGCAGAACAAATGAGTTGGACGAGTGACCATCTCCGCAAGCAGGTTTTGAATACACCATATGAGGACGAAATGAGAGGTTCAAACGACGTTTGTCATCAGCAAATACCTAAAAATACAAAGACAAAAAACTCGTGCGTAAATGATTCTTCATAGCATAAAATTATGAACTACTTGGAGAACTGTTTTGTCGGGTGCACTAGCACCGAAGGAATTATCTTGTGCTCACTGAAGATATTAAGTTAGGTCAACACACAAAGGCCAGTCAGTAATCTATAATCTAGAACTTGACGTATGTGTATTGGTCCGTGCTGCATCACCCACAATCCATCGGTTACAAAAAAACCAACATCAGGCAACACGTCATTGATATTGTGTTCTTGTGAATACTAATATGAAAGCATTTTATTTGTTAACATGATACAGATTACGATGACGACATTCAAATTTTATTTACACAAAGATGACCGCAAAATGTCAAGTGTACGAGCCAATCAGAAAAGTAATGCTTTATGTATGTGAAACCTGGCTTCTTCGATTGGGTTCGGACATGGCCGCCAAGGGAGGGTTCCTCACAACCATTAGCAAAACCATGTTGGTAGTCCTGAGGCCTAGCAATACAATTAGTGCAGTGACAACCAATGTCCTATAAGCTTTTACACAGTGCACTTGCTAGAACTTGATAAAAAAGGCGATGAGTTCATGATACAATCCTTTGATTAGTTACACCAATGAATAGTTGGTACAAAAGCAAAGACCTAATGTCTATGATAACCGGTCATACAATTAGACCGGTTTCGGAACATTAAAATACTTAGTGACACCCATTGAAGTCTTATTCCTTGGCTTGCAAAGTAAGAAAATTCCGGCTAACTTTTATCAACTGAGACGTGTGTTATGGACATAGCTTAAGACCGGTTGTAACGGATTCCCTTTTTAGATTTATGCTTTTTAGTTTAGTGTGCACTCGAAGAATGGATACAACTGCGCCATCGCGAACGATTTTAAGACATATCATTCAAAATATCTAACCACTGGTTACCATTATCACTCTGATCCCAACCAGGCAGTCTATACCTATTAACATGGACCAGCCCAACTATCATTCACTTCATGGACTGCAGCCATCTTTTGGTTTGGTTGCTCCTAGCTTTTTCCATCCACACCTACACCAGGCAGTGTTGCTAAACGAGGTAGGTGGTTGCTTGATGTAAGTAACATATGTCCTAACCGCCTCAGCTGATGAAGATTCACCACTTCATCAATCGATTTACCATATTTGCCTAGCGCTCTATTCCCAACCCACGTATTGCATAGCAGCCCCAGAAAACACTAGCAATGCCTCGAAGATAACTTTGACAAAACACTAGCAACCTACCGATATCCTATCCATAATTGTAATGTTTCATGTTCATATAGTAGAACAGAGCGAATCATTGCGCAGAAAACTCGTTCACTGATCGGTAGATATATGTCTAGCCTACGCCACAACCGACAAAAATTGGCAAAAGCCAAGTTAGCCTTTTGTATCCGTGTAGAGATTTCATCAGACACTATACTACCAAGGCTGATGAAACTCCCAAGATAGGCGAAGCAGTCGACATGCTCAACCCACTCACTCTATACCACTAATCACGGCTCCGACGCAAGCCTATCCTGAAGTAACATATTGCATTTCAAGGGGGAGAATCGCATCACAAACACGCTTGTAATGATGTTTAAGGTGGTCGGAAGACTCTACACTTAGTCAAAGTCTTCATCAAATAGAACTACGTGACCTGCATATTCTAAGTCAATAAGTTTATCTCCTGGAAGGAGGTCAACCCCTAAAACGTCGTATGACGAAAATGCTAACTCCAAAAGCATGTCTATAACAAAGATAAAAATGAAGAAAGCAGACAACTTGAAATAGTCAATTTCGGTCACGATTCGTAATAAGCTATAACTCCACCAGCAATGTTCGAGTAGAGATTGTATACTGTGAATCTACTTATTTAATATGCCTTTCTACGATAGATACTGTCACACAACTTCACGATCAATAGAGTCAAACGCCGCCTTGAGGTCACAGAATAGAACTATTGTTAGATGTCGAAAAGTATGCTAGTTTCAGAATCTGCCGAAATGTGAATATTTAGTCTATACAACCACACCCACACTGGAAGCCGCCATGACTTTTTAGAGTTTGCTGTTCATGAGCTTTAGTCAGGTGTCGAAGTATCACTGAAGCTAATATTTAGACACCATGTTTGTCAAACTGATTCTTTTGTAATTATCACACGATGACTGTCATTTCTTAAAGACTAGGAAGATTAGTGAACGAGACCAGTCACATGGGATTACATCCGATTCCCAGATTCTAGCCAAGAACTCAGTTAATCTCATTGCTAAAACTGGGTCACCATCTTTAAATATCTTAGGGGCTAATCCATCGAGTTCTGCTGTTTTCCCACCCTTTAGATTGCCCATAGCCTTTTCAACCTCACTAAGACTTGGGGGGAATGATATCAATTTGCTATTCAGATTGTTTAGGGATGGTAGGCAACTGAGGAACACATGAGTGAATAGTAACCCCATCTATTCCTAAGGAAGTTTTACTAGCAGCTGGCTTATCAATACCCGCGTCCTTGATAAGTTTGAACATCTGTCTACTGTTACCTATCTCAGAGACAAAAAGCAACTAGCTGTTGTGATATCAAGAATGGTTCACCCAAGTCAGGAGCATTTCAACTGACACCGTTTTGAAGTCTGATAGAGTAATAAATAAGGTAATCAACAAGACATTTATCAATAAGTATGTACAGCATTAGGTAATAACACCATCTCAACAGCGATGATTAAGTGATCTAAGAGTGACGGCCAGCCTGTCACCTAAAATTATATAGAACATAGACGCCACACATTATTCTTTGAAAGCTTATAAGGGTTCGTAGCTAGTTTCACACCACTGATGCTATGGGTATGCGCTCCGGTAGTCAGATCAGAGAAATGCCACTTATACGCAAACACATAAATGAAGCAATCAGATCACTTTGAGAAATGTGTGTGACTTACAGTTGTCAGCATAGACAATAGTTACGCATAATACATACTTCGGCTTTGGTAACTTTCTTATTAGGAAAATTCTGAAAATATACTGTCCCTAAACGTGCCCCAAATCTTGACAATCTATATAATAGATCATATAAGAAAATAAAACAGACTAGCTAGCCAGTCTCAAAGGTCCTACTCGTCATTTCTTGCCCACAAATGGGTTTCCCCAAATGATCCAACATTTCGCATATACGTAACAAACTTTTGGCCAATTAAATAACCAATCACACGATGGACTTATGCATTTTGACTTCGAAACTACCACCTCGCTTCTGACTAGTCACCGTTTTAACGATCGTGGATCGGCATTACAAATCATATTAGCCGACCTCTTTGAAATACGGTCATTTTATATGTTTAACCAATAATAGCTGGGAAAAAGGTTCTATGTTCTGCCAATTGTTAAGATCTATATAAAAGATCATTGTCTGAATGTTTAATTGATGACGCTAATTATGTACAAGTAATTTTATGTACAGCATACCACTTGTAGTAAAACATACCTCAGATATCTGACAGAGTCCACCAAGCATCTCAATGGCAGCGTCGACATTGTTTACTATTGCTGGGAACTCAACACCATAAAACACATTATCTGGAAAAGTTAAATCCATTGAACAATCTCCCAATTAGACGATATGTATTAATCGAGTAACGTTACATAACATCATATTTTGCTGGTATTAATTAATGTAACAGTTATTTACTGGGTCTACATAAACATATTTATGTAGCTATAGCTAAACGTAAATGGTGCTGCAGTAAAGCACTGGCATAAAACATTTGAATAACTGTAGATAGTCCATGAAAAAGACCAGTAAAAGTTAATCGTAATCCAAGTTCGATATCCCGCAATGACATCTTTGTGACCTTGAGCGATGAACCAGTGGTGTCAATTTCTCATTTACAGCTTGACAGACTAGTTGTTCTCTATTGACTCCGATAAATTTCAATAACACTCATATTTACGGATTAATATATATCTATTAATCGGTGAGTCTTCCCATTTTACTAATATCATTGAAAAATAGTTACTTGGTCTGTTCATTACAAGAAATAACTGTTGATCTGAAAATAGTGTTTGAAAATATAGTACTTGGTAGACGATTTTTCAGTTAGCATGATTTAGAGCAAGCAGTTATGGCGTTTAGTTGCCACTGAACTCTGATGAATTTTGATTACGTTGGCGGTCGATATATATTAGTAAACAGCTTCTGGATCTCAGTTGTTAATACAACGTAGATTATATAAACTTTAGTTTTTAATTTTCGAACTTCCTTTGCAAACTTTCATTACATGTTGGTAACTCCGTCAGAAACCATCTAAATCGTTCCAAAAATGATTCAGTATTAGGTGACAATTTGACCATCCACCAGAATTCATACTACAATCTCACTCACTCTACTTTGATAAGTTTTGTGCTTAGCAGGAACTTCGCAAACTTAAACAACTTAAAGTGAGGCAAAATCAGACCACCACAACACCATCTGTGGATGTAAGTTAAAAACGTAAATTCGAGTTATACAACTATTCCATGCAAATATGAACATACTACATCAGTGATTCGTAGTTTGTTCCCTCCAAAGTAAAAACAGTATGAAACATCAAGAAAAATCCGCAATCATGTAAACCTAATTCAGATTACTTAAATGGTCTTGGATGACATAATTACACCTGAATTCGTTCTTAATGATAACAAAATGTAATCATTATCTTTTATAAAACTTATAGTGGCATATTTCAGAACAAGAAAGCCATATGCAAAATGTAATTCCAGAATAAATAAATAAATAGCTTTTATTCTCAAATATCATTGTGTACATGAGAGTATGTCAGTTTACAGGCATGGTCAGAATGATATGAGTTTACATACATACAAATATTTCGACGAAATGTTACAGTCAGGACTTTTATAGCATATAAAGGTTTGAATTGAGAACTAAACCAACTGCAACAAAGTTTACAGTACTAGGACACTAAATATACATATTGTAGCATGCTGCATATATGACAAAGTACCGCGCTATTCTTGACCAATGCGTTACCATACCAAAAAGCGGCTGAGGGTTAGGGGAATGGATCACTGAGCATGTCCAGGCGCGAGATAGGACCAAGGGTACTTGGAACTTGGGTGTTGAGGAGAAGGCAATAATTATGTGTCAGTAAGTTCCATACTTGTCTTGCACATAATCTTTTACAACTAGAGGAAAGACAAAAGAAGAAAGAACACGAAACAAAGAGCACTGGTATTCTGGGCTTAACAAAGCTGATGGGTTGGATTAGTATTTATTCTTCCGACATACTACTTATGCTTATAGGCTGATTAAAAGAGAATAACACTATCATATGACGAAGACAGGTGGGTGGTGCTCACAAATTCAGAGTCCCTATTATCTCGCTAGTGGAGTAAGAAACAATAGCTAGCGTGAACATTTTTAATGAGATATCAGATAAGATGAAATTGCCAACACGTCGTGCAACTAAAGGAAGCGAATCTGTTTCCCGAATGGCTTCAGGCAAATGGTCCCAAATTCTCGAGAATTTATTTGTAAAATAATTCATATAAAGAGCAGATTTAGAATGCGATATTTTTATTTTCGAGGCTGAATTGCGTAGGTTATAGCAAGAAGGTTCCTCTAACTGAATTGTATTAGGCGATGAGAACGCTAATTTGTTTAATATTTTGCGAAGGAAGAGTAGGTTTAATTTTAACCGTCGCCTCCATAAGGTACCTAGTCCTAACTTAGTGCATCTAGTTTTATAGTCTAGAGTACGATCAGCCTCGAGAACACGGAGAGTAAAGCGACGTTTTACAGACTCCAGTCTGAGTTTGTCCTTAATGGAAACATTACTGAGAATAAAGGTACAGAATTCTAGTAGAGGTCTGACACAAACTTTATATAGCAGAATACGAGAATCATTGCTATAAAAGTTACGTTGATGTCTGCATATTGACCTGTTCTGTAAAAGACACGTTACGAGAGTACCTTAGTCCTAAATCAACTACTGACTAAAGCCTAGATAACTTACTACCGCTTATGGAGAGATCTAAATTGAGACACTTATCGCCAAAACATATCCAGGCACACTTAGAAGCATTAAGATCTAACTTCCATTTTGAACACCATACTGAGACCTTGTTGAGCTCGGCGGTGACGCCAGTGAATATGTGTGCAAGTTCGTGAGGGGGGAGCGAGTAAACTGTTTTGAAATCATCTGCGTATAGATAGGGTCTACCCATGCTGAAGCATTTGCATATATCGTTTATGTAAGCTATAGAGAGCAGTGGGCCTAAGACACTTCCTTGTATAGCGCCACTTGTAACCGGTTTGGTCTTCGAAATAGTGGAATTTATTTTAATTATTTGATGTCTATTACTAAAGAAAGAGTTTAGCCATGCAAGTAATGGATTCCTAATCCCATAAGACGAGAGTTTGTTTACAAGAAGCTTGTGGTTAACCATATCAAAGGCTTTAGATATGTCTAAGTACAATACTAATACCAGGTGCTCAAGGTGTCGTTTAGTAAAGACTAAATTAAAGAATTCAAAGTGACAAGTTGTACAGGACATAGTTTTGAGGAAACCATGTTGGGAATTAGAAGTGAGTTTTTCGGAGAGTAAATAATCAGAAATTTGAACACGTACTATTTTTTTTCATTATTCTAGAGATAACCGGGGTGATATTTATGGGCCTACAGTTATGCAAGTTTGTCCTGTCACCTGATTTAAATCGAGGGCATATGTATGAGGTTTTCAATCGATTAGGGTAAGACCCTGTTGTTAATGAAAGGTCAAGCAGTTTCAATAGGATTAATGGTAAATTGGGTCCTCCGAGTTTGAAGTAAATGGATGCCGTGCCATCTACTCCATAGCTACTTGACGTCCTAAGTGAGTTTATGGATTTACAAATATTGTCATAAGTGAAGGTAACGGATTCCGTATGGTTCGTAGCTGAGTTGATAATGTCTACCTCATTTTCTTACAGGGGTATACCCCTGTTGGCGAAGAAACGAGTCCTATGATTCTGTGTCAGCTACGCAGTTTAGTGCAATCAGTAATCACTTAGAATAGTTTGACATACATGTACAGTTAAAATATCTAAGTTAGATAGTGCGAATTTTAGCAGTAGCTGATTCCGGATTATTTTAGTAATGACGCGATAACTGATTACGATATCACGGAAGCGCCTAAAATGACAACTAATCAGTCTCAAGAGAACCAACGATGACAAACTAAAAATCTGCCGAAAGTGACCTTGGACGAACAGAACTACCTCCCATATCACGTCTTCAATATCCGGTATCCCCATCTCATATTTACGTAGTGTTACGCCTTGTATACAGACTCATGTGTCTTTAACTTATGGTGACAGGCAAGTTTCCGTCACATCTAAGGTTTGAGATCCCAGGCGAATATACATGGGATGGGGTTCTAAGATCACACATTGCAGAAAAGTTATTCGGATGTTCTTCTTACCATATGTGGCTTCTGTAGGGTAGTTTTAGATTGTATAGTTGGGTGTGCTAGTAAGGCTTACTGGCTATTTCCGGTAGAAACGACCAGGGAAGATTGTTCCGAGTGTGGTGGTCAATTTTTTCCGGTACTATGTGCTTATTGAACATTTATTAAGTGTTTGATGGTTGTGTCACAACAATACTACCCTCTTGCTCCTAACGCAGCTGCCTTAATCAGATTAGTAAGCCGCAGATATGCTTTTTGTATGTCGTGTTTTAACTTATACAATCCTTATGAAATCATGATTAGCTCTTCCAGGTTCTCCAAGGGCCATAGGGACTGTTGTGCAGACTAGTTTAATGACTTTATATTTCGTAAAACTTTGTGTTACACATGTAATAAGTTTTTGTAATAATACGCTACGAATATACGCTACGTTATAATTGTTCAGGTGCACCACTTATATTATTTTACACACGCTCTCTCCCCGTGGTTCTTTGTACACTCTGTTGTTCGAAACTTAAATATAACGTCGCTGCACTATCCTACATTTTAATCTGAGTCTAGTTCATTGAGCGTTTGGATTAATAATTGCTCCCTATTATGGTATCCAAACTGCATAATTCGACGTCACTGGTGTCTCTCTCAGTTGAACTCACTATAACGAATCTGCTGGACACTTGGATTGATACATTAATGTAGTAGTCATCTGCAAAAAAAACAAATCATTTGCTTTAAACATTCCTATTAATACCAGTAAACTAAATTCGAATAAACGTTGCAACTACTATATTTACTTGTATTAACTGTTAATATAGTGTTTATTCCCATTTGTGCCAGTTTGTAAGGCTTCATTGGCTAGATAGTATTCCGCTGCCACCACACTTTCATTCCCTTCTACAGTCTACTTTAAGTACTCTTTACCTTCGGGCAAGGTGCCTTGTGAGTATAGGAAAGGTACGTTCGTTCCTGTACATGAAACGGGAAACGAAATGTAGACTTCCAACTTCCCTCCAGTTTTTGCTCTCTGTATGGCGAAGGTCATGGAAAGAATGATCAACATTTGTCTCCTGAAAATTTGTTGTTATTTCTATTTCAAAACGGCTTTCTTTCGGGTAGGTCTTGTGACACTAACCTTCTGGCAGCATGGAATAACGGAATTCTGTCAGTAGAGGATGACTAACATATGCATACTGCGCTCCTAGACTTCTTAAAGGTATTTAATAGATCATCGTATTATTTGCTGAAAATTGCAATAGATGTCTATTAATAAGTGTATACTAAAATAGCTGAACGACTACTTAAGTAACAGGTCTCCAGCAGTTTTATTGCGCTCTGTTTTCTGTTTGGTTGGTTTACGATGACTAGAGGAATGCCACAAGGTTTAATCCTTGAACCACTATCCTTCCCATTTTTCACGAATGTCGGCACCGTCCACTACATCTTTCCGATAGGTTTTGGTGCATATCCAGTCTCTTTAAAAGTCGTAGGACAAAAAAGTGAAAGAAACACACTGTACGTTCCTTTTTACCCTTATTTAATCCTCATATTCCCAGTTTCAGAAACTACACAACCAGTGCTGAACTTTCCAAAACCAAGAACGTTTCTACCACCTAAACCTCACGAAACAATAGTCTATTAATCTTGCTAAGCAAGGTTAAGGTTGATCATCTCCATGAGTTGATATTCTTGGGTGTGAGGGATGGGGAAACCAAGAGACCTCGATGATGGTTATTTACTACTGTCTTAATTAGGATAAAGGCCACCTCCTTCGCTATATTCTATGGGTGTAGTGTTTGCCCAGAGAGGTTATGTTCTACTTCATATAGACGAAGCGCGCTGTTCGTTGAGTGTATCGTTTTTACAGGTGGTTTGTATACCTTAATCATAAGTTAAGACCTATGATATCTAATACGATACTCACCAAAATACAGCCCGCAACAGCTATGATTTACTTTCACTACAATAGCCCTCGGTGAATTTAACATCAAAACTTAACCAACTAGCACCTTTCACAAATATATGGAAACAAAATAACGACGAAAATGTTAAGAACTTTGCAAAGGCTAAGTGTCTGATTGACTTTGTAGCAACGGAAGCGGTAAAAAGGGTTATTTCCTCATGAAATGTGGTGGTGTATAATGTCCCCCCCTTGTAGAAATAAGGGATACATATCTAAAAGCATGTGGCATGATAGAATTCCAATGCCAAGTCATAAAACTCAGAAAAAAGTCAAATAAGCAAAACTGCCCATTATTATCCAAATTTAACAGTCCTAGAGACGCAAGACTATTTATTACGTTATGTAAAAATGCTAAAGAATTAATTCACTATAAAAATATAAAAGTCACCCAAGATCTAACCCCTCCCAATGTCGCATAAAAGAACATGAGGTACCCACACCTAATCGTTGCACTACAAGTGCCAACCAACAGAAAGTATCCCATACTAAAATGAAAGAAACTTACCACTTATCTCAGGATACAAACCCATCACCACCCGACACCCCCTTAAGTTGTGAATTAAGAGCGACCAACGCTGTCGACCTCTATGTGTCTGCAGAGGGAACATCATATGACAGTGAACACCTTTCTGTAGATGCTAATAAATATATGTATACCAATAATCCAATCCGGGGTTGTTCCTACGCACAGAAACTAATCTCAGATCATTTAAAGGACTCAAAAATCGGTATTCTAAGCCAACCAAAGCTCAGGTCTCAACGGGTTATTTCAAAAGATGACATAACTAAACCTGGATTTAAAACTGAACAATTCCAAGTAAGCTCACAACAAATGGCGGTTCAAGCTAACAACTACACGCAGACAAAGATCATACTCGAAATAGACATAACTCTGAGGTTACATTAGCCTCGGTAAATAAATTCACCCCGCTAGCTTGCAGCAAACAGATGAGCACTCATGACAATAAAAAAACCATAAGTGCCAGTCCACTCAACTTTTAGACAAAATGCAACATAAAGGAGGATAAACGACGGAATAAAGGACACCAATAATAATAATAATAATATTTACAGGCAAGATCAACAATATCATATCAAATAGTTAAAATGGTTTAACTGTTATGCAGACTTATATACAATGATGTACAGATATATTGGAATTTATTTCCTGAATATCAGTCGCAAGCCATTTTTACAGGCAAGATCAACAATATCATATCAAATAGTTAAAATGGTTTAACTGTTATGCAGACTTATTATACAATGATGTACAGATATATTGGAATGATAAATTTTGTTTTAAACTAGCATTTATCTAGCGTCCATTACGAACATGGCCTCGGGGCGACCTTGTGATGCGGGAGAATAACAGAATGGGTTCTTGTCACCAATACGAAGAGTTACATTTTGAAAAAAAATGTAGGCGTACAACCTTTTACGTACAACCAATCTCCAAGTTCTGAAAGGAAAGAAGAAGGACAAACAACAGAGCGGAGCAACGGTATTATGACAGCTATACTTTTCTGATTATTTAAGCAATCAGAAAAGTATAACTGTTTGAACTGGCAAATATTTGGATATTAAAGCTTATTTGGCAAGTTTTAAATTTTTATCCTTGATTGGTTGGCTATTTCGGAAGTGTACAGTAGTATTGTTTAGATCGATCTGACCCGATCGGGTCATTGTGAAAGGTAAGGTTTCATAAGGTTAATGACATATGCTTGAGATATGAGCCGTGGACTCGCCTCCTCTAAAATCTAACAGTCAGCATATCGAGAAGCGGCTCTTTACTCCTCATCCATTACAACGCTCTGCTTACTAGTGTAAACGAACTTGGGAAAATAAGACAAGAGAGTTTTGGTTACTAACCCAACCACCAATTATAAGTTCTCTTAATGCACATATGCAATTAAGACACTAAAGTACTTAAACACCTGAAGACCTGATAGTATCCCAGCAAGCATGCTAAAAGCTGGAGAGAAAGCCTTCATTTAATATTTCTTAAATTGTTTACAATATAACTCTCTGCTGCATGCTACCCATCAACCTGAAAAACCACGTACATTATCCCCAAAATCGAAAGTGGACTGGTTGCAAATGTAGAAAGCTGCCGACAATTAACGTAACGTCTGTTATCTCTAGAGTGATGAAAAAAGTAGGTAAGGTTAAAATATCTCAGTATCTCCAAATACAAAATCTGATTTCCATCCCACAACATAGATTTCTTAAAACTAGGTCATGTGACACGTGCCTATTAAACTATCTTAACGATATAGCTACTCAACGCGACAAAGGGAACGGTAGTATTGACCGTTTTTCTCGACTTCAAGAAAGCCTTTGACAGAGTCTTATATCATAAACGTTTCAATAAACTAAATTCGTTCGGAATTAAAGACCCATTACACTCTTGGCTCAGCTCATTTATCACAGGAAGGAGCCAGATAGTTAAAATATAATGACCACCTCTCGTCACCCAAACTTATAATTCATGGAGTTGTTCAGGGCACTGTCCTAGGTCTTCAACTCTTTCTTATGTATATAAATTATATATGTAAAGCTATATATTTTGGGAGACTATATTTGTATAGGAGTGATCTGAAAATAGTGTATAGTTTTAAACCTAGTACATCTAATAATGGCACATCCGACATTTAAAAAGACCTAGATAACCTGTTGATCTGGAGCCAAGAATGTCAACTTAAATTCACGTACACCAAGTGTTGGATTATGTAATTGGAAAAATATGATGCTCAACAAGAACTCTATTTGAATGAACATAAAATTCAAACAATGAACTCTATATGTGACTTGAGTATACGCTACAGAAAGAGCCTTAAGTTTACTCAGCATGTATCGTCAATCATATCCAAATCAAGACGACGAATTGGCTTTATTCTTCGAAATTTTTTCACCAGGGAAGCAAAGCTTGCAATATGCGGGATGTGCGTACATCCTACTGTGGAATACTGCTTACTTGTATTCTCTAGTATGAACTACGCAGATACCATACGAATTGAAAATCGCCAGAGAACTTTCACCCAACGATTACTTGAGCAATAACTGTAACATAACATATAAAGAAAGATGTAGGTTGCCTATCTAGAACCCCTATGGAGACGCTGTCTATTAACCAACCTTAATTTTTCCATAAAATAATTCACAGTCTCGCTTTTTCATCCACTTTTCCCTTCTAGAAGACCGCATCCCAATATGACCTAGGGAATCTGGCTCGAACACCGTATACCAGAAAGTACAAGCACCAATTACGAAATAACTTTTTTATATCACTGTGTAGTTTACTATGGAATAGGTTATCTCTTTCTATACGCTTCTGTGATAATTTACTCATGATAAACTTGCTTTCTGATACAAATTGGACCCGGCATTTCTTTCTCGAACTATTTGAAAATCTAGACGTGATAAGTCACTAACCACCCCATATCTAGCACACGAGTCCACGGCTCATATTACAAGTCTGTATGTCATTAACCTCAGTAAATCTCACCTTTCGCAGAAACCCTGGCCTGAATACCCCTACTGTAACCTTCCGCAGTAGCCAACTTGTCAGGAATAACAAATTAACTCTTATCAAATGTGTATCAAAGCATAATAAGTTTGCGCAACAATTGGACCCTTTTGTCGCCTGATATGTTTTTATTGATCTTGCCCGTAAAAATGGCTTGCTTCTGATATCAAGTAATAAATTATTATTAATAATTCAGCTGACAACTGTAGTAGTGGTTAAAACCTTGCTTCGTGTATGCACTCTAGAGTTTCCCTACATCGCTCAACATAACATTTGATAAGGATGGAGGAAAGAACTCGGAATTTCATACCTACACCTGAGTTTGACTATTTCTTAATTGCTTGGTCAAAGCAGAAGTGTAGTGAGCCACTGGGTGCACTGGAGATTCCCATAACCTTCAACGAGACTTGTTGTGGATGAAGCAGTGGACAGATGATAACCAGCTTTTATCTAGCCCACAAAATAATCATGTGGTGTCCTTTCTTGTTCATGTTAGTTGCCAAACAGACTATCACCCAGGCATAAAACAGGTGATTAGCGTTCCAAAAAATGAGATTTGGAGCTTCTGTTTACAAACGGACAGGGTTCCAAAGTACAGCCATCTCTGCATAATGCTAAACCATGATGCGTTCGCTTACAGACGAACTAATTTTGACAGTTATAAAGATGTTGTTGGATATGTTGTTTTCGTAAGGGGCGCAAGATATCTTGGAGGAAGTACTGAGGCAGAAAATATGTGGGTTGCTGAGCCGAGGAACAGACAAACGTAAACTGCCTCTGTCAGCTAAACTGATTTTCTCAATCCACAGAAAGGTAAGGGCAGACGCTTGAAAAGTCGTGTCATTCAACCAGCACAGTAAATTTCGGTTCTATGAGGAGTTAACCGGTACATTACCTATCAGTGAAAACGATCACCAGTTAAGACTAGCTTTCTGCTGTTGAGAGTTTATTCTGCATAGCACTCGCAACCAAAAGCCGTAGCTAGCTAAACATAAATAGATCGACTTTGAAAAGGGTTATGCGGCTAAATATGTGACTGTTGTTTGGCAGAAGTTTTCCGGAACAGAGATGTGGAGACAGAAAGTAAATTAAGATAACACATGCCTACCAGCAGTTATAAAATGGACGCAAGTATCATATTTATGTCCAATGTGAGTACGTAAGACAAATTCAAAGCTTGTAAAAATACAAGTACTCGCAACTTGACTTCAACTTAAAGATTATCTTGGATGTCTGACCTCCACTTACAGCATACAATGACATTGATATATAATATTAGGAACATTGCTATACAAAGAACGGTATAGTAGATAACTTAACATCCAGTGACCGTCTATGAAGCTATGACAAAAATTCATTTATTTGTGCACTGTACCAATAAGAGAGGGAAGTTTCAGAAAGTGGATTAGTGCAGTGACGTTAGTTGCGTACCACTAAAGGGAAGAATTGCAATTTACCAGACCAAGTATATTGGGTACAACAATATTATCTATACATTTGAACAATCTAGACACAATATGCACTACAAGATGACTGAAGAAACGTTCGTCAAAAGTAAGTTGTCCTATCACCACTAGCATTCTTTACATTTCCACTGCTGAACGGTTACTAAGTTTGATCCTAGAGAACACTTCGTTCATTAATTGTCAATGTGGTGAGTTTTCATGTTTGAGTAATAACTTTACTATAGGGGTCTAGATATTTGGGGTTGGAAGGACGAAGTGTGGCGTACCTGTTCATTTTGCGCTAAAGTAACTTTACGAAGGCTAGAAATTGTGCCCTTAAGATAGTCAGGCTGTGATGCCTAATCTTAGCTTTCCCATGGCAGGACCAAATTTTTACGTTGTCCGACAAAATTAAAATGAGTTATAAGTTCGTTAGTTTCTACAAAAAATATAAATGTTTGCATATACAAAAGCATAATAAATAAATGTGGAGAAATTTTATATCATATATACAAACGTACACTGACAGTTTAAAGGAACGAATTCCTAAGTTTGATTGTATGTAGATCACCTTGATTTACTAGTAAAGTGTAACGTGTATATGACCAAGTTACGTATGTGACATATTTGGGGTAATTTCTATCAACCAAACCCACATTAACTGGTAAGGCAGGAAATAAAAGGCAGATGTGTTTGAACAGGAGATAACTGATTGTAAACTGGTGTTCAACATCTATACTGGCTGATTATGGGGTAAGTGCTTCATACTGTACTTCACTTCTCAGCCTTCTGGCGACTCTTGACGAAGTGCTTTCAGCTGATAGTGTATACTAGAACAAGCGCGGCCAGCACCAATGACGAATGCAAATATTATTGTTTATTTTAAGGGCTTGTGTACCGATACAAGTCCTGATGGTCTCACTAAACGCTGGGGAATAAAAACTTTGAGAGTTTGAATATTGACTATCTTGGACAGTACAACTTACAAGATGACGTATGTTGAACCAGTAAAGTTTTATCTGAACTGGGTTACCTCATAAACTGGAAACACTACTTATTATGGTTCCCAGACCGATAGTGTAACTACTAGAACAATATATTATCGTGATTAGTACTAAGTATTTCGAATTACAGGCATGAAGTAACACGGTAAAAACACCATCAGAAGCAGAGAAACTTCATTAATTTAATTAACAATGGAAACACTAGCGGTTATACAGGCATATCAGTAATATATCCCCTTATGACCAAATGTAATTGCCTTAAATATAGGCAATCATTGGAACGGAAATTAGGAAAGGATTGATGAAGATTGACTTTTTAATAGTGTATATAACTGATGGACCCGGAAGCAGTCACAAACCCAGTAACCATTGTTCTACATTTGCAACGCAACATTCGAAGAATTCATTGTTGTCAACCTACTTTCGAAGCAACCAACGTAGCAGTAAGTTTTGTTACATTTACCGAATATTTAGATTTTTAAATAGACCCATTCAGTAATTCCTACTCACCTTTAATTATTCATATGATTACCATGTAGCTACCGATATAACTCTAGATATGACATTTTGCAGATCATAGTTTTTACTGTTGCATATATGCTCAATATGGGATTGAACTCAATTTGAAGATTACACTCTACTGACACCTGTCTTCTTCCAGTGCTTGTTGGGTTTACTCTGTGTTCCAGTATAATTCTCATAATTTCATCGTTACTGAGTTTCGACATGTACACTTACAAAATTGTTTATGTATGTGTATTGGTCAACTGGATATGCGAGGATTTATAGGCAATTTGGGATAATATTATTACTAAACATAGTACCATCATAGTCCAATACTGACAACCGAAACTGAAGAAAAGGGGAAAATAATGTAGATAGAGTGGGAATAAAGGGGAGATCGATACAGTTAAGCTCCTATACTTCATCGACGGATTTTCCTCTATACTACGGACGAATTTCCCCCCTCTTACCCTTCTTTACATCCTCTCGGGCAGGAGCATCATATATAACTGCTTTTGAATTAAAAGATACACCTTTTCTACGTGAATGCCGTCGGCACATACGTTTGTTTACTCGGTGATCACCTTCTGAACCTTTTCACCGTATCTCAAAGTATATTTGCACCACCATATATGCCAATAATTAAGACATCGCTCAATATAGACTGCATATACGTCTTAATTTAGGCCACAGTTGCTGGCTTCAGCTCTTCAAAACAGATATACCGCCGTAGTCTATGTGTCAGTACACATGTTGTGCAGGATTGTAGTTGAACCAAAATTCTAAGTTACGGAGGAGATTCACCTTTAACCCGATGTGATGATAAATACCGTTTTAAGCAATTTTACTGCTACACCTACAATTATTCCTAAGGAACTTTTGGATGTTTGTTGGTAAATGCTGCAATAAACGACTAAATAAGCTTAGGATCCTGACAGCATCAGCAGCTGTCAAATCGGTTTCCAGCAGCATTTAAATTATTAAATTGGTGCATAACCGACTCATAGTCCTCGGCTTTTTAGGACCCATAGTGGAACTCTTATTGTCACTTGTATGAGAAAAGTAATTATTTCAGTATGAAGAGAATATTTATACTAGTATCCGATGGAGGCTCATAAACGATGGATTGCATGACGGGAATTAGTTCAACAATGTTTGGTATATCAGAGTTACTTAAATCAGCAACCGCTAATAAAGTTTAATAATCCCTGATTGTAAGTGGAAGATTGAGTGTTGTAGTGGCCACCGAACACTATAAAGTCAATAACGCCTAATAAATAGACACAAATGCGAACAAATACTATACCAACAGTTATTATAAGTATATATAATAAGTACAATGTCGATTAAAATGTAGTTTACTTGAATTAACGGCAAAGTGTGGGATGAATGACAGATGCTCCAGATGACCACCACACGTATGCATCTTTCCGAGCATCCAGTGTAGGCTCGTTCTAGTCAACGGAGCTGAGAAGAGCGAAAGTGACGTTCATAATTCAGTTCCGATGATATAAAAGGGATTAAATTATTAATCCTAGCAATCAGTGGAAAAAACTCAGTTTAGAACGAATAATGATGCAGCAACAGTGTATTTACGCTTCAGACAGCAGCAGGTAGTAGTAAGCGCCAAAGGCCAAGTGTGCAAAGTTTGAGAGTACAATTATATTAATGATACACTTAAACAATGTTAGCATGGTATGTATTAGTAACATATTAGAACGAGAATTTATTACATGCGTAACACTGATAAACTTGTACAAAATATAATGTCTTTGAGCCAGCCAGCGCGGTGTCTTGAAGTTTCAATGGAAAAATGTTGTTAGAAGACAAAATGGAATCAGCCAACTTTTTTCTATGCCTGTAGAAAGTAGATCGATGACAAGCAATATTTAAGGCTATCTTAGATGTTCTTATTCTCTTCGATTTAATATTTGGAGATAGGTTCGTAATCTTAATGATATGAAGACGGCAATGTGAAAACGCTAATAGGAACTCATCTCTATGGCGTGCGCACGCTACTATGTAGAATAATGTATAGAACGCGCCTATGAAAGAACTAAAACAAATTTATTTACTTTATATACATCTAGAAGATATGAGATTCATGAAGGTAACTTTTATTGTCCATTAAATTAATTAAAATCAGTTATTCAAAATTATTAAACAATCCCGGTTTAGCTGTATTTTCTATAATGTGGTTACTATAGTAATGGTGTAGGATATAAAATAACTATCCTATTTACTTCGACATTTTCCGGCTCTTTTTCCTCCTTCCTACTTACGCCCCCCTTATATGCCCTCCCAATTTACTTATGTCGCACTTCTCTCCTTCATTTCCTAATTGTAGTCTTTCATGTTTTCTCATTTCCCCACTTATTCCGCTTTAGTTCACTTTTTGTCGTACTTCATCCCCTTTATTTTCCCTTCCTTATCAGCTTGGGAGGCATTAACGATTCGTATACCTAACAGTCATTTGAATACGTAGCCTGAAATAAATCATGTATTACTTGTCTGTAAGCTTAGCATTGACGGTGGCCAACCTGGAATCCACTAAAACTTACTGAGCACTGTATGTATTAAATATGATTTATATATAGACTGACTTAATCTTAGCGAAATGCATTAATTCCTGACACTAACTATTATGCTTTTTGCTTTCTTCTTACGACTCACGTTTTAGTGACTTTCTTACACGTGCTAAAGTGTACAATCATTTCCACAGTCATTATTTTTCCATCGAACAACAGTTTGACAAAGTCTGCAAATTAATGAACTCTGCGAAGACTTTAATAGTACATTACTATTACCATTACTTAATATTAACATTTAGTTTTCAGCCTATCCTATATTCAAAATGATTTCATTATTGTAGGAATAAATTATTATTAAAGACTATAGCAACCCATAATTTCTAGTGACTGTCTAATTTCGTATTGTCAAAAAACGTAGTCTGTTAGTTTAAGTAGTAAATGTAAAGCAGCTATGACTGTCGATTTCTAAATGCGTCTGGTTGTTGATGTGAGCTAATATATATATATATATATATATATATATATATATATATATAATATTCGCCACTTAACATAAATCACCAATCTAATGTGACTATTAGAAAGTGAAAAAATTACTGTAGAAGTCACTCTCAAAGAGTTTAGGATATATTTTCTTTTTATAGTTTTCTTTACTTCGTACAAAATAAGTGGACAGGGGAAATCATCCTTGAAAAAATGGCGTATTTAATCTGGTTTGAATGAGCTACATTGTTGCATATTAATATAAGAGTCCTATGAATATGAAAACAATCTTATATTATGAAAACTATTTAAATATATGTTATCAGTATTCTTAATGGAGCTTAACATGATTTAATGTTGCTCTCTGGGAAAAGCCATCAGTAAGACGACTGGAAAGCCACTTTATGAATACGGGCGATGTTAGTTTGCAGTTGTTTAAGTTTCAATTCGTGATTATCCTTAGGGTACTCAATCTTGTGTATATCACTTTAACAAACCAGTAATCAGTTGCATACAAAATGGAGAAGTTGTGCAAGATCATTTGAAGTGTTAATTTCATTTAAAAACTTATTAACATTTTTATTGTTTTAGGCATCCGTTAATCTGTAGTAATCATTTATATATTGTTAGTATTGTTTTCATACGTAAATAGTACTTTTAGTGTCCTGGTACTTTTCTACTACATAGTCTGCTGCCTGTTTTGATTCTCTGCCAGTTCCACATAAACAATGCTCCTATACCATTTGTTCTGAGTCGCGTCTTCTGCATTCATTTCGTGAATTAATGATTAAATTCGATTATAGTCCCAACCAACAGCTCAACATTACATATTATTTACTGTCGATTGCTTGACCTTCTACTTACTGCTCCAGTATTTCTTGCTTCAACTGTGGCTTAAGTGGTTAAGTTAACGGATTATACAATGTGGTATACCTTCTGACTCAAATTTGCTGCTCTTCGAAGTAAACTATGTTCATGTAAACTTTGAACACACCTGATGTACTTACTTTACAAATACTATCTCTTTTCATTTAATTTTTGGCTATTTATTTTTGTGTGTCAGTATAGCGTATTTCACAGTCATCACAAATCGATATCCTGGATATATGATGCTGTGTTTAGAACTAATAATATCCGACAAGAGAAACAAGTTCAAGTAAACAGGAAGAGTGAGAGGAAGTTTATTCATACATAGGACACACACAAATAAATGTACAATTTAAAAGTTGATATGTCCAGGGGATAATTTAGATCACTACACTCGACTCAATATAATCAATATTGTGTGTGCTGTATAATAAAAATAAAGATTCCTGTAATAATTGAAGTTAAGGATAAGTACTGTTAAATCCAAAGCTTGAATTTAGCATATGAGTCATGAAACTTGAAGGCACCAAGTTTGATCCGTTTTGAAATCATATGTGGGTGGATTAGTGAGTAACTTCAAATTAAATTGAAACAGCTTTCCACTACTTCTTGATTATGAGTATGATATACTTTCTTAACTAGACCTTACTCAATTTTGCGACCAGTCACTTCACTATTAACAGTTCTCATTCAACAATTACTAGCAATCGTGATTAAGGGACCATTTATATGTGGACATAATATTACTTGGTAAAAATTAATCAATTTAGAATGCATCATGTGCAAAATAAACACTTGATGCCATTATAGTTTTATTATTCTATCAGTTAGCTAATAATAGTAGAAAATGTAATTCAGACCTCCTGTGGTAAATCTGTATATTTGCCAAAAGAAGGACTCCTCACTTATAATTATTTATCTCTTATTCATGATACTGTTGATTGTTATTTGGTGTTAATAAATTAAGAATGGAATATTGACTGGTGCATTAAACTGGCCATGAAACTCGTTGTTTAGATGAAAGTCTAATAAAAATTCTACCTACTTACAAATTATAAGTAGTACCTGTAGACGAAGCTTTCAAACCATTTGTCAATATAACCCTCCACTCTACGTGTTCCGTGTCTTACCAGTCGAAACACCTGTGTTAACTACTAACAATCATTAACACCAACATTGAGGATACAGTCCCTGTTTGCCAATAATCTACTCCCATGCTTTGTACCTTAGGGAAGTCTACAAATTTCATATTTTGTATAACTGGGAATACCCTATGATCCATGCAGTAATTTACTTGTTGAGACTATGGTAATATAAATTAATCTGTCCTGTTGTTTTTTTCATTTACTCTACCATAACTGATGTACAACGTACTAAAATGATATTAGTTTTTATTACTTGATTGTGAGATTATTTATTGATATAAATTTAGATTATTTGAGATCAGAACCATAACCTGAATATGATATTCACTGATATCTAATTTTAAGTTGCAGATTGGAATTTGTCTTATTGTCCCAAGTTTATCATGTGAATGCGACTTAGTCATTCATGAGTTGTCCGCAAGGAATGATCATCGTGACCAGTTATCCACTGTATGGAGAACTCAAAGCCAATCAGAAATTATGTAATGTAATACCAGTGTTTAACATAAATTTCTTATGCAAACCTCATTTTTGACATAACAGGGTAAATTTCATCGTAATAAACCTACCACATACTAAGTTCTTGACGAATAATTGATATATAACACAAATCAACACTATACTTCAACCCTGAACCCTAACCAGAAGCAATATAACTGTGCATAAATTACAGAGCAATAGCCTGTAGAAATCTAAATTATTACATTAAGAATAAAAACTCCGTTTTATATTAACTTTTTTGCAAGTAAAATATTCACCTATAATTGCTGTATTCAGATTCCATGAAACGTATCATAAATTAGTGTAGCCAAATGTCTGATTTGTACACTCAGATTCCTATGCTGAATAGATACATTTATTGTTCCCTGAAGAGATTCCAAGAATCACTTACGCTTTTCTCTGTATTGTATCTTGTAGTATCAACAGCTAGTTTAAGTCAACACAAAAGTATCCAGCAACATGATAATAGCAGCGGCTAAGTATGATCGCAAAACTTCTGATTCTTTAACATAAACATTTAATAACGGACAACGTTTTATCAGTATTGGTGAATACTAATAACCGACACTAGTTTATCGTTGTGGACTGTCATGCATAACTTTAGGTTGTAGATTCTCGATTCGATAATCCAGCCAGTCAAGAATAAAACTATAATTATGGTCACTAAATAACTTGAACAACATAAGTTTCTTAAAGTGTTTGGCGTTGTTGTTACAGTCGAAATCAGGCTATAATTGCAAACCAAATCAATTTTAACGCAACCATCAAGACTACATATCAAAATTGTCATCCTATTTTATCATAAGTTTAAAATTTACAAAATTTACAACAAAACGTACGTGCTAGTAGATTGTTTGGTTCCTAGTTTAATGACAAACCAGTGATTAATGATAAAAGAGCATTCTAACTGTTGAAAAAGTATTTTCATTTGCTTATGTTGATGAAAAAAATAAAATTGCATAGAATTTTCCAGTGATGGATAATACACTGAGTTACTCAATTATTATTATTATTTGTTTACAGTTACTTTAATCGTATCAACTAGTGTATGGGGCAGTTAGTTCTGTAGATCGACGCCATAGACCTGGATTATATGGATTATCATAAATACCTTTTGGCGCTGCACTTTTGCGAAGTTTCTCTGCTAGTTTCTCACGTGGACTTTTTGGAGCAACTTTTGGGAGTTTAAATGGTGATGGTCGGGTCAAACCATTTGTTAAAACACGACAGATAAGTGGACATTCAGGACAGTCACCATAAAAATTGTATCCATAAGGTCTTTTCCCAAATTTTCGACAGACCAAAGTATATCCACAACTAATTTCATTCAGCAGAAATAAACTGATAAGAAGCAAAATGATTTTTTTATGTAACATTACTGATTTAAGACAGATGTAGATAAAACTGAAAAATCAGAAAAATAGCAAAAATATTCTAAATTTGAGTACATGTAATACTTCGTATTTTTACATGACTACATTAATGAACTATTGACTAAAAGTGCGAATTCCATCGACTTACGTAAGATTATCTTTCAAATAAAATTACATATACATATATATACAAATATATATATATATAGATATATAAATATACATATATATATACATATGTACATATATATATATATATATATATGAGTACACGCTGTGCAAAGAAATACTTTTTTCTATTTAGATTTGAATATAACGATTTTGTGATTGAATTATGAAATTGCTACCAATCAAACGGTTCCCAAACAATAGTATAACGTTTATAATTACAGTGAGTTAAATAATAAATAAATAAAAATTGGAAATTGGAGATTGGGTTCAAAGTTTGAAAGTAAATCTACTGAATAAATTAAATAAACTCAAGTAGATTAACAGAATACATATTCTGTGAATGGTTTAAAATGTATCTTTCCATACTTAGGAAGTAGATAAAAAAACTATGAAAGATGAAATAATGACGAATAAGGTAGAAAGAGAATTAATCTATCAGTTGTTGGTTAGTGCCAATTACTTGAGTATGTGAATCAATCTTTGCAGAATTACTCAAACTTAGTTCATACCTATCATTAACTCCTAGTAATAAACTGGAAAATAAGTCATCATTAGCGTAGGATGGGTTAGTAAGTATAATGTAGTGACATAACATCATTAACGATTTTGTTTAAAACTGATTAAGAATTTAGAAGCACAGCTTTTGGGTTATGAGTTTTAAAAAATTTTCTTGTTTAAATGTTGTTATTTTTGTAAAAATGGACCGACTTATGAGGTAAGAAATCAGTACTTTAACGTTTACACGACTAAATCCTGTTCATCAGAAGCATACAATGTGCAACAAATTCCTGTCCCATCTACCGAACTGTATCTATATGCATTCAATACCACGATGACAGCTTTAGCTAGAAGTATTGTATTGATTTTGGAAACGTTGAAAACACTAGGAATTTTTAAATACGTAGACTTGATGTATCTGAGCATCGGTCACATCTCCGAAACTGCTACTCAAAGTAGTATTCATTATACGACCAAGTGAATAAGAATCCTTACAAATAAGTTACATGGCTCTGTCAGGAGAAAATGTGGTCAACCAATGAAAATTAAATTAGACAGTGACCTTCAACTTTTATGGGAATTTTCGGCCAAAAAGGATACGCAAAACATGAGCGCTAAGCTTATGCAGGACATATGAATAAAATATATCTATAAATAATCTCAGTGAATGGAATTAGTGGAAATTTCAAAGTTACACCCAGCAAGGTGTCCCAAGATTCTTCAAAGAAATGACCAGAAATCACAATCACTAAATATAAATGTAAACAAAAGGTATAAAGGTCGATATGATTGTCTAGTTGTTTACACAGTATGAACATTTCACAAGAATTATTTATCTCCTATAAATTATTCATGCTTAGTCATTCACATTTGAAAAGTAGTGTATAGGAGAAAAATAGATGTTGAGTTGGGGAGCTAATACTGCCACGTAAAAGAATGAACAAAAACAGTACATACGTATGACCAAGTAGGTCTTTCCAACAAAATATTGTTACCTTTGGCTAGAGATAGGTATATTTCCAAAAAATTAAAATCTGACATGAATTATTCCAAGAAAAACCATTAAAGCTACCCTGTTACTGAAATGAAAGTTGAAGTAATCGGCATAATCCATAATTCTAGAATTCGGCCACATCCTGACACTTACGAGCAACAAATTTTCAAATTGTACATTTAATGACACTCTTCTTGTTTTGACAGTATTTTAGCTGACTAGTTGTGCATATTAACCGTGCATACTTTCATTCTTTCATAGTGTTTGCAACATATTAAGAATCTAATTACTGGAAAATTTAGAAAGAATCATAACAGCGGTTGGTATATTTATTTATCTGACCGACGTCTGAAGAAACAACAAGTGAACAGCATCGACGTAACACTTTGAATACGTGATACGATAAAATGTGACAGAGAAGCAAAACCGGTTTGGATTATTTGCAGATAAATGTTAATATCAACTAGTCATTGTTTATACTCCTTAATATACTTATTTTTTAAAATATTCGCAAGTTAAACGCATACAAGATAAAAATATAATATTTCATAATTTGTATTAAGAATTTTTTACTGCAAATTTTAGCGTTGGCCGACTGCCAAAAGATTATATATGGATTATCGAAGCTACGTGTTCTATTAACGTCGGAACTTTGCATAGCTACTGTTGATTTCTACTGAATTATAATGAAGCTCAGTTCAGTAGCAGTATAATTCATACAAATTCCTAAGTTACCTTGTTTCACAGCGACTCATATACATTCACAATCAAGGGGATAAGTGTATATATATATATATATATATCAGAAGTCGGTAACGATGAGTTCATAAGGATTATTTTTGAACTAATTGTAAATTCAATGAGCAACAACTCAATACCGCTGCAAGTACTCAGCCTTCAGAGTGTATTCAATCACACATTGTGTGTAAATATGACAGAAAAAAGTACAATGTGTAAAATATTATGTCATCAGCTACAGTAAACACAATCTGTAGTATTGAATTTAATAAATATTATTACTAACTACCTATCGTTCTAACAAATGTTGTCTTCAGTTGAAAAAAATTGAGTTTAACGGAATTATTTCGCTGAGATCAGTTAGTATAAGAAATACTTGTTTCAAAAAAGCCTTTTATAACTATAGAAGCCCAACGTGTCATTGAGAAAGACACAATGAGTAACACAATAATTTTATTTTTCACAATGTTATTCACTAAAGCATTACATTAATATTTATAACGAGAACAATATAAGCCTATTTAAAAACAAGATTAGATTACATCAAGTTGTTCAGAAACTTCAGGTATCGGGAGAAGGTTTACTAATAATCAGATTGTTAAAGCAAGTTTCCACTATGGAAATCATTTTCTGACCAATTGATTAAGAGCTTCATTTACTTGACATAAGTGCCGAAGAACTGAAACACATATTAGGTGTAATAATAAATACGAAAATCGGAAGAAGTTTGTAACATTTAATTAATAGGTAAACCGACAAAATGCAGAAAATAGTAACTAAAACACATTAAGGTCACAGCAAACTGAACTACTTCACTTACTACTTTTATGAGCATGTTTTAGGCCTAAACCGAGGAACTGCTAAAGCTTCCACAGTTACTAAATTTCTAGCTCCTGGTCCTTCAAGCCCACATGTTTGATGATACAGATGATATTTACTGAAGATGTTGGCCTGACTTGACTAAAATGAATGAGATGTCATTGTATTGAAAATTTCGCATTCTTCTATTAAAAGCCACACGTGATGATATTGCAGGATGGGTTAAGTGTACATTTATTTTGTTCTGACAATATACATGGTTTTTTTGTTTAGTAATGTATACGATTTATTAATTCAGTTCCATAGCCATAATGAAGACTACGGTGAATAATCAAATAAATATAAAAGAGTTATTCTAGTTATTATACAAGTAGTATGCCTAGTTATCACTAATTATTAATGTTAATATGACGGATATTATTTAAATTCATATAACATTGATTTGAAGGTCAAAAGTAGACAGTGTCAATTCAAATTTACTTAGAATATTTTAAAGTTTTAACTCAGTATGTTGGCCCTAGAAAATGAAATGTGACTTCTTATTGCTTACTGTGTAATCAGTGCCCATATTTTATGAATCTGTTGGTATAAGTATTAACAGATTTAATAATTAAAATATTTCCATAAACCTTAAGGTAGTTTTAGAAGTAAGTAAGAAAGGACTGGGATTGTACATAGCATATTCAATATAGCAAACAGTTACCAAGAAACAGCTTAAATTTTGACATGACAATATGAAGAATAACAGTCGGAAAACTGAATAAATTTACTGACTCCTACTTTTTATAAACAAGTTTAGGCCAAAACTTCCTCACAACACATGTAAATATGGTTGTAATTACTTACATAATTCATATGCAGTAAGTGCCAGGGTTGTTACTTGAACAATTTATAAAAACCTTGCAATTAAAACATTCAAACCCAAGAAGAAAAGTTCAACCAATAAGTTATATACAAATACAAGCCAAAGGTATAATACATAATCATGATATAGCATATTAAGCAACATGCCACAGACGCATTCGATCATAAGTTGACTTAAATTCGAAAATTTCTCAGTGTGTTCTGTACATTTTAATTTTTCGGTTTTACGTCAAAATCTATGAATTCACTTCCAAACCACATGGATACAAAAAACATTTAAAAATTACTGCTAGTTGAATACTGGCACTGCCTTTTTAAAATTCTTAACAAAAACTAAGCACAAAATGTAAATTTAATTACTTGGTAAATTTACAAGTATTTAGGTTGAATTCAAGAATTGATAAAACCAAGGGTAATCGTCATTCATGAAAAAGTAATCAAAAGGCTATAGAGAACCCAAAGTCATTAAGCTATTCCAATTGTTCTAAATTTCACTTTATGGAGATAAACAAATGAGATCATTTAAAAAAACGTAAAAGTTAGGAATATTAAAATTAGTCATAAAATATTGCATATTATGAAGAAGACCTAAGTATGATAAATAGATCCAAGCGCTGAAGGTATACTTGTAAATGTTGGTGGCGGTATTCTACCAAGTACATAATGCTTCGGCAAAACTTCTGTATAATTGTTTGTTCTGATGACACAAAAAACTACTAAAGAAAACAAGAACAGTGGCAAACCTACAATGGCTACAAGTATCCCTGCTATCCATACATCTTCTCGTACTCGGGCTATTCCAACGGAAATCATTAAACAACTCAATATACATAAAATCATTCCAGCAGCCAATAATGGAATATCTATTTTAGTTTTCCTGTACAACTCTATTTCACACATCATGCAATAATCACGCTAAAATGTATTAATTTAGCAGAAAGAAAGAAAAATTAAAGGGAAAAAATGTCAAGACGAAAAGAGTATGTCTGTTTTGAAGATGTTGAACTTGTGTGTTCACTTTCTTCACAATAATCAAATCACAGTTCAATGTTGTTTATTATCTACAAAATAGAATATCAAAAAAGAATAACCAATTAAGAACCTTCAAATGTTTGCCTATCATACTACTGGAAAACTTAAAAAGCATAGTATAAAATGAATTAGATACTTCAAATAATCATATCCAGAAATATATCTCCATACTTCTGAGCAAAGTACATTTGTATTTATATTGCTGAATATGATTTCTTTAGATCTTTGTCTAAGTATTTTTTGGTAAATGATGCAATGAAATTAAAAGTTTGAGGATTTCTTAAATTTTATCTCTGCCAATGTAGGATAAACTTACCTTGTAAATTAAAACATAGGACACCAAACTATTTCAGTACTTAATGTCAAAGAACTAAAAACCTTCACCTTAACGTTTAGAGAGTTATTGTAAAACTCTTGAAGTCGACTGAAGACCGTGCAGAGGCTAATAAAGTAGACTATATATTTTTAAATATAGTTCTAATAGTTGACAGAATGTAAAGATTAGGCAAAAGATTTTATGTATTCATACAATAAAGTTACAAGCAGCTGGATCTGACGCATGGGAAACCACATTGGTCACTTATGAGACTATATCAAAGATATACTTTTGTATTCTTTGGCATTTTGATGTTTATAATTACAAAATCCTTTGCAATAAATAAATTTAACTGGTCGTGGTACAAGACTAGACGAAGATTTGAGTTGGATAAAATTCTAAGACGCTTATCACTTATTCAAAACCTAGTATTGTGACAGTAAGAACAGACACATAAAAGTTTAGTATTTGAGATATTCTTTATCACTTATCTATTAAGAAACGAAGTGATACTTTCGATGTAATTTACTTCCACCAGTATGACCTTATATATTTTAGAAATTCTAACAAATAGCACTTAGTTTTGCTATTGTTCTTGTGACATAGTCTTTTCAAAAGTGATAATAACGTTAGTCTATTAATTTATAGCTTTACGAATAATTCCAGAATCAGGCATAATAGAAAAAAATAACGCAAAACTGATATATAAATAATGTGTGCGTATGTCAAAAAATCATTATTTTAAAGATATAATGTACCGTAAAACTGATTTTGATCTATGAAAAAACTAAATTCCCGTATGTAAGAAATAAACTGTTTCGAACAAACACAGAGTTAATGAAGAATATATCCATGTGATGGCCTATTATATACTAGGCAAAGTGGCTAGATTGTAGCTGCTATATACAGAGACAGAATTATTGTCCAGGAAAATTAACTTACTGTATTAGACCACCACCGTCCTTTCATTTAAGCCAACAACAACGTTCACAACTTCTCTAACTCTAAAATTTATGGTAGATGACACTTTTAGGCAATATTCGGATAGCAGAAAATTACTGAGTAGCTGGGTAAGATCTAAAGTTTCATTCAGTATCCCGTTTAATAGTTTAAACGCTTAGTTTTGTGGTGTATCACCAACTAACTATGTCAGTTTGTTAGTAATTCTGCACGGATATTCGGTAATGTTAATGGATTCGAAAAAAATAGAGGCTTGCACTATAGAATGGAGACCACTAGACAACCACCAAACGCTTGATGTATAACTTGTAGAGCTGATATCCACTAAACGCTCTCTATTGTTTTTACAGGCATTGTATTGTGTTGTAAAACATATGAGAACGAGTGTGTTCAAAGATGTGGCTCATAACAGGGAGTAATTTTTCCTTAACTAAATTAGAATAAGAGCTATGTATTGTCCGTATTATGACTACAGGTGGATACACAGACATTGTTAATATAGCCAATAAACTCCTTCACAACAATATGCATAGCTTAGCACAAGACTGACATAGAAAAATTTAATTAGTTCTTCAAATATCTGAAAGATTCCTGACTATTCAAATTAAAGTTATAAAGTGATATTGCTAAAGACCTGTGATTTTAGATTCATAATTTGTTTGATAAATAGATTAATACTTTTAAGCACCAAATCTTATGTACTTAGCCACAGAAGGACAGGTAATAAATACAACGTAGTTTGAAAAGTAGAAAGTGACTCAAGTTGTTCTAGTGAAATATTTTCAGAACACACACAATAATTACTTTGAAATCGAACGCAACCATTACACATCAAGTACACACACTAATTTGCCATAATATATGTTTAGCTACCATAAAAGTAATCAACTCTACCGTTACTCCTGGAGACTGGACACTTGAAAAGGAAGCATTAGCGAATAAAGCATGAAGTCACTTTCTGCGGTTATACAAACGGGTCACCGAACTGTTTATATCTTGGACATTTTTGTGATATCAGATGCTTGTTGAGACAAAAAAAAGATTCCAAAAAGTCTCTGTCAGTCTAGATGCAGCAGAAACAATGGAGCTATTTTAAATAAGTGTATCGTTGGAATCCACGAGATACCGAAATCAGCTTGTGACAATTTCAATTACGCATCCCATGTAACTATTCACATGCATCGACGAAATGTAAAAACTGATTTCTACCTTGAATGCCGAAGATAATGTGTCTTCATTGATCGAAGACGACCAGGATGAAACCAAAAGCTATGTTTAGTTGTATTAAAAATGTCTTTGCTAACGAATCTTCTAATGATGCAGTTCTTGGTAAAAATGTTGGGAAATCGACTTCTTAGCATGGTAGTCAACTACAACGACGTCCTAAAGGCATTAAGACTTTTAGATACAGAGGAGTCAACAGGGTCAAATGAACCATAATCCCCCCCTATAAGTACAGCAATTCGCAACAAACGTAGCTGTCCTACTAATATTGACATTCAAGATATCCCTCAGTCAATGTGCGCTGACAAGAAACTGGAATGATGTAACGACCACCCCATTCCATTAGACAGAATCCAAGCAACATCTGTCAGACTACTGGCCAGTCAACACTGTGAGCATCGTAGTTGAAGTACTGAAAAAACCCACAGACTTCTGAATAGTATTAAATACAGGTTTAGGGACTGTATTTCGTGTATCAAGAATCTTCTACTGACAAAGAAAGCTGAGCAGCGTCGATTGATAACAAATAATCAGTGGACTCAGCCTACATGAACATTTGCAAGGTTTTCATTATGGACAATTACGGTGAACTTCTGCTGAAGCCAGATATTTTGAAAATTACTGGGAATCTTCTCAGGTAGGTTAGCAACTTTATAATCAATCGCAAACTGGATGTGATCATCAAATCTAGAGTCTCATACTGAAAATCAGTACTATGTGGGGGTACTTAAGGCTATGTACAGAGCCCGTTACTGTTTGTTATGTATATTAGTGGCCTGTATCAGATCATTACGTCTATGTTGCTACTATAAGCAAACATTGTCGAAATACAGTGGAAAGAAACCGGTGACAATGTTATGCAAAGGATCCAAGTCGACCTTGATAAACTACTAAATTGGTCCACTGCCGCAGCCAAATGTGTAACCATACACATTAACCAAGTAAGTGCATCCGACTACCACAATGACAGATGCCTGTCGCCGTCAGTTTCAGCTCATTGTGATCTCGAAGTCATCGTAAGTCAACACCTTAAGACCACTACCCACTGTCGTTGCATTTCAGCCAATGCCTTTAAAATAGTACGAGTTTTAAGAACCCTCATCAGGTTAGACTCACATATGTTTACTGTGTTGTATAAAGCTGTAGCACACTATGTGCATGAAGAAAAATTCTTCTGACCACTTAGAAAGAGAACAAAAGACTGCTAGTTACCACCAGATAGCTTACGCTAAAATGTCCGAAAAATTATACTTCTGGAAGTAATGAGGTTATTTAATTGTGAAGAACAGAATACTAAGTGTTCATTTTGAACTTGATAAATCCTATTTCTTTTCCAACTCAGTCAGAACATCTCGGAGAACAGGGCCGATATGTTTTAAAGTTAGGAACAAATAAAAGTTTGGTAACAGGCAGGTTTGTTCACTATGATATCAACTTCTGAAACCCACTACCAGGAAGAGTGGGGCCTGAATTGTCATTTAAAAGGAAACTAGATACACACGGAAGCACCTTAGAAAAGGACTAACACAGACATTTGGCCTTCTGTCACTCAAATTGCAATCATAACCAGATATATTCCTAAGATGTGTCACACTTTAGGAATCTAAAACTTTTGAGGAGAGAAAATATAATTTACCTGGTGGAATATTGCTAATAATATAGACCATCGTCTATATTATCAGGAAGTGTACTTCCTGATATGAAGACGATAATCGAAATATGACATTTGGTTTACACTCGTTGGTCAGGAAAACACTAAAGTCAACTATCCAATAACTACAAAAAATCAGAAACAGGAAAACATTTTCCATATCCATATGTTTTTTTTCTAAGTAAACAAACTAATCATTCTCTAATCAATCGTATATTCTTGTTGTTAATTCCGCATTCAGAACAAAGTAAACCAATCAGTCCTCGCTTATTTAATATGAACTTTCCTCAAGAAGTGTCGTTAATGAGAAGTAACATCTCACCATATTGTCTTCTATAACTGTACAAGGAAGCGTCAAATATTTCAAAATAGTACTATTTACATCATAAAGTAAAACAAACTAAGTGCATAGATGCATTTTATTCCTATCGGAACAAAATTGATACTTTTGCCAATCAGCCGTTGCAAAAGCCAACACCAAGTTTTAAAAATATTAAACTATTTGTATGATATTGTGGCGGTAAATAATCCCCAAAATAAATAGTTACATAGGTCCTCGACATTGATCCTGACCATGTTTTTTTAGCGGACACGACTAGTTTAAGACGCTTGGTCACGCATCATCACCAGATGACATCACGATGCACCGTGAGAAGTATTTATGTTTAGTTTTCCAGCCTAGACTTTGTTATCCCATTGACGCTCTATATACGATCAAATATAAGTCCTATTCCATCCTCAATTGCCATCCAATTTATTCTCATCCGCAAGAGTGGGTTCAATCGTTGGAAGTTGCTCTGGTAATACGACAAATGTAACTTGGTCATTTACCGTGTGCACTTCATTGTAGTAGTGCAAACTAGTTGTCTTCCTTGCACTGAAGTTTCAGCTGTCTTGTTTTCAGTTCTATTTCACGGGTTCATCCAATAACAGATATCTAGCTACACGACCTTTCTAGTCCTGGCAGCTACAGTTGTTTTCTGTTCTGTTTTTTAACTTCTTTCATTCTTTTAAAATTTTAGTGATTTTTCTTTTTGATTCTTGTTTTTTCGCTATTTTTTCTCTTCTTTGTTTTCCCCTTTATCCCTTAAATATATATAAAAATTAAAATTCGTCCACTCCAAGTTAAAAGCAGTCAAATTCATGTACAATGCTCAAAATTTTCTGTAGAATGAACAAGGGGAAGAAACAACTAAAATTTGAAAGACATAAAGATTAGGCAGGTAAAACAATGGTTATGGTACTACGGGATGAGAAATTTAATATAATAGAACTGGAAACTGGTCTTATTCCCCTGCTCCATGAAGCTTTTGTTACACCGCAGTTAAACACATGATCGCAGAAATTTCTACAGAGATCTTAGAATGTGAAGACTATAGTTAGGTCAATAAGCAATGTGTTTCAGGTAGAGCGAACTACTAACAGCAAACAACTAACCTTTATCCATGTATGCACCTCCTGACGGCTAATGGGTAGAGGGTTTTTTCCGTGGCTTGAGGGCACTCAGTGAAGTCAGTATGCCAATATTTGGGTGTCTGGGTATGCTCAAAATGCTGCGGAGAGTGACTACCACTTAAGCGCCCGAAAACCGTCAAAAACAACCCTAACTACAGTTTCCGGTTTGCGCATTGTTTGTTTCTGAGTCCAGAAATAGTAAACAACAGTGACTCTAGGATCTGACACTGTTATACTCCTAATGTATTCAACCCCCAGTCCAGAAAAACCCTTTTCACCTTGTTACAGAATACCCTGCCTTAATCAGGGTAGTGATGGTTCTTTGAGTCCCACCCCAGCTGTTTCATAACCTAGAAATCTCCGGGGCACTGTCTCATAGGCTTTGAATAGATCCAGAAATATTGCTTAAATCGGAAGGCATTTCCGTCCCAGAACGACGTCTAATCGTCCTATGCGTGAAGAGTGTTTGTATCTCAGGATCTACCTTACCTGAACCTGTGCTACGCCTCGATTCATAAGTTGTGCTTATCAGTTTGCCCAGATATCTGGTCGTCCACATTACTTCCTTAAAGTCCAGAATAGTATTGGGAGCATTAACATAGTTCTATAGCAGGTGAGATCTTTTTATCTTCCCGCTTATAGATTGGAAATATGATTGTTTACTCCCGCTCCTTCGACAACTGATTGGGTTGCCGCAATGAGTGCGACAGACCCCTGACTGGGTAACTATGTGTTTCAGCACTACCGAGTTTATATTATCTTGGTCTGGCTACTTGTTGGGCTCTAACACCATTAACGTTTCTTTGACTAACCCGAGTTAAAGGTTGGTGCATCCAAGTTCTGCTTTCGGGGCCTCCGGTTGGTCGATTGGAGCATAAGAGCAGTTTAATTACCTCCCAGATTTGTGGTATACTATCGAGCTGCAAATTAAAACGGATGTTATGGGTTATCTTGAAACTTTCTACCGATTTAGGCATCCAGATATCGTCCGTCGTTTCTAACACCTACGTTACACCTTGTTGCAAGTACAAATCATGATTAGAGGCCTTCATATATACCAAGCATTTTATTTGCCTCCGGATAGGCGTTTGGTTGCTGTCTTCAACCATAAGTCACTCTCAGTTGATTTGACTGTAAATATAAGGGTACAATTTCACCCTGCTGTGCTGGTGGTGCTCTTGTCGAATTGCTAGCGTTTGTCAACGGACAGTTACTCCCTGTCCTTGAGTCATGTCGCTGGGTGAAGTATTTGTTTGCGACCCGGTAGTATGTTCGGACATAGTAGAAATATGGTGTGCTCTAGTTTTATGTCGATGTTATGCAGCTAATTGCATCAAATACATTCATGTCTTGGTTACAACTCTATATGGAAGGGGGGATTGAAATCTCAACATCTTTCAGTAACAGTCGATTGTTGGGCAGTGGGCAGTCCAGTTTCAAAAACTTCCTATCTGTTTCCTTTCTAGTATTACCTTATTCTTATTCAGTGTGAACCGCTTCATTGTTAGTGGTCACAAGCCTTCCATCAAGATGCCACTTAAGTGAAACGTCCTCCCGTACCAACTAGGTTTATCGAGAGGTATTAATATTTCTTTGCCACCATCACTTTGTCAAACCTCCAGCTGGCAAGCAAATAAAATGCCCAAAGAAGTTTATCATCATGACCATCGTCACTCGTAGGAGGACGGTAGGCCCCTTTCAATAAGGTATCTATTGATGTTGGTGCTGATTTGGTGTTGTTCATGCCATTTTCGTTTAGTCGTCTAAGTACTGCCTTCACATGTTGTTCATGTGATTCTAAGTCCGGGCTAGCAATTAATAGGTCGTCTATATACCCTTGAGCAAATGGCATATCTCGAAGTAAATTATCCATAAACCTTTGGAATGTTTGTGCCGCGTTCCGTAGGCCGAATGGCATGCGTACAAACTCGAATAATCCAAAAGGTGTTGTGATAGCTGTTTTCGGAATATCTTCCTCAGCTACTGGGATATTGTGGTATTCCCTGACTAAGTCGATTTTAGTAAATATCTTCATACCCTGTTAGCCATTTGTGAAATCTTGGATATGTGGTATCGAGTACCTGTCTGGTACTGTTTGACGATTGAGGGCTCTGTAATCCCCGCACGGTCTCCAATCGCCTATATTTTTCTTTGGGACCATATGAAGAGGAGATGCCCATTGACTATCAGATGGACGTATTATGCCCAGCTGTAGCATGTAATCGAATTCGGCTCTAGCTGATTTGAGTTTATCGGGTGCTAGTCTCCTGGGTTTAGCGAAGGCAGGTGCCCCTTCCGTTTTGATTGTATGACATACTTTCAACTTACTTTTGGAAGGTTGAGGGTTCGGTTTTGTTAACTCTGGAAATTCTGCGAGTATATCCTGGAACTTTGCCGTTGTTACTGGCGGAGTTTGTATTAAATTTAGAGAAGTGATACGACTTTCTGTACCTTTTGTAAATTTCGAAGTTTCTTTTAATGTCAAACGTCGTTTATTAGTGTCAACAAGAAATTCATATCTCTCTAAGAAATCCATTCCTAGTATTGCCAGATCTAAATCGGCTACAGTGAAAATCCAGGGGAATTGTCTTCTAAACCCCAAATCTAGTGTCGTTGTTTTCTGCCGAAACGTCGCGATTTTAGTTTTATTAGCAGCTTGAAGTGTGACTGAGGAAGTTTCTCGACCCAGCTCGGTTTTGTTCTTAGGAATGATACTAATTGCAGCACTAGTATCCACCAAAAAGTTCAAGCCTGAATTCCTATCTCCAACGTAAAATAAGCGACTGTTTAGGCACCCTGCGTCAGTCGTTGCGACCTGGGGAGGAATTATTTGTTTCCCTATATTCTTCAGGGTCTGTTTGGGCCAGGCGCATGGTTGACTGCATTTGGTTGATTGAACACCAAATTTCCAGTGATGCCAACAAAATTGTCCAGATTGTTTGGACCTTTGTAACCTGTTCCGTGACGCGAATCTCGGTCGTTGTGGTGACATGCTCCTGTCTTTATGACCCATCCGCAATTTGCTGACAGCCTCTGTGAGACTTTTAACACTCGCAATGAGTTGTGCTATGACTGGGTCATTTGCCGAAACTCTTTTTTTAGTATAGTGGATCATGTTTCATGCAGTTGGGGGACCCCTTTCCAATATTCTGTCTGCAATACGTGCTAAGTGAGATGATGAGGTGTCGGGATCTTGTGCATTCAAACAGTGTTGGACGTAGCATGGGAGAGCTTGTATCCATCCTTGTTTTAGGACTGCTTCACCCACTGTGTTGTCGCCTACTAAGGCTTGGAGATGACGCAAAAATTGTGACGGTGACTTATCACCTAATGTTTCCCCTTGGAAGAGTCTTTGGATTCTTTGCCCATCTGATAATAATAGACGATTCATTATTTCTCGTCTTAGGATGGTGTATGGTTGTGGTGTCGGCGGACTTAAAATCAAGTCGCGAACTTCTTTGGCTACTGAAGGGGGTAGGACTGAAGATAAGTCTTGATAGCGAACTCCTTCAGATTTAATACTGTGTCTCGTGAAATAATGCTCTAGTTGAGTAAACCATCACGTCGGGCTCACCAGTTTAATGCCTAGGTATATCCCTATCTAGTGACACAAGAATCCAGAGTATTATGGGAATAGGTCTTTATTCAATAGCGTGGGCAGGAGACAGTGGAGCGCGGTTCTAGTTATTCAAACACACACATAATTCTCAACGTTCAATATAAGCTAATAGGAAATATAATCCCTATGCAGAATAAGGAAGTAAATGAATACTGGAGCCTAATTGTTTTGGCGTATGCTTAAGTTTTGAAGTGAACTTTTAACTAGTAAAGCTATGTTGCTACACTGAAATGTTACCATCTAAATTCCGGCAAAATTCGTCAATGCAGCGCTGTTGTAGGTAGCGTTATTAAGTGAGCTGATTAAGTACATCACGGTGTATACCGCATATGTACCGCGTGACCACATAGGTCATTGGGTTCGTTTTTAGTTCTAACAGTGACGCTATTAGATGTCACTATGGTCTGAGTAAGAACAATATTATCCAGTTCATTACTGCGTTCCCTGCCTACGATCCTAGTAGGCGGACTTCGGGCATACTTATTGTATTGAGATAAGATTCGTGACTTACTAATAGTACTAAATCTATCGGCTTGTCTTGTTGATCTAGTCCTTGCTGTTTGAAAGAGACGCTAGTAATCATATCATATGATGATGAGCTAGTTTAAAAAAATTCGCGCTTCTTTGAAAGATGAGTTCAATAAAATGTGGGATAAAATGATTAAGTAAACTGAATTTAAATGTGCTGATAAAAGTATTTGACTGTAACGAGAATCGGCTAAAACTTCGGTTCTAGTGACACGTATTTTCGCATTATCTCTTATCCATTATGGATAGACTTTAAATGTCGAAGTTAGACGCTACCGTCAGGATGATCCTCTGGTCATGATGGCCTAACTGTAACTACTAAAAGCGATCGCAAAATACTACATCGTTGAGTCAGCTGGACCCATCAGGCAGTGAATTAGGTTTAGTCTGGTAATAGTAGCGTGGCAAATAATATTGCATCCTATGTGATTACTTATGTCCACCTAACCTTCTAAATGGCTGGAAAGAACTAGCAAATTGTAATTGCTTGAGAGCAGGTGACAAATAATTGCCTTCATGTACTCGAGATTTGTAGAACTGACGACGTCAGTTCATTGAGATATTTGTCTGCATCTCCTAATAAATCCGATACTGGGATAACGCTTAGCATCTATATGATTTCTTACATAAAACAGACCCGTATAATTCAGCAACTGTCTTCGACCAACGCTTGGGTACTCCACAACATAACGTTTCATGAGTTATATAAATGACGGAAGATTAGTTGATATAGGATAATTTGTTTCAATGAGCTAAACCAAGAAGACCAAAATCAGAAAGCATAGGTAACGTAGAGTCTGTTTTTCAATCATACTGTAACATGTACGCCAAGATTAAAATATACAGTAGGTATCCAGAGTAATCAGTGGATGTTACAAAACACCTCAGATTAGATGTTAGTGGGTGTAGTAAAAATCTCGTTCATTCAGTGATTCAGTGGCCAGCTTGCGGTGGATAGCTAAGTATAATTAACTAGGTGTTAGTATATAGTTAACTATATATGGATGAAAATGGAGCGCTTAAAACTAGTTATAAATCCTGTCGTAAGAATAAAATTCTCGTACATGATCTTTTGAATTTAGAGACATGCGGTTGTTTCAATGCTTAGTGACACTTTAATCTGTTGTTAATTTTTTTGCAAAGGTAGCTACAACCATGCATAAAAATCGTGGTCTCTCGTAGAATATACGTCTGCATAATTGGAATCAAAGTGTTTGTCTACCGATTTATGACAAGTTAGGAATGTTCGTTACCTATTTTAAACCATTAATCCCAAAAACATGGTTGTTATATTAAAGTAGTTAGCATTTACCGATTCCGTTTTTACCTTCCTTTCCCTATTATATTTTCTCTTATGGATATCTGCTTCAACGACCTTCCTAGCGCCTTCAAGCTTCAAATGCAACCACATTATCATTTCCAGGTAACATCTGGGCAATGCTGATAATACCGAACGCCCGAAACTTTACTAATATTTATTAAGGCAGATAAGAAAGTAATTGGCATCTCTATTGTCAACATCACAACTGACAGGCATATACGCCGTAGTGCCATTCTCGAACGAGCAAAACTGCCAGTCCTAATTGATTTTTTTTCCATTATAAATTACAACGTTAGACGATCCCATCTAGGGTAGTTATGCACCGTGCAACATATGGAACTGATTTACAAAGCAGTCTAAGATTTTGTTGGGTTTTAAGAATAACACCTTCATTCAAAGTGCTAATCAGGAGTTCTAAAGTATGTCCTTCCAGTCAATATAGGAGGGCGACCTTGAAAACATCAGCTGGATTCCGATTGTTGTTTTGGCGGTAAAGTTTAGTTATACCATTAGAATAATTCCACCACAGTCCTGTGCCTGGTGATGTATTGCGATCATCACGGTGAGCTTTCAAATGTGTCTAGTTGGAGTCTACATTGGCATTTAAATGTAGATATGATCCCTGCTTTAAAAGCTTCTAATGAGAACATGAAGAGTTTAGCTGATATGGCTGTGATGGACGAAACGTACCTAGTTAAAATCAGCGTTTTTATTGTAAACGACTACGTAGGCCTATATATATATATATATAGGGAGAGAGAGAGGATTCCCATATTTCAGTAACCTATTATATAACCTGATCTAATCATATTAGGTAGAATTTATAGGATTTTTCGTGATTTACCCATCCATATTAAAATATTCTATTTTGGATTAGCAATAGTTTTTTACATTTACGTATTAATTTATTTGCCTATGTATCAGTTTTGTTTATCCCATTAACTTTGTAGCAGCTGATGCAACTCTAGACGTGACATTTTCTAGATCATACTTTTTACTCTTGTATGTATGCTAAATGTAGGAATAAACTCAATTTGAAGGTTACACTCTACTGACACCTGTGTACTTTCAGTGGCTTGTTGGGTTTACTCTGTTTTCCAATATATTTTTCATAATTTCATCGTTATTGACTTCGGACACGTACACTTACCTGATTGTTTATGTATGTGTATTAGTCAACTGGATATGCGAGGATTTATAGATAATTTGGAGTTATACTTTTATTGAACATAATAATATCATATCTAGTATTAACAAGCATTAACGATTCCTATATCGAACAGTCAGTCGAATACGTAGCATGAAATAAATCACATATTGCTTCTCCGTAAACATAACACTAATAGTAGCCAGTCAGAACTTCATTCAGATTTCATCACCCTAACTAGCTTGTTATGTCGCGAAGAAAATTGGTCGTTGTGCGCGGCCGCTTTGTGAGGTGTGTCTAGTGGATAATGCGTGACTGGCCTAAGCCCACTCAGTCCTAAGCCAGAGATAGAGGAACAAGCTGATAGACCAACCAAGCAGAATGGAATTCAGAATCGGAATCAGATTCAGATTATATTCTACACATTCCCTTATATATACAGAATAATCTTAATGATTATTCATCAAATGAAATTATCAATATTTTTAATAATACAATTGAATGTTGTCAAATGTGTTCACATACAAGTGATGAAAGTTTACACATCATGTTAATCAATGCAACTTGATAAAAGGAACAATCGCATTTCTAGGGATTTCGAATCCCTAACATAGCTGTCATTCGTTTTCTGATTTAACAGTTTAAAAGTTTATCTAACAAGTCAAATGATTTTTAGTGTAGCGGCTATTGGCTTCAGCAACTTTACTGATCTAAAACAAACTCTTATACTCATCGTATATTAACTCCTTGATAACTGTTGAATTCACCAGAATCGGTGCTTCCAGTGGCCCAGTTGGACCTAGTGGATGCTTTCAAAAATAAGTCATATGATTTACACTAGCTCGTTTTGAATATATCGAGTGTTGGATATTAGGTAACTTCTACAGTCAGTATTATAAACGCTTAAGAATGCAGCGAATTTGAATGCATGCTGTTCGCTTTTGGTTTCACACTTTAGATCATTTTATTATCTCTAATCTCATGTTTTTGCCTGCAATTTTTATGAAATAATATGGTCTCAACATTTCTCCGAAATAAACCACATTTTCAGGCAAAGCGCAAATTAAAAGCGGTCAGTTTAATGAAAATTCATTATTTATGATAAGTGTACAGATTACTGTTTACTTTAAACTATGATAAATAATTTAGAAAGGTTGTGGATTCAATACGTCATGCGCTTGGTTTAGTTCGAGACTAATAATTGTTTCCACAATTTGCAATCACCTTTCTTTTTTGAAATCCACTGATTACATTCAAATATATGAACCTGATTATTCGTCTGATTTGTAATTAGTATTTTATCCAAATACCAATCTGGACTAACACCTGTATTATCATGTTCAATCAAAATTCGCTCGATAAACTCTGTAAATTAAAAAGAATTATCTAAGGTGATTAAATCAAATACTCAAAAGTAATATGATATAATAACATCAATAAATTAGCTGGGTAAATATAAATAAATGTTCTCGTACATTCGTACCAATTCATAACTACTGAAAAACAACAGTGTACTCACCTAAATCGATAGATTCAACTAGAAACTCATCGAGTTGTCTTCGGTCACATAGACTTCTATTTTCTCGTTTCAATGCAATCCGTCCAGAGTTTAAGCCTGGCTTAGTACTAAACATTGTGATAAAGATATTGGCATCTGTGTTTGCACATCCTTTTGTTCCAGTGTAAATAGATACTTTATACATAACTGTTTGTTTATCTAGAACGGTAATGTTAAAAATTTTGATAGTGGCATGATAAACTATATTTTGATTTCGCATGAAAAGTAGAGAGTTTGAAAGATTATAGTTCTCGAATGAAACTATTTTTAATAAATTGTCTTTCAGTAGTCAGAATGTATGTGAGTTACGCAACACCTTTGAGACAACTTAAAGTCAATAGCCTTCATGTTTTTAAAGCTAAGTGGTATGGACTTGGATATTATACCGTTCAAATAGATTAGAATAGGCTTTGTCTTGCCTGTTGATTTGTAATGGACTGAAACTGGTCAGCCTTAACGGCAAGATACAGGTTTATTCTAATTACATATATAACTGTTGCATAAGTATAACTGTTTGTGCTCAGTAGTGCAGTGGTGAACGTGATGGCGTTTGGCGCGAAGAGGACTGAGTTCGAATCCTACTGTAAACATCAACATTGGGATACAGGTACATTCAGCCGATGAGTCCCAAATAGGACAAACCTGCGTTCTGGATTCCGCTTACTAGTCACAATCCAACTTAAATAGTTCACATAAATGACATAAAGTTAGCTTTGGGGGTAGGGGGAAGTGAGCATTATCATTAAAATGTCACAGATTATATAGAAATTGAATTACTCATAGTATCTGTTGTAGTTTAAAACTTTTGTCATATCTATCTGAATATAAATTAAGTGACGGATTTACCTAGTGCTAAGATAAATTTGTTTCAGAAGTCGACATTCTGTTAGTTATGTCAAATCATACACTGTCAGGCGATAACAATTAAGTATTTAAAACAGAGATACCTACTTCCGTTAAATGATTGTTGCATTTTATGATTTGAAAGTAACATTTGTTTCTGTAAATCGATAAGTTTTGTTGTAGCATCTGGCATTCAAAGGCTCACTTCGAATTACGTCAACTTCAAGAGGGGTTTACTTGTATTCAACTAGAAAAATAGGAGCCATTGTCGAAATGCTGTTTGAAGTTGCAACCTTATTGGCATCCGTCAAGACTATCCGATATCCCTACTTTTCTTTAGTTTCATCAGATCTATTATTTGAAACAGAACCTACGTTGGTTGGATTTTCAGTGATCAAACTCCTTCTAGGAGGCACACATATGTAAAGGATATGCAGACCACACAAACCTACTTTGTGAAGACTACAATAAAATGTAGTCTTCTTATCCCAACAATTTTAGGATAATTGGAATGTATTCCTCCTTCTTTTAAATGGAAAATAGGTTGGTGTCCAGCTCAATCTCTGTTTAGTTTTTTTACAAATAATGCCACTTATGTAGTAGGAGAAGTGCCCACCTATCAGCTAAAGAATGAGTAAACTGCGTAGCAGTCCGTTCTGTTTTACCAAATAGATTAAGTTCGTGATCTTTAGGCAAAGATGACATTTACAGGTTACTTGTATATGATTGTATCTATCTTTGAAACGTCGCTCAAGCTTGTTAGGAACACCAAGCAAACAGTGAAAAGATTTGATTTATCGTAATAAAACAATGTATGGTTGGTTAAGTTGTAAATCTTTATCATTCAAGGTGATTGGGTTATGTAGTGGATATGTTCAACCCCACCCCACCCCCACCCAAATGAATAATGATGATCGTAATAGGAGTAGCGTAGAATATGGCTGGGGGGAGTAGCCATTACAAAAATTGGCATAAGTTCATGAATTCGCTGACTGTTGTTTTGACCCATGTAGGTAGGTGCACACTATCAGATTTGAAGTTATTGTAATCAGTAAGTAGAGACGTTGGGTGATGTGGCTTGGAATTAATTGCACTTGGTTTCATTTTTTGTCTCCCCTTAGATATTGACTTAAAATTTAGTTTATATCCTTATTCCAAATTTAAATTTCTACACTTTGGAACTGTATAAATATATTATTTATCAAAACCTATCCAAACCAATGCTCAGTTTATTTGAAATCATTAAGTTAAACCTTGGTAACAATATCTACAAACAGTATCATGGGTTTGTACAATCGTGTGGGATTGATTTCCATCTATAAAAACACAGAGTTCAGAATGAATTCCATCATTCATTAACTATTTGAAATAGAATATAGTTACAAAGTATTTTTGTGGTGTTTTAACATTTCACTTTATCATATTGATCAAATATACAAGAAGTATGCTATACAATGTTTACTTTTAACAACAATCACAGGAAATGTGATGTTAAATTTGTTTGGGAGACGAAGTAATCTAAGTGCAGTAATGCTTTACTCTGGAACATTACTGTTAGTTTTAAATACTATGTAATTAATATTTGTGCCTATGATTTATAAAGTTGACAGGCTAATAATTGTATTTCTTAGTTGTTATATAGTATAACAAACATGATTATTGAAAATGCTTACTGTCGGAACAAAAACTATATGAACAGTTATTAGAATTTTATATTTTCACTAAAATTTAGTCTTCCTAACAAATTAATAGCTGAATCCAAAAAACAATACAATTTCTTGAAAAGATTACACCACAATTGTAGACATTTTAGACTTCATGATGAAATGACATGATACATTTCTCAATGATCAGTTTCCGAAGCAGATCGACAAACATTTAGGAAAATATTGTTCAGTGTTACGCAGCTACGAGTAAATGATATCAGTGAATCTGTTACATGTGGATTAATGAGTTTAATTTGACAATTTATTAGTTTGCACAACTTATGGAATGTAGTCATACATCAGGTGACAAATATCGCAAAAGATCTGAAAATTTAGTAAAGTATTTTTACAACGCATATTACTTATCAGTGATTTTTCTTATATCATGATATGAGACAAGTAAATTCCAAAATTGCTACAAATATTTGTTTCATTGAAAACGTAAATGACAAGCTTGGTGAACCACAGAACAACTCTCATTTTCATTTACACACACCACGAAAACGATAGGAAATCTAATGTATAAATAGTACTCATACTTACTTTTAAGTTCATTGAATGCTTGCTTATAAGGATCTTCAATTATTTTACCATAACTAACTAGAATGTCCTTTTTCATAGAAGAATTTGGGATAATACTTAACCATTGATTAATAGTAAATATATAAGTGCGTTTGCTTGCTGGATCTCTTACACTTATTTTTTCACAAAACCATTTTTGTAATTGATTTTCAGGTTGATTTACTTGTTTGTTATCGTTTCGTTCTTGTATACCAAGTCGAATAGTTTCAATGTCACCCAATGGAAAGCTTGATAATCTTCAAATATTTATGACAGAGGAACAAAAGCGCATTAATAGATATCATAATAATTTATGTTTATATTAGATATTGTACAACGAATAAGTTGGGCTGAGTCACACCACAGTTTATAGTAATATGCTCTCTATTGCGAGAGTGTGCACTTAAAATAGTCGGTGACAGTGATTATTACTCATTATGTAAGCAATGATCCTGTCTTTGTTTTCAACTGGTTCAACAAAGTTTAAATGTTTAGTTATATCGAAAGTTCCACTGAACTGTGTTAATTCCTTGTATATAAATCAGTTAACAGTATCTCACATACACTAAAGTTTAGTTATGTATTGGTCAGATTAGAACTACAGTGAAGTTAAAAACAAAAGAATTGGGAAATTTGTTGTTTTACATAAGTTATTATCTAACATTGTACATTTCCCTACACCATTTTATTTGGATATATCAGTTGATCATTCGAAAAAAATATAGTTTCTTATATTTTATTTTTAAAATAATCACACATGAAATTAAGTGCTTTAGTGGATTATTGATCTAAGCTTATCGTAAATTTATTTTCGAGTTACTATGTAATGCTGATAACTAAGACAATCTATGTAGGGTTTATTGATATCAACTTGTGATTTTTAATGAATCGACTTAAATTAATGAGACTATACCATCGATTCAAAATATTTGATTATGTATTTATAAAAATGCTACGGCGTACCAGAGAAACTCGTCAACATCATCCAGAACTCTTACGACGGAACACAGTGCAAAATTATGCATGGAGGACAACTGACAAATGCATTCCCAGTGAGAACCGGAGTCAGACAAGGTTGCCTACTTTCGTCTTTTCTCTTCCTCCTAGTGGTTGACTGGATCATGAAGACCTCCACATCTGAGGGGATGCACGGAATTCAATGGACAAGTAGGATGCAACTCGATGATTTGGACTTTGTGGATGATCTAGCTCTCTTAGCACATACACACAAACAAATGTAAGCGAAGACAACCAGTGTAGCAGCAACTTCAGCATCAGTAGGCCTAAACATACATATGGGAGAGAGCAAGATTCTTAAATACAACACAGGGAGCACCAACCCAATTCAACTTGATGAAGAAACTCTGGAAGAGGTAGGTACTTTCACATACTTGGGGAGCATCATCGATGAACAAGGAGGGTCCGATGCAGATGTTAGGGCAAGGATTGGCAAAGCTAGAGCAGCAGTTGAAAACATATGGGACTCAAAACAAATATCAACTAACCTCAAAGTCAAACTCTTCAATTCGAACGTGAAGACAGTCCTGCTGTATGGAGCTGAAACTTGGAGAATTACTGCAAACATCATCAGACGGATACAAGTACTTATAAACAACTGCCTACGAAAGATACTGAATGTCCGTTGGCCGGAAACCATCAGCAACAGCTTTCTATGGGAGAAGACAAACCAACTTCCAGCCGAAGAGGAAATTATGAAAAGACGTTGGAAATGGATAGAATATACATTGCGGAAACCATCAGACTGCATCACGAGACAAGCATTAACATGGAATCTTGTTGGGAAACGGAAAAGAGGAAGGCCAGAGAACACACTTCGTCAAGAATTGGAAGCAGACATTAAAAGGATGAACAGCAACTGGGAACAATTGGAAAGGATTGCTCCGGACAGAGTTGAATGGAGAATCCTGGTGAGCGGCCTATGCTCCTCAGTGAGGAGTGACGGACGTGAATAAGTAGGCAATTTATAGAAATGAGTTGGTTTTTCATCACTGAATGAGCAAGAGAAATATTCAACAAAGTGAGCTTACTGAAAGGTATTTGTTTGATTAATTTGAAGTATTGGATTTTCAATTTGATTGATAAGTTCTAATTTTGGACTACGACCATGCTTGCCTTCTATAATAATCCATGCATCACAAGTTGTACTTGAATCTTTCACATTTCCAGTTTGTATTACTATTTCGTAAACTAAAGTAACAAAGAGGGGGGATATAATAAGAGTCCAATTCAATTTTTAGGAAGGTTAATAATTATTAATTAATAATGAAACAAATTTATAATTGATAGAAAAGTAATAACAACCGTCAAAATGTTCCACTAATAATTTTCCGAAACCCTTAATACAAAGTAAAATCCATGAGTAGCATATATTGTCAAAATACTGTAAAATGTTCCTTATTCAGTTCGCAATGGAGAGAGAAAAAAAAATTAAGGTTGGTATATTTATCCAATTAATTTCCACTGACGATTCACTACTTATTTCTCATTAGTTATTATATTTAAAAGCATTGTTATCGAAATTTTATTAATAATTCGTGGACTTTTTCATTAAAATCAAATAGGTAGTGGAGACAAATAATATTAGAAGGGAATAAGTTATCAGCCACTACACATTACAATTTAGTGCTGCAGGTACATCCAACCGATGAGTCCCAAATAGGACGAAACGCGCGTCCTGGATTCCGCTTGCCAGTCACAATCCAACTTAAATATATAGTGTTGTGGAGATTACTAAATGTTAATTCAACATCACAAATTAGTTTGGATTAGACAACCACTGGTCATCAGATAGTACTAGATGACTGTTTCGCCCCAGTATTCGACTCATCAGAAGTGCACATTTCCGATTCTCAGGTTTTTGATAGTACCCTTCCAACATTGAACTTTAACGAATCCAGATTATCAAAATTATGTAAATTGATGTTACAGAAATGATTTGTTGAATCTCCCGATATATCATGTTTGCGCTATGATTAAATTGAATATTATTATTAACGCACCTACTGAACTATATTAACTCATGTATACGTTCAAAATGTTAGTAGAAGTGTAGAAATATAGTTCAAATTTAATTTGAACTCCTTTTTTCTTCTCAATGAGTACCACATCTTGATACAATAATATGCACTGAATAATCAGAACGACCGTACGTAAGCTGCACCCTATCATTGAATTTTTCACTTTTCATTTTTTACTAGACGTAGGAACCAGTTTAAATTCTTTAGGACTCTTAAGTTGAATTTTAATAGTCTAAATTTCCAACTAAAGTCTGTCATTTACATAGCCTAAGGATTATCTGATACCATCATTGATATTTGTCTCATTTTAAATACAGTTGAATCTCACTAGTCAGTAGAGAGTGAATTACAAAGTTTGACTAATAAATCACATTATTATATTAGATACTATCGAATCTACAACAGTTAATTAGAATGTCATATTTTTCTATCATTCACTGTGTTTATGTCCATAAAACAGAAAGTACAGAGTTTATGAAGAACCTCACTAATGTGCCGTTGTCATAACTAATTCCCAAATTCATACATAGTGATCTTAATAAGTTAGGAACTAGTTAAAGATAAAGTTGTGTCTAAAATTTACCCACAGCATAGTTTAGGTATTAAGAGTCATAATAAAGAATGGTTAGCTGTTTTTCTTCAAATACCAAACATCAGATTGACTAGTTCGCAGGTGAAGTCTTCATTATATGGGTAACCTTATTTATTTGTCAGTTTGTGTAGCAATACTATTGACACAATTCACTGTTTGTAATAATAACATATGATCATCAAACTCGAAATATGGTTCTTATAATTTAAGCATATTTCGTTTTTACATCTGCCTCCATATCGTGAGCATTCGTCATATGTTGTGGATTAAATATTTCTAGGTAATCTCTGTGCAATGAAAAACAAAGATCTGAATGGTGGTCAAATTCTGGAGGACTGAACGCAGCATGATTACTTTAGTGAATTTATAGATAGTCACTTGGATAAGTTACAATGATGAAACGTCATATTGAGTTAAGTTTAATTATAAAAATATTATAAATTAATCCAAGTCTTCTTACACTTAAACGCTGTGGCACAAATGGTAATGTGTCAAGAGATGGAAAAATGTAAAACGTTATTCTTCAATTATTATTCTTCAATACTTACTAATTAATACTTCATAAATTTCTATTTCAGCAATAAATGCATGACTTACCTAGCTTTCCTTCAGAATTATCTTTCAAGTCAGATAGATTCATTGTATTTGCAATTGTTAACATTGTTTCGATAGATTCTTGATCGTTAATTCTTCGACCTTTGGAATCACTTAAATAAACTTCAGAACATGGAATATCTCTCATTAATTGTTTATTATCATTACTTAAAGATAGCCATTTGTTACAACCAAATTTCCAGTGACATGCCAAATTTCTTTTACCCGGCACTATAATTTCTTTTACTTCGATCCATTCACAATACCAATTCGGTGATGATCCTTTATTATCATGCCATATTCTGCAACGAGCAAGGTTGCCAAGTTTTAAGATTGATGAAATTTTAAAATGATCAATCTAAAATGCAATAATTACCATAAGTATAATTATAAGATTTAAAGTGATTTTGTGCAATATAAGTGATACTGAGGATTTAATAGTTACATATTTATTTATAACGTAACCTGTAAAATAATGTAACTTCCGTTCTAAGTTACGTTGATGTAAAATACTCAACTACACTGTCTCCATTTTCTCGTATCTGACTAAATGAAATAACGTTTTTGTTAGACTAACTCTAATAAGTCTGTTGAATAAATATTACACCTTTTGAATATCCTCAGGTAACGTGGATGATAGCTTAAAATTACTTTTTCATATTAATTCAACACCCAGAGTAGAAACATTTTTACGTAACCCCAAAAAATTCGTTTAACTGGCAAAATCATTATCTGAGAGTAAAATCACTGACTACGAAGTGCAAATAAATCAGCTTTATTTGAATTTAAAGACTATCTAAATTATACTTTATTTGGTTACGCAATAAATGAGATTCCATTTATTGAACTGGACATTAAGAACTATGCATCTTTTGTAATTTTAGTTGTTAAGCATTATAGATTATAAGCAGTTTAATAACATCTAAAAGCTATAATATTTTTCTTTTTTTACCAGTGTCGTTATTCCTTTTGAGTTAATGAAGGCAACCGAGTTTAGAAAGTACTTTATCAGTGGAAGTGATCTTAGCCTTTCTAGTGAGATTTTATAAGTCTCCAATAAAAGATGGGGGATAATCATCACGACAAAGTGTACTTGACCTTAAGCTTCCCTTAAATTATGAACGTTTATTTACTTAACAATAAGTACATTCTTTAGTTTTTTCAATAACGGATATTTACATCACTTCATTATATGACATTTTGAATTGAGGTCACTTTAATCGGTGCATTATTGTTTGAAACACAGCGAAGTTGAACATTTCACAATCAGTCGAGCAAATGTATTCATCGTGACTAAATTATTTTATTCATTCAAACAGTTAGGCTAAATCTAAGTTAACACATTCTGTCACCTTAATCTACTTGACTTATATACCATCAGATAGTGAATTCGTGTACTTGTAGAACATTTGTCATAGAAATAAAAAATCAGGTTATCTTAGAGTATCAAGATTACTTGTTAAATAATATAATTTCGTGCATCATATAACTAGATTTCGGTATCTTCCGTTGTCATAGACAAATGTGATTATTTATATTTTTTAAATCAAATTTACAATCCTTTCTTTAAAACGCTTCAATGTATAATTAGTGAAAAATAAATTACATTTGACATGATAAACAAATTATACAACATAAAACTTTTGTAGTCTTCAATTGATACGAGTAGAAAACAATTTGAACAATGAAACAAACCTACTGAATTATTTTGGAAAGGTTTCTGATTTGATACAGTTTGTTTCAGTAGTATCTCACCAGAATCACCATATTCACCATACAGTTGGATATATACATTTTGAATTGAGGTCACTTTAATCGGTGCATTATTGTTTGAAACACAGCGAAGTTGAACATTTCACAATCAGTCGAGCAAATGTATTCATCGTGACTAAATTATTTTATTCATTCAAACAGTTAGGCTAAATCTAAGTTAACACATTCTGTCACCTTAATCTACTTGACTTATATACCATCAGATAGTGAATTCGTGTACTTGTAGAACATTTGTCATAGAAATAAAAAATCAGGTTATCTTAGAGTATCAAGATTACTTGTTAAATAATATAATTTCGTGCATCATATAACTAGATTTCGGTATCTTCCGTTGTCATAGACAAATGTGATTATTTATATTTTTTAAATCAAATTTACAATCCTTTCTTTAAAACGCTTCAATGTATAATTAGTGAAAAATAAATTACATTTGACATGATAAACAAATTATACAACATAAAACTTTTGTAGTCTTCAATTGATACGAGTAGAAAACAATTTGAACAATGAAACAAACCTACTGAATTATTTTGGAAAGGTTTCTGATTTGATACAGTTTGTTTCAGTAGTATCTCACCAGAATCACCATATTCACCATACAGTTGGATATATACATTTGCATCAGTAGAACTGGCTGGTATATTACCAGTTTTGACGAAAATATCCAAACATGTCTCTGTTTATTTGTATTATAATAATGTAAAATTATATTCAAGTAGCATATATATGAAACAAAATATCAGCAGAACAAATATTTAGCCTAGAACTCTGTATGAAGCCATATGAATCACTAAACTTTTGAACACAAGAAGACGATTCATTGCACGTATACAGAAAAATTATGGAATACAATACTAGTACTACTGGATTCGTTGTTCATGATTTGTTAAAAGCTACAAAATGAAGAAACTTACTAATCTTCTTGAGTAATGCAATAAATAGATATTAACATATGATATAAGTAAGAAATTCGATATGGCAAAAATTTCACGGAATTTTGATAAAGTGCATATTTAGCATATCAATGACACACAGATTTAAATAAGTGTTTTCAATATTCTCAGACGTTAAGTTCAAAATGAGTTACTCATTACACAATTATAAACAAGATATGTATCACTGAACTTAACATTATTTAACTTCAGTAGAATAGCTTTTTATCTCATTGAAGCATGCAATAAGCAATTCAGGATTTCAAAACGAAAGTTATGTTTACTCTTTAATATCAGCAACCTTCAGAAAACTTAAACAATATGTTGAGAAGAATCTTGGTTGATGCAACATAGAGCTATTCGCGAACATGTACCAAAATATATTACGAGGAAATTTCGCTTGACGATAATTGTAGTAAATCCAACTTCACTTCAATTCCTAATTATATCATTCTACACATTATGCAATCACTTGACCATATACCTGATTTCACTATGGCTTCTTTCACTCTCTCTCTCTATATATATATATATATATAACTATTGATCTATATATATATATATATATATATATATATATATATATATATATATATATATATATATATATATATATATATATATATATATATATATATATATATATATATATATATATATATATATATATATATATATATATATATATATATATATATATATATATATATATATATATATATATATATATATATATATATATATATATATATATATATATATATATATATATATATATATATATATATATATATATATATATATATATATATATATATATATATATATATATATATATATATATATATATATATATATATATATATATATATATATATATATATATATATATATATATATATATATATATATATATATATATATATATATATATATATATATATATATATATATATATATATATATATATATATATATATATATATATATATATATATATATATATATATATATATATATATATATATATATATATATATATATATATATATAAAACTATTGATCTTATTAACTCAAGTTAACACAGTATATTAACAATAACAGTATAATCAATTTTATTTTATTAACATTCCGAGATTCGTATGTAGACATATACAATCAACAATTTCTAGCCGGAAAAGCGAACTCAGTGATACATTTATCAATAAATGATTTATTGTTCATACATTATTGCTATAAAATTGAATTAGTCTGTCAGTATTTTTGTGAAAATGTAATTTTCTGTAAGAAAATATTATTCTAACATTTCTTATAAACTTAGCCACTTATGAACTTTATTTCAATATTATGTACTTAATGCAATACGTGCAAAATATTTAGATATTTTAGTTACTAATTGAAACCTGGAACTTCAGTTTACCCTCTTCTAACTTGTTAAATTTCTATATTTTTCCATCGCTCGGGATACTGTATTTTAAGATGTTTATGATGTATCAACGTTACTTCTCAAAAATAATTCTCTGCAAGTGCTAACACTGACAGGAATTTCTCCTTCTTAGTTTAACTGTTGGTATGTTTAAAATAACCTAGATTATTCCACTACTTCCACATATATCTGTTCACTAATAAAGTGGATAGTTCGCTAAAATTTCTCACTGATGAAAGTTCTACAATCTAATGATGTTTGATTTTCATGAAATAACAGATATTCTGTCTAAATTGTGTCGTCAGCAGTAAATCTCAGTACATATTAAGTAGATTCCAAGTGGTTGTCAAATTAACAATTAGAAAAAATATACTGTACTGAGGACTGAGTAGTTTATTAATAGTCTCTTATAATTCAGTAATTATTGAATACTTTTGTATACTCTTAACAGGTATAACAAAGTTTCCCAGTAGATTGTTAAATATATCAAACTGCAATCATTCACTCTTCATGACTAAACTAATAACTACTTCAAAAAAAGACATGCTGTTAGGAATAAAACATAACACCAGTCCATATTGTCAGTATAAAATGATAACTTATACACAAACCTTTAGGATAGATCTCTTGGTATAATCCAGACTTTCGTTAGAATATCCTAACACACATTAATCAAGATATGCCTTATGCTTTTCATTTAAATCTAAAACACAAGAATAGTTGTTTTACTCTTTCACAAATATCTATTTAGACTATTTCTGTGTACTTTCATTTTTGTTAACTTTTACTCCGTTAACTTTTTAAAAATTTAAAAACTTGAATTTGTTAGACCTTACAAATAACCAAAATTGTAAATTCTGGCGGTTACTTTTAAAGTTCTATTTTAAAAGTACCCAATTACTGTAATAGTAACATAAAATTGCATAAAGAAAACTAAAAGTATCCATTTATTTGAATGATGTAAAAAATCATATAGATTCAAATTTACTGAAACACATTGATTGAATAATCAAAATTCATTAATAACAATTCAATTATTCATTTATTTGTTACCTTTTAATTGAACAGTGTCATTAATCATAGCTGGTAGGTCAACAAATAGTGATTTTCGTTTACCAAGCGTTAAACTAAGCCAATCATCATAAACAAAACGATATAATTGATTTGTACTAGTCACTGTTATTTCCACATAATTCAATTTCCAATGTCTATTTTTGCCCTTAAATTAAAATGAATATTATCTTAATCACATTATACAGACTATAATATAAAAAACAACACATCTATTCTTTATATATATATAATTCTTGGCTTTGATTTCCTTCCTCAAGAATTTAAATACAACTAGCAACGAAGTGGTCAAACAAGACAAATGTATACATCAAAAAAAGTATTAGGAAGAATACTACTCTGGATATTAAATTACATTACCTGAGTAGGTTTGAATTAGAAACGGACAGACAGACAGACAGTTACAACGTAGAACTTGGTACATGCATACGTCAGTTCAAGTTGCCATGCCTCAATTAGCAGATAGAGATTAAATTGTCGAATCAAATCCCAGAGTAGGGAAGGTAGTAGCAGAGTTAGTATTCATGGAAGGGAATAGAGACCGAGAACATTTAAGAAAATATGATTCAGTAAAGAGAAAATTATGATAAGTTCAGAAGCTTAGAATTTGGAGGAAGACAAGGAGTGGATGCACCTGCGCCATTGCCAACGATTTTGAGTTGAATTAGAAACACACCCGTTTTGGACAAACTAGGAATTGTTGAATCTCTTTTTAGCCAAGGCTTCAATATATCATAATACTTGACCTAGGGGTATTCTACAGAACATCACAAAGTTACTTAAACAACAACTCTGTGACAAGTCTCAACTGTGTTTTGGAACAGATAAAGATGCTTATATATGGGACTATTGGAACTTATTTATTTTTGCAGTCATTCATGTATGTTTTCAGCCACTATTTTATTCTGACACGAGTGCTTCTTCCTAGGTACGTGTTTTCACATACATTCAAATTGATAAACACAGTCAGTAAATTTGAATACCTAATTATAACATGAAATTTATGAAATGTTTGATTTTACTTAATAGGAATAGGCATAGTAATTATGAGTATAATTACCACGCAAGCTAAATGAGACAGTAAATGGTATGAAACGTAACCAAAATTTTCAACAATTTCTTCTTGACAAAATAAGAAAAACTGATATGAAGTTGAATGTCCTTACTCAGCCATATCGAGCGATTTTGTGTAACATGGCGAACAAGTGCCTTCGACGTATTCTTTATTACTACTCTACAGTAAAAATGTACTTGATACATTTAAATTAAACTGATCAACTGTGATTACCTATTTTTTATGCTATGGTATCTGCTGGGAGATTTAATACATGCTATATACATTTAAGAGTTTTCTGTAGTGCTAGACAATTTCACTAACAAATGTTTAACATACTACTTATTGGCAATAAATTATATGTAGTTTAAATGTGTGGAAAATCATCAAGAATAAAGTCCATTCTCTGAAGTTATCGTTTTGCTTTATGCTGTTTCGGGTGTAATTTTTCACGAAACGAAGCCTATTTATCAATTTCTTACAAATATTCACTAGTATTAATGAACCATCTAAATGATCATGATATATTATTTGATTAGAAGGCTTATATTATAATTCAGTGGTTCAGTCAAGTTCCTATTTATGTTGGCTGACCGATACGTATAGTTAGTACAGTCTTATAATTTGTACATAATAATTCAAGTTGAAGCATTCAAATAATTGAAATCTTATTGAATATCATAACTTGGATTGTTAAGTATCAGAGTTTAGAAGACGTTAATCTGAAAAACAATAATAAAAATAAATATTCCGTATTACCTGATTGTCATGCCCTATTCTCATTTTTAACAATTTTCCTACATTCTCCATTTCAAGACTGATGTTGTCAGTTATTCCTTGAGAAAACCGATTGCTGATCTTTTCTAATAAATAACTATTTGTCACACCATCTGTACCAAAAAGTTGGAGATTTACGCAACAGTCTGTTCCAGCTTTATCATCACTAGCTGTAGATATCTTCAAATGATAAGTTACTTCTACATAATAGAAGATAATTCATGCAATACAATTTCTTAGAAATAAACTGATTTGATTACAATTGATGTTTACTATTCCATACAATAAACAACATTGTCAATTTTAGTAAACATAATTACTCTTCATTATTATATTTTTAATAACACAATATTGATAGGAAAATTGAGACTGATTTAACTTACAGTTAACTTTTAAAGCAAACAAGTGCATAACAGCAAAATCGAAGTGACGTGAAATTATTTTAATTGTTAGAATCGCACATGCTACGACTTAAGAACTGTATTTACAAAAATTTTAATTACTGAGATGGTAGGAACAATTTAAGAATAATTTCTATAGCACATTAATACCAGTAAAGGTACCTGAAAAACTTATGGAGGATTAGACCAAAGTTTTGTCTAGGTATTGGATATATTGACAGTGGATACTTAATGCCCCCACTAAGAATTTGGTATAGAACATTTTATTCAGAAATCTAGTAGAATACTATTATGATAATGTTTTAACTGAACCATTAGTTAACGAATAATTTAAGTTTTAAACAGTCTGAAGAAGGCTTAGTATATTAATACGTTATGCTTCATACGGAACGCGAATTTCCATAGATCATTGACACCGTTGTGAGAAATCCTATACTGGGTAAAGAAACCTTCCAAATAATTTCTACTTTAACAGTACTCCACAGAATGAATGTTAGTAGTAGAAACTATATTGAATAAATAAGAAATCTTCCCACTATATCATTAGTCTAGATATTTAAAATTTGCAAATATGAACTACAGAAATGACATAGTAGGTCATATAACTGAATTTCTCATTAGAACGATAAAAGTATGGTGCTCAAAGGTAGCAATGTAGTATTTGCTTAATTTTGTTAATTCTCATAATGGCCTATAATTAATTATCAAAATAAGGAATTATCTACTTTACTAGTGAACAAGTTAGTGATTAAACGTAATGTGTTTCAAATAGTCTTCAGATGAAAATTGCATTTAAAATGCCTATTAATGTTAGTTTACTCAATCAAAAATGACAGTATGTTATAGTGAATTTCTATTCACGACAGAAAATTCCTAGAAATGTGAATATATTGATGTACTTTGGGACGCAATTCAATTCTTGACGGAAGCATAGTTCATGAGATCAGTTAAGTTTACAACTCTGAAGTCTAAACCTTACGAAGTACTTACGAAGTTCTATTATCATTATATATATATACATACATATAATCATTATATATATATATATATAATAGCTGTTTTAAATCCTAGTCGTCTTATGTGTAATATATTTGGAATGTAGTCCAAAATCTTCATCACACAAAGTGATTTCTATATATCTTAAACATGTGAAGTTAAATTTCATGTTTATCAATGTAATGCTTTACAAGATGTTCAGCTGGTGAAGATGAGAAGGAAAAGCTGTTTATTAGTCATAACTGTAGCAGAAATCATCTAACATAGTTGAAGCAAACTGCGTACAGCTGTTGGAGACTGGTACATGTGATATACCAAAATGACTGAATAATTGGTGAAGATTCTATATAATAGCATATAAAGCAAGAGTTTATGGGAATCATCTCCGGTTATTTTGAATAAGCGTCGATGCATATTATGAAATATACAAGCAAAATCAACGTGAACGAGCGACCAGCGTTTAGTAAGGGGCTGGCCAAAAATTGATAAACACCAAAACTATGTTTAGGATGTTTTCACAGGAACTTTTGCAGAAAGGTTTGAATTGTCTAGATCAACAAAACACGAATATATCCAACAAATTTATTTTTAACTTACTTTCCTTAAACGTAAATACGTTACGATCTGACAATTTTATATTACACACTCGTTTTTTATCACCACGATTTGCGGATAGCCATTCTTTGAAGTCAACAAGATACAGTTTTCCAAGTGTCGGGAGTGATACGTATAAAGATTGCATGAACCAACCCATGGAGGGGCTTTCCGGAGCATCATTTCCAACCTACAGCAGAATTTTTAATGGGAATTTAAAAACTGCAACTAAACAAGAAACGTCTATTTATGTAATAAAAATTTCTACACTGTTATATAACTGATAATGCATTTTTATTTCCAGAACCATAACACAATAAGTATGTGGTCTAATTTTATCAGCACCTAGCTAGCTGCAGTGAAAAGTTTGCATTCGGATGAAGAATAACACATATTTTAGGAAGCTTGATAAAGCTTTATTGTAAATTATGTGAGAAAGTTCTAACGCTAACACCTTTGGCTCGTTAGAAACAAGCTGACAGAAACAATACAGGAATATTTCTAAAATAAAGTGTTACTAAAAGGCTAAGAGAGAAACTAAGTTATTTTGATGTTAAGTTTTTGACGACAGCCATTAATAATTCAAAATGCATATTTCTGAGCGGCCTAAGACTGAGTAACTATTGTCATAAGGATATGCAGTCAAATGAAATATCATGAATTGATACTTTTAACACAGACAAACTTTTGATGCCTATTTACTAATTCAATTAGCAAATACATAATAATTACACGGTCGTTGATTTAAACTGTGATTTTTTCTTAAGTAAGAGGCTGATAGCGAATAAAACTTTAATGACACTTAGATAGACAAAAAATAATCTCACCTGTATTTCAGTCATATCGTTAATTTTAGCACCGAAAAATCGGAAATGTTTTGTAGTTCCTCGTTTTAACACTGTCCTGTTATAACAGTCTGATAGAATAAACTTTTCTGAATTCTGTCTGTTATTACCAACACAACAAATCCATACAGGGCCAGGTGTCCCAGCTTTTTTGTCTGACCCAGTGATAACAGTAACCAAATACGGAACAGCTTGCGAGATAATAATTCAAAAAAGAAAGACGTGTTCAATTTGTTAATACCGTTAGCAAAATTAGATGAACGCATTCTATTAGTGACCATCAATTGAACCTAGTAAAGGCGGTATACTCAGTAAGGCTTAAAATAGTCGTTTATTGAAACGCATACTAACGTTAAGTAACAGGATGATGGCTATTTCTAATGCATAGTAATCATTTCTTTAGTTTTATAATATGGCGTGAATGAAAAGGAGCCTATTCTACAGTCTCATAGAAAATGAAAATGACTAGTAGTCAGTGCTTAATTATCTAGAAAGCAGTTGCCTACATTTTCTCTATAATTTTCTTTATAGTCACCCTCGATACCAATGTAATCATTGTCTATGTTTATAAACCTACTTATAGATACTGTAGTTATAAAATATAATAGAAAGCTAAAAATAATGTATATTTGTGCCCGACCTAAGAATAAAAATGTGATATTTCTTTATGGATTTCGAACTTTAAGACATTCAAGCACTTAACAGTAACAAAACAACACAATGTGAGTAATTCGAAATAACAATAAAGCAAGATCTTAATATTATGTATTTACTTTCAAATAGTTTGTTTCCTTTAGACTGAACAGGCGTACTATCATTTAGTACGACAGCTGGTGAGTCATGTCCTTTAATACTTTCGGCTGTAAAGAATCTATCCAAGACACCATCATCATGTTCGGTGGATAACCAAACTTCGCAATTAAATGTGTAATTCACTAAATGATGAGTATCACCAGGACGATCTTTTAAAACATTTGAAATTTGAGATTTTGTTATGTTGAAAACTTCGATTTTTGATAAATACCATGAAGGATTAACACCTGTATTATCATGTCGTATACGAACTTTGTTAATTTTCCCTAAATCAACTATCTCCATCTGAAATATATCTGTCTGTAAAATAAAAATAAATTTCATATAATTGATTTTATACGAAAAATAACGTTTATATACAATAAACATTTCATTAAATCAAGTGACGGGAGAAAGAGAAAAAAAATGTCACTTTCTACTCGGAAATGAACTCTTCTCTTCGAAATTTGTCGTAATAAATGTGTTTGAAAAGACGATGAAAACTTCACGATTTCACAAGGCAGGTAGTTTTAATGAAGCGTAGCTTGTACATAATGCAACAGTCTACATAAGAAAATTAGTTTTAGTCTTTTCTACAAATAAAATCAGAATGTATTGATCATTTAAAAAATTTTATTTTGATAAACATTCAGTTTATTTACAAGAATCTACATGCTAACGCATTGTAAATAATCACTAATTCGATGTTATGTAAGTTAAAAACATCGTATGCACCGATTTTATTTATTAATGTCTGATATTCATCAGTAATGAGTAACTGTTATCGAATGAAGAAGTAGTAGATGTTTATATACGTGTGAAAATGTTTTGATGCTGGATTGTTGGCTCAATACTTAGTACTGATAAACCATTAGTGATTATTTAAAAGTTATAACATGATAATAGGAATTTAAAAATCTAAAATTGTAATTTATATTCATGAATTTTGCTGCACAGATCAATGTTGTCGAATTCAAAATATAAGTAGTAGTTGCTGTAGTAGTAGCAACAGTAGTATTTGTTTTCAGGAATCACAAATGCCAATTTAAGATAAAACTATCATATTAAGATTAAACTTATATTATCTGTTTCATTTTACTGAGTATATTTGTTATACAAAAATGTTTTTTTGTAGAATTTGATTTCCACCAAAAATTTATTTTATTAAATTTAATCGTTATCATGAGTATGTTTACTCCATGATACTCAAATGTAATGGCAAAAACTACTGAAGTGTCCCATAATAGGACTATACAGTTGTCTAGTACTCCTAGATGATCAACAGTTGTTTGGTTCAGACCAATTCGTGATATCAGAAATAGATATTTGAAATCATGAACTTCAACACAATATGTTTTGCCTGATTCAGTAATATTAAATGATTATTTAAAGTAAATTATTAATAGTAAAATTCATCATTCTTTAATCATTTTGCATAGATTAATGAGAACTTTAATGACACTAACCTGTCCACGTTCAAATTTGTTTCGATGTGTAAGAGATTTTGTCAGTTTACGTTCACCACTATCACCATTAACACCATACAGTGTGAGATAAACGGAGGCATCAGTTCCAGCAAACGTCTTGTTACCAGTTATTATTCTGACTTCATAAGTATTCATTAACCATTTTGGTGTGATTTGTTTTTCTAATTGTATTTTACCGTTTTGATCTTGAATGATATGACTTGGGATAAGTTCACGTTCCAAAGCAGCTTGATCCATATTACATGAAAGCCACTTATTACATGGAAATACGTATGTAACAAAGACCTAAAATATTTACATTCATTAGAAAATTTGACCTGATTACAGTTTATAACTTACATTTTCGTGGATTTACTCATATATTTGCTTAAAATATGTTAACTGTTAATAGTAAGATGACTGTAATTTTGTGGATAGATAGTTTGTGCTGGAGAGACTCCTATTAAAACAAAATGTTGTGTACTTCATGCTTAGCTTTCTATTGAGGAACAATAAAGAGGAGTCATTTTCAGCTTTGTATGCTTCATCTTTATTATTAACTTACCGTGTTTTATTAAAAAACAATACTAACTTCAGCAGAAATTTTGCACATACGTAACAGTTATCGCTTAATAATATATTACGACAATTTACCTGTGGTTCTAGCTTCGTCGTTTGATGTTGGAGAAACGGTTTCATTAGCAAGTTATTATATAATCAGTCTCAGTTATTCTAATAATTGTGTTGGGCAATTTTGCCATCAAAGAATCATACTAGTTCAAGTTTATCACTTTAACAAGCATATTTCAGCTGTCTGGAACAACCACGACGGTAAGTTATGTGTTCCATTGAGTCCAGTGAATAAATCAGAGGTTTATTACGATTTAAATCTGAGCAACAGATGATTTGATATTTTTATCAAGAACAATATCTTTTGTTCTGTAATAATACTGGTCTCAGGCTACTAAAGATTACTAGGTTTGAAATTCATATCAGAAAGTACGTTATTACGGAATATTTTTTTATGTAAAGAAGTAGTAATTCTCACCATTAACTAACACCGATTTGAGAAACACTGAGAGACTAGAAGTAGTGAGTGGCAGTTTTCTTTCTAATTTTTCACTCTTCAACAACCTTTGAAAAAGAGATCATTCTTTATAGTCATTGCAAGCGGCATGATACTTTCAGTACATCACATAGGAAAACAACATCGTTACTAAGTGTTATCAAGAGTGTTGAATTCGATTTTGATATTACTAATTGGTCTGAGCTAGATAATCATTGAAAAGCAGGAAGTATGAAATAATTGTTTTATTCTAGTATGAGGCTATTCAGCAAAGCACCTCGACAATCTCACCAGTGAATTCAGTTTAGGACCTTCAGGCTTTTCTGTGAACGCCTAACTAATAGACCACCTAGGAGGCTTTCAGGAGTTGATGTTTTTGACACAATCACTTCGTGATATATTTGATCTGACACGTCAATTTTCGTAGCTAGGTAACTACCTCATACCCAAAACGGTTAAACTCCCTAGGTCAGCTCTTCGCATTAGTACTCAAGAAATTATCATCACAAGTTAGTTGCTGATGAGCTGATGCCGATTATCTATTACTAGACACACTAGTTACTAAATCCGGTATTATTATTAGAGAAATTATTTATTGACCTTTTTAAAACGTATAGAACTTGATTATGAAAACAAGAGTAAATAAGAAAGTGGAATATATAATACTCCTTCTTACATTTTGACGTGTTTTGATTTTTCTGATTTCAACTTTATTCAAATGCCAATCAGTTGCACTGCCTTATCATTATGCCATATTCTTAGTTTACTGAATGGTTCTTGTAACTCTTCTAATTCCATATAGAATGTATCAATTTTGTTACGTTGAAATCTGTGTTCACCATCATCGTGTAAACACCTTATGGAGCTTGATAATCCATCATTTCCATATAGCTGAATATATACACTACTTGTTGTTTCTGCTCCAGAAATATCACTTGTAAATGTTTTGATTTGATACGTAATCACTGAAAGTATAAAAAATATTCGTTGAACAATTTGGTTTTATTATTTATACTGACTTTTAACATTTGCTATTGTTTTGACACCTTATTTCAATTTATTATCATAAGATGTGATCAGCGAAGCAAAGTATGAAATATGACAGAGTATTCCTTAGTTGTGTGCTAATGTAAACAATTTCCAAATTTGTTTCTTCACGTTGATCTACCATTTTAAATCTACAGTAATGTCACTTCATTATCACTATGTATAAGATTACATAACAATTTTGTTTGTGTCTAGTTTCACTCCTGTATCTATATTGGTTTATTTTCCGACATTTTTTTAAACTCAAATTGACAAGTGCATGACAATATTAAATCCAATTTTATACAAAGCGGAAAAATTTCAAACTAAAACGTTACTACGCATTATCAAGTTTTAGAATGCACCACTTGTTTCATGTAAGATACGACATATTTATTATACAAGAAACAGTGATAATATGTTTGTGTAACTTTCTAAAATATCTGTAGTTGCTTAATTTATGTACAAGCTCATTAGTCTATATAACTAATAAGTGAGTGATTAAGCTAAGTAATTACCTATTCATTTTCATAGGCGTAGTGACAAGTGTCTGAATCACAAATTAATCTTCGTTTTCCTATCAACATTAATTAAATATATAAGTTGTCTATACGATATCATTTATATAAATGTAGTGTACATTTGAAATTAATATTTCTTTTTAAATTTGTCTAGGTTTCAGTAAACGATTATTAACTATTAAACTGCGGAGGTTATATCTTATAAGTGCGTATTATATCACATCTACTGTGCTTTACTAGATTGTAGAATATTCATCTAGTATATCTTTGTTTACACTCTCTTTATTTAAATCGATACCTAGTTAACCAGTCGGTCATATTAGTTGCTACGATGGCTGGATTACAATTCAACTATAATACCATAAATAACGCTCATTTCCCATATGATTTATAGCTTTTTTTTGGAATGTTCAAAAATATTGTTATTAACATATATTTGATATAAATAATACTGTATGCTCACTTGTAACTAATAATAAGTAATATGTATATCTAAAATAATTCTCATTAAAGCTATTCTCCATTATGTAGTCGCGACATTTACTTACTAGGTTTGACGAATGATGTACCTTTCGGATCAGGGTACAACACTAGTTCAGGATGCTGTGATGTGATCCATTGGTTACATTCGAACTTCCATAAAAGTCCTAATTTCTTTGCTTCAACTTCAACATGTTCAAGGAACCATTTAATAGATCCTCCACCGACATCTAAATCTATTCTAAAATAATTAAGAATAGTTGAAACTTTAATTCAAACCTCATTTTGTTGATATTGCCAATATTAATTGCTTTCACAATAAAATCTGATGTTTGACCAGGCTGAAATTTATTGACCATTGCATCTTCTTTTTCAATGCTTGTTTTATAAAGCCTAATATTTCCAGTGAAATCCTTATCACCATAAAGTTGTACTTGAACATTGGCGTCTGAACTAATATTGGATTGAGATCCCGTATGAATACGTATATGATATATTGTACTTTGATCTGTAAAAGAATAATTATTATTACCATATAATTTGATAAGTCTAAACTGGTAAAGATAAAGATTTATAAATCAACAAAATATATCATAAATGACAGTCTTAATTTATAGCTGTTACGAATTTAAGTAGTAGATTATAAGTTAATAAAGTAGAAAACCACTGAGTTATGAAGAAAACATAAATTTCATCCAGCGAAGAGATCTCTTCCCGGTAACTTCATTTCAACAAACGTACAACTGCATATATATATATGATGATAAGATATAACGATGACTAGTCAAGCACGGCAGCAAAAGGAATGGTGTTCGTTAAAATGACAACCACGAATAATCGAATATAGTAATGACAACCAAAAATGTATAATGTTATTCTTACTTAGGCCATTGCACTGGGGAGTAAAAACTCCAAACTTACGTTAAATATGCCACAGTATATGAATCTCAAAATAGATAACAAGATCACGATAGGTAATAATATTATAGTTAGGTTATACAATAAGATAAATGTATCTGCAATGCGAATGGAAACAAGAGTCCAAACAAGAGTCCAATGAGAGAGACAGTATATGGAAGACATGTACGGAATATTGTAAAACCAACAAGGTTTTCGTTATTGTGTATTATATATATATATATATACATATATAGTTGTACAGCTACAAAAATGAATAATTTGCATTTGTATTCATTGCTTCATCTCACTATCCCCAAATTTTATGGAATTCAAAACAAATGAGACTTTACTTAACTTCATTAGTACTCCTACTCAAGAATAGCCATTATAAACGAATAAAAGTAGATTTAATAAGTAATAACTGGTGATAATTCTGAATAAATGTGAATAATCAGCATAGTGTCATCTGAAATAAATTTACCAATAATTTGATAAAAAGAAGTACACATAAACTCAATTTAATAAGAAAGCTATCTTGGTAAACCTAAAATAATTTAATCAGGTGGCCTATAGTTATCATTGACTGGTTATCCAGTGTGTTTCATTTCATTATGCAAAAGTGGGCAAGTGTTTAAATAACTCATTTTTCATAAATATCTGTGGTAAGTTGAACAAATTCACTTAACATTCTTAAGAATATTCGAGTTGCTGTTAATTCTGAGGATTATTGTCTTGATATACAAAATACTAGGTTTAAAGTTTCCAGTCAGTTATCAATGCTTTATGTAAATGACAGCAGAAGTATTGAGACAATATTACTTATCACTCTACAGTTCATATAAATTTGGAGGCACTTTAAACTTTGCCATAACAGGTCATCTATAACACGCCAAGTTAGAAATGAATGCAACAAGAATTGATTTTATTCAAGCATTTACTTCTGCATATCTATTAAACAACTTGTAAACAAACTTTGGTATAAATCATTGTCAATCATGTGCAGCTGGCTTTGTGCTTTAGCTTACACATTAAATATACTTATATGCTTAATGGTCTTATGTATGCAAGCAAGCATACATATGAAGAAATCGTATTAGTATGTATTTACAGATTCCTGTCCTTAAAAATATGTTCATTATTTCTTCTCTGTAAGTAAAATCTGTAATCAGTCTATTGATCTAATAGATTTGAATCAGTTGTTAACCTTTATTTTATTTCCCTATCTCGTCTTCACTCAAATTCACTTGATTGCCATTGAAATCTTATAATGGGTTGTATTTAGTTTGGATTTGTACAAACTCATCAGTTAATGCTGGGTTAAATTGACCTATACTACGGTGTTTTACTCTATTCCATAGTATACTTGTTAGCTAGTATATCAGTGAATTTTGAACCACTTTTATAAATTAAACAAAACCTTTAGTGAAGATAAGTTTTTCCGGTGATTTTATTTTCAGAAACAATTGTCATAACTTATTTTAGTACAGGAGTGAAAACAACTATTATGAGCCTATATTTAACTCACTATTTAAGGATATTTTTAATACCAAGACGAATTTACCGGAAAATGAACTTGCTTAACTTTTTTTGAATCGCAAAAGTGTTAGCGACTAATAAATTAAAGCCGTAAACAGAAACAAGTTGAATGGTCACTCTCTTCAACAATGAACCAGTCTGAAATAAATATCAATGTTTTGCTTCACATTTCATTATATTTTTTTTGTAATATACCACTTGTTAGCTGCATGTAAACTCATTCTTTCCAATGTATTATAGCTGAATACATTTAGCCAACACTTCAAAGTTTCATGTATTCTGAGAGTTTAACCACTTGCGATTAAAAGGTGATTGTATCTTTTAGATGATATCGCTATGGGCTAAACTTAACGAGTCTCTAATGCCATATGTGTACACTAATCAGGTTACCTCTATACAGACACAACGCCAAAATGCAGGCACATCATCCTGGTGAGTATCTAATAAGAAGGAACGAGCGTCACAGATTGCAATGGCCAGCTACAATCCAACTTTATTACTTATCTCATTTCGAATTAACCAAATTTAGCAACACGGAAATGCTCTTAATTGTAGTCAGTTAATATGCTTCCTTTCATTTTTATGGGTCAAGATGATGATGTTTAGATTAAAGCAAATTAAATTTACATGCAGTTTCTTTACAGTTTGCTTATAATTCATGAGTATTCATTTAGTAATCTACTTCTTCTATTAGTGTAAACTGTGTATTTAAACTACCTTAGCAACAATGCATAATGGCAATTTAAAACAAACTTATATTCGCAACTTCATGAGTATACGGCTTTTGTCCTACTCATGGAAAATCTGCTACAGGATTGTATTCTTGTCTTTATCAGTAAGATTGGGGTTGGAAATGCTTATTTCTAGTTTGTTGTCAAATAGACAAACATACTATAATTCAAAGAAGTGGTGGCATCTAATACAGGAACAGCATCCTCATGTTGAAAATCTCAATCATCTTCACCAAATCACTACTACATTTTATTAATCAGTTGAAATTTTAAAAATGAACTGGATTCGAAGCCCGTTCGTCTTTATTCCTTATTAGTTAGCATTTTTCATCTTGATCATTAATTTTGACTTTTCATACATCCAGCAGAAGTGTTCCAACTCAAACGAAATGCTCCTCCTGGATTCCGCTTACTAGTCACAATCCAATCTAAATAATTAGATTGTTTTCGTTGATTGAATTTGTCATAGACTGATGTTGATAGATTGCGCGTTAATTAAGACAATTTATAAACCCATGTCTTTTTCAATAATAATGGTGGCGAATCAAAGAAATCTTGTACATGGTTAGTATGCTTCATCATGCTGTTTCAAGATTAGGTCTTGTGTGTAAACTTACGGCGAAGTTACTATCGTTACACTCGTTTTTAAAGAATGCAAATAAAATACTACATATTGCCTCCCAATCATAATGACTATTGTACTTTTAGATAATATCAGCTTCATTAAGTGTTTGATCATTCACCATGGGTTTTGTTAGGAAAATTAGATGAAGTCCATAATATCAGCTCTAAAGTGCAAAAACGTATCGGTATCAATAAACCGTAGTATGATTGAGATTCGCTGATCTCATAAAAACATGAAATTCAAATTCAGGCTTACGAATTGATTGAAAAGGGACTTTTTATCAATGAATATCGGTCCAAAGGTGTAGTGGGTTTGGTGTTCGCCAACCTGAAGTCCCTGGGGCGGAATCTAGTCCCATACCAAAACCAAACAACTATTTAGTGCTCGGCGATTTTTAGTGACACTCTACCAACATCAATCTGTTACGAATCTTTAATTAAAACTATATCGAAAGAATACCTTGATAAGTCCAGTTGATTATATTCTCATATACACAACTCTGCTATACAAATTTTAGTTGCAAAAGTAAAATACTTAGTGATACATCAAAATTTCAACTGGAACCAACCTTCCAGAATGAGCCTAGAATCATCAACAATATCTTGACCAGACTTCCATCTTTCAAGAATGTTTGGTAAAGCAACGGAAAGTTCACGCGTAATTAAACCATCAAACGTTGTAGCAGATAGCCATTGATAACATGGAAAAAGATAGTCTATTTTCTTTTGTTGAGTAGTTTCACGTATTAGAACATAATCTAGAAACCATCTGGGTTCGATTCCTGTATTGGTATGTCGTATTCGTATTTTCGTTAATGACCCCAAACCGATTGCATTTAACTGAAACCAACGTAAAATTTAGTGTAAAGCGTCAATTATATTTTTGTTCATTAAAATGTTCATAAATTTTCCAATGGAAAATAGAATGAATTACGTATTGAAGTTGGATTGTGACTGGCAAGTGGAATCCAGAACGCGCGTTTCGTCCTATTTGGGACTCATCGGCTGGATGTACCTGCATCCCAATGTTGATGTTCACAGTGGGATTCGAACCCAGTTCGTTTTGTGTCGAACGCCACTGCGTTCACCACACTGGGATGCAAGTACATCCAGCCGATGAATCCCAAATAGGACGAAACGCGCGTCCTGGATTCTCCTTGCCAGTCACAATCCAACTTATATAATACATTTTACTGTATTCTCATATGATACAATCTATAGTACTTATAGTTTATTGAATGGAACATGGGATGTTTATATAACCAGACGAAGTTTCACCTTTTATGAATGAAAAAACTTACGTCAAATATATCTTCATGATTTTGTTCAAACTTATTATTATGATGTGATTTTGATGCTGATAAATGATATTCTTTTGATTCACTGTCTATTCCAAACATTGTTAGATAAACATGTGAATCAGTGCCAGCATATTTACGATCACCAGTTTTCACAATTACTTCATAATAAGATTCTATTAATTAAAATGAGTAAAGATGACAATTTGTCAACTATTCAATAAACATCAAGATGAATATTTATGTTTTATTTTATGTTTGTGTCTTGAACTATTCAAAATATATTAATTAAGTATAGATCTTTATTAATTATTCAGATAGCATCTTCTAAAGGCAGGAAAACGATCAAAAGAGTATAAAGTAGAGTTTTAACCGAGCATTAATTGTACATAACTACTATCACATTTATCCCTATCATTTTTAATTTGTTCAGGAATAAGTTTCCAAAGTATCTATTCACTTGGATTTTTATTCTAATCACCGACACTGCCATTTTTATATGATTAGGCAACAGCATACACCATATTTTCTTCTAAGTTGGATATTACTCAATAAAATGTACCGTAACTATAAAGTGCTATACTATTATCGAAGTTCGTTTCATTTGTTTGCAGTAAAACTACTAGTGGAAAACATTTTCAATACACTGGTAACATTTATCCTAAAGATTGTTTCTTTCCAGAGAATATCACTTTAGTTTAGTTTGGCTTACCCATAAGATTGTGTAAAGGTTTACCACTTTCAGTGGATGAGAATGTTTCACAGTTCATTTGTTTATTGTCGTACTGTTTTGACAACCATGTATTGAAAAAGAACCAATAATTTTCAGCTCCTTCTGCATCTTTTATTTCTTCAGGGATTGTAATTCTAGGAGACGAATTACTAACATTTTTATCGTTACGAAGAGTATTTAATTGGTTAGCATCCTTTTCAGAAAATGTATGATCTATGTGGGAAGTTAAAAATAAATCTAAATCAATCAGTATCACAAAATATACTTCCGTACTAACCTATTTCCCATTGAAAATGTATCTACTAATATGCCATAATAAAAACTGAAAGCTGATATTTAGAATGAATTAAAAGGCTATCATTAGTATTTTGAGATTCGATATTCCTCGGAAATATATTTCAGTGTTAGTGAACCGATAAAATCCTATGATCAGTGTAACATTATCAATCTTGTCTCATTTCACAGTGAATTATACAAACAAATTTTGATTGTTCATTAAATTAAACTAATAATAAGACTATCGATTTTACTAACGATATTGGGCACCATTAAATAATATACACATGTTCACTATAGTTCCTTTGCAACTCACGTAGTTACAGATACGAACAACTTAATACAATAATTAGATAAAATGAAACATATTTCACTACCTTATTTAAGGTTTATTCTCAGTTGTAAAATTACATTTTTATGTAGCTAGGGTATAATCACCTTTGAAGCTGGCTTATTATAAAATCATCTTATATTTTTAATTTTTCACATTTCAGCCCTAACAGAGTATAAAATGATTCCATTTACTAGAGATGAATAAAAATTTTAGTTCATGACCCCATCCCCGAAAATAGTAAGTGTCACTTACAAAACGCAGATAATAAATCTAAGACAACTCAGCGAGCATGATGCAGTCAAAATTCAGTTGTACATGTTTTACAGTAGTAAGTACTGGTAGTGCAGTTTTATTTACTTAGAAAATAGTTTAAATTCGTGACCAGCCTAATTACTAACGAGTCTCAAACTAAAATTAAATAAGTATCGAATGCTGTCTAGGTTACAAAGATATTTCGGTTAAGGCCATTTGGTGATAAAACAGTTTTCGTGAAGTAAACTCACAGACATGTATATGGTTTAGCCTAATTGCCTATTGATAAACTTGATCAGCTTAACTTTCGTGAACAACGATTTGGTAGAAAACTTGGTATCATCATCCAGAGTCATTAGATTATTATGTACTTATATACACAAGGCATACTGACCTTTTGACGGTTGACCCGTTAATGATCTAATTGCTGTGGTTGTTGGAGAACGATCCATTATTTGAAAGAAGTTAGATGGCTTTCTAACGAGAACTTTTTCCAAGAACCATCCATCAGATACACCTGTACCATCACGCTCAATTATTAATTTCTGCAAAGGTCCTATATCAGGGGCGAATATCTTGTAAAAAGAAAATAATTGGAAATAGGTTTATTGTCAGAATATACATGGTAAAATACGAGACACGCCATTAACAAATCACAGATTCGCTTTGTTCTAGAAATAGGATAAAATATGCATCCTGAATCCAATTGCTTGTTAACATTTAAAACAACAAAGAAATATATCATCGTTTGACGACTTCGTAAATTTTTTCAAGAAACTCAACAACACCTTATAAAAGAAACTGTTTTCAAATATTAAAAGTCTCCATTATGTAAAATGGTTACTTACACGAAATACTTCAGGTTGACCAAATTTGAAAGTGTGTTTTGCTTTTGATAACTGAATAATTTCAGTTTTTCGCTTTAGCGGTGTTCCAAATAATTGAACAGTGACAAAGCATTTTGTCTGACTTCCACTTTTATCACCCGTGAATACTATAATTTCGTAAGGCATCACTAAAGATGTTTAATAAATTGAATTAGTCTTTAATAAATATGCATTGCTTCTATGACTACAAATTACTACAAATAAAGACTCTTTGATATCATGTTGTTTACTACATACCAAAAATACGTTCTTTAATTGATCCTGAGTTTTTAACGAAATGACACTGAAACTATCACTTATGAATTATACACGCACTCGTTTGTTAGTAATCATATTAATTAGTAGCTCGTCAACTAGAATGAATTATAATGACTTTTACTAATCATATGTATGTAATAAATCAATGTCAACTACAAAGAATTGTAATTCAGGTTCATCTCTACTTATTACTCCTCATAAATAATCTATTCTAGTTGTTAGACTTAGTCACATTTTTATTTTATTCTCTTTCCTTCGACGTTTAACGAATGTCATTACGTAATTGATTTACAGCTGTAGTAGATGAATTCCTCCCTAAGTTCATCTAAATCTTTTCGTTAAACACAAAAAATGCATGCTAATACTTAATCTGATTATTATAGTACAGCTTTTAATTTTTTCATCAGTATTTCACATTTTTATGATCATATGATATTGGTTGTGTGCTCTTATTAAAGCTAAAGTAGTCCAAAGAGATTCATACTCTAATAATCTATTATTTATCACAAACTGCTCTGACATTAATGGTTGAGTCAGAACATATGATGAACTGTCAGTCAGTTTGAAAACATCTTCCTATGGTATGTATTCATGATACTTGTGTTTTAATCACTTCTGTTACTTATTGTTTTGGGTTTAGTCTGTGTGTTGGATGGAGATTACCTAATCTATTTTTGAATATTGTCACCAATATCTCATAAGATCATTTAAATGCAAATAACATTATATATATAGTTATATTGTGTTATTTAATGACTTAGAACTTGTACTAATTCAATGTTTAGTCATATTGGTAATTGTAACTTTGTAATCCACAAAAGCATCCAAGATTCTTTAATTTGTATAGATTGAAAGCGAAATCATATGCTAGGGTCTCAAGTGATACATCATCTGTAAATCACAAAATTATATCCTCTTAAAATAATAATCTACACATATAGTTCTTTGTAAATGCATGTTACTAAATACAGTATGTAACAGAGTATAGAAAGTTGTTTACATTCTTAATTTCGTTTGTGGTAATAAATTCCCACACCCGTGTTTTCATTTAGTAAATTAATCATGTAATTTAAGTTTATTCGCAGATTTAAAGGAGCGGTAATTGTCAAAACTATGTTCCACTTCAATAAACTTTAAGTAATGGGAATAATAGCATTCTGCTAATTTGTAACTCCATCAACATAAATAAAATGTATAATAATTTCAATATAATAATAACTGTAATATTTTGAATCAATAAATTTTCCTGGGACTAAAAGTCATAAATTCATTTTCCTTACTCCGTTCAATATTATTGATGCTTGTAGACTGTAATTCTAATGACAGTAAGCCATCAGCTTCATTTTTAGATAACCATCGATTTACACGGAATACATGTCGACGTCCAAGATAATAGTCAATCACAGTCACTTCATCTAAAAACCAACCAGTAGTTGGGCTAATACCGTCATGCCAGATTTTGATTTTCTTTATCTGAAATCAATGGAAATTTTACGTTTCATTTCGTTGTATTGATAAAATAATGGCGACGACAAAACAGAAGTAGTGTGCTCTATAAACTACATTAGAAACAATAAAATGCCACAGAATTACTCATTCAATATTCGGTTACTCATTAGACTTCAAGTGACGTAATATTTATGCATTTGTAAATGTAAAGCCTGACAAAGGATTCACCGAGTAAAATTGTTCGCTTCAACATGCTTTAATCCGTAACACTTATAATAATAATCTTAGTAATTATATGTTCTTGTCTAAAAGTTCAGTATATTTCCAATCATGTTCTACCAGACTTCATGGCTTTATCATAAAAAAAGTCCACTCTCATTATGTTGACACTTAATACCTTAAAGCTTCTTGATCTTCATTCTGGATAGTAGCATACCCTTCGTCTCACATAAGAGATGTTTTCGTTCCCCCGGAAGGAAGATAATCACAAACGATTATTTATTCCTGATGAAGTAAAGAAATGTCCAGGCAAGGAAAGTGAGACGTTCTGAAACTAAAGTTTTTCGCTAGCTACCAAGAATGAAGCAGTATTTGTCACACAGAATCAGCCAACCAACGGCAAAGGCTTACCAACAAGATACCATGTTTAATGTAGCCAATATGATTCAATACTTTTACAGAAACAATAAAGTATTAATTTAGGTCTTACTTTTGAATTTGAAATTTTTTAAAAATGTCAGCAAATGACGATCGTCATGAAATTTAGTCTGACAAATGACCAAGAAACATATTATTGTATAAACCAGATTTCTTAAACAATCAAGATATTAAAAAGAATTGGTTTTGTGTAACAAAAACTCTGAATCTATATAATCTGTTAAAATTATGAATAAAGCCAAAATGTCTGTTGTGTATTATATTATTTTATTCTGCATAAACAATCAGTAAACTTTATGTCTCTAGAACATTCTTCGGATCATAATAATCTAACTGAAACAATACCAAACAATCTCTTTCTATATATATATATATATATATATATATATAATGTTTTCCTAGCATCATAAATTAAACCAAGCTTACTTCGCCAAGTTTTCCACAAGGTAAAATGAATTCTTCACATTTTCCGGCTTCAAACTTTGTGACATCTGTGTCTTTGTGTTTAAGTTGCATATCCCTACTTTCACCTTGTGATCCATACAAATGAACAAATACATTTGCAATAGTTCCAGCATTACGACATGAACCTGTTAATACTCCTACATTATATGCAATAGCTTTAGATAAAACATACAAGACAGAAATAATTTCTTAGTACGCATACAATTTACAGTTCAATTAAAAAGTGAATTTCATATTGTTGAATGTAACCTAATAAAAATAAATTATTGGATAAATTATTTATTAGTGAATTATCAATTTCCTTTAAAATTTTCAAATATTTACGAATTTTATTGGTTTCAACACTCTATAAAACTAAATGAAATATATTTAGATCTAATTAATGTGTTTTCACTGAGTTTCCTTTATGAAACAATCAATCTGTCATGACATGTCTATCTTCAAGGCATTGCAAAATAGCTAAACAGGTCTATTCCAATATTCACTGTCCATTTTTGTTTACAATACTTGCTTCAAAAAACGCAACGTCATTCCAACTGCTTCATTTTACTAGTAGTATACATATATATCATAATAATCCTATATATTGCAAACTATTTAAAATCAATCTCTTAAAATGCTGTTTATTATTGAAGCACTTGTACATCAGCATATTACTTAAATTACTGCCACTGTAAACCAATAACATATATTTACATAGAAGTCATAAGTTTTGGAAAAACATCCTCCGTTACTTTGTTTAATTTTTCATTGAAATTATCAGTCACTATAGTTACTATCAACATACAGAATTATGGTAAATAACTTCAATGCAAAGTCATAAATAAGTGTTAATTATCTACTAAGCATACCTTATTAGATATATATCTTTATGATCTAAAATTGAGGTTGAGGTAAAATATTGATTGAGGCTACTAAAATAGTGATTATTCACTAATGAATTCCGAAAATACTACTATAGTGGTTTTTTTGTACTTCAATGATATATTGCTTGATGAATCCATTTTAATGTAGCTAAAACTATGAAACAGTTGACTACGTTTTCATGAGTCTGAAGGAATTGCTTTTGTATCATTTTACGTACTTGTATACATAATAATGAACCTCGGATAAGAGTCTTCAACTTTATTTTTAAAGAAGTTCATAAACTGTAACTTCAATGAAGAGCTAATCCAAAATTATCGAATTGTTCACAAAATATCTCATATTATTATCAGTTTACATTTCATTTTGTGCAAATATTTTATTCAGTTCCTATTTATGTTTATCATCTTAAACGGGAAAATCGACTGAGCTGTAAAAATTTATAGTTCCATTATTGTGACAAAGTATTTTTTTGATAATCAGAAAAGACAACAAAATTTATCAGATATATTTGTATCATGCAATTCGAACAATCTGTTTATACATAAACTTGTCAAAACGCCTAATAGTTACAGACCAAAGCAGAATAGCATATTAACTTCTCTTCATTTTAAAACATTGAAAGAGTTACGAACTAATTTTGATGTAGTTCTGCGGAGACCTGGAAGGATCTACAGTGGATGTGTGATTACAAGTAAAGTAAAATGTCAACTATCCTCAGCAATGAAAGTAAATTTGTGCCTGACGTTAAATTTGATGGAATCAATAAACTAGAAGGTGAAGTAAATTCATGAAACTATTGAATATGATTAGTATTAATAAAGAAGAATCTAATTTCTTAAAATCTTTTGGATTTGAATACCTACATTTATATGGATCGCCAAAAATTCATAAAATTAGCAATCCTCTATGTCAAATTTTATTCTTGTGTGGTTCACTGACGCATAATCTTATAAAATGGCTAGCGAAATTGCGTAATTCTATTCGATGGAGATCATGTAAATATTTTTTGAAGAATTCATTTGAGTTGGTCGATTATTTATGTGATATTAATAACCAAGAAAGGATTATGCGTTTTTTCGACGTAAATTCTTTGTTTACTAATGTTTCTCTAAAATAGACTAGTGGTTGTATCACGTCAAGCAATCTTATATTGCTTATTCCCTTAACATTACGTAAAGATTGATTATTGGCATATACTGACAAAGTTAACTTCACATTTGACTGTGAACACTTGCTCCGGATTGGCACAATTGCTATCAATAGTCATTTGAAACAATTATTAGCTGATGAGTATATGGCATATATGGAAAATCCAGATAGCGATTCATAAGAATATATACAAGTCTTTACATAATGTACGCTGATAATGCTATAGTCATTTGTGATAAATTCGAGGATGGAAACAGTTTATTAAATATAGTGGACTCTTTCCAAAACCACATTATATTATCATGTGAAGTGGAGATGAACAACTAACTTCTGTTTCGAGATAGATTAATCAGTCGGAGGGAGGACGGTTCAATCCAACGTCCCATCTACAAAAGCCTACATAGAGTGGGCGGTATCTGGACTTTCATAGTTATTATCAGGTACAATATAAAAGAGGTTTATTAAAAGGCTTTAATTAGTAGGATCAAGTATGTTTGCATAAATAGCACTGCTCAATTAAGCAAAAATTGGTTAATTGCAACAGTGGTTTCGAATGAACATCTAAAAATGCTTATAAATCGTTAGTTTAGCAATAATAATAGTATGTTGAAACGGATTATATTTCTACATGGATTCTGATTACCAACTACAATCCAATTCAAAAAAATACTACTACATTTCTTGCTCCTACCAAACCTGTCTATATTACCTCACCACTCAGGTTTGGCTCAAGCAAGCTTATGTTAAAACGTTAGCATAAATCAACCATCAATAGAGCATATTATTCTGCTAACGTCTGAACGACAAATATTCTTTTGATTTGGGTGTTGTGTAAATTGTTGGATGTTAATCCGATAAATTTTCACCAGGTTCTACAATAATAAGTTTAGAAATTAATGATCATAAAAATAGGCAATTCGGAGGCAAATACATTATTTAGATATCAAAGAGAACTAGATATAAATATTTTTTTCTTCGGGTTATTTGTAAAATGCGAATATTAAATCAAGTTGGATCGTGACTGGTAAGTGGAATCCACGATGGGCGTTTCGTCCTATTTGGGACTCATCAGCTAGATGTACCTACACCCCCCCACTATTAATGTTTACATCGGGACTCGAACTCATCCCGTTTCGTGCTAAACGCCACCGCGTTTACCAGCGGACTATTGAGTTCAGACAGTCACGCTTGTGCAACGTGCACATAGGTAATTAGGATGAACTTGTATCTTCCCGCTGATATGTTATGAACTGAAGCTGTTCAACCTCTGTTACTATATGTGCGCCCTAAGCAAATTGCCCCGATATGGCTGTGTGACTCTCTGGATTCAGTAGTCTAGTAGTGAACGTGGTGGCGTTTGGCACGAAACAAACTGAGTTCGAATCCCAGCGTGAATATCAACATTGGGATGCAGGTACACTCAGCCGACGAGTCCCAAATAGGACAAAATGCGAATCCTAGATTTTGCTTTCTAGTCACAATCCAACTTAAATAATACTTGTAATTAACACCTATATTAAGGGAATCCTCTCAGGATACACATATGGCAACAAACGCTCACCAGCTTCAGTTCAAAATAAATCAACGGGAAGATACAATTTAATCCTAATTACGAATGTTGGAATGATCATTATCATGTAATTTATTAAACTTAAACAACAATTATATAAGTTGGATTGTAACTGGCAAGTGGAATCCAAGATTCGTGTTTCGTCCTATTTGGGACTCATCGGCTGGATGTACAAATTTATCCTAATTAAACAACAATTGAAATAAACAAGATTGTTAATTAAATGTATGTAGTTATCTATATATGGCGGGCATAGAGAGGGAGAAAGGGGGTAGCGATTAAAATACAATTAGGTCAAGTGTTATAAGTCAAAGCCTGAAGTCTATTTTCAATGAAATCGACTAAACAATACTTTGTAAAATAGAGTGTATGATAATTAAAATTTGTCACCGAATTGAATGATATTTAAAATTAGTGTGTATATATATGATTAGTAAAAATAATAATAGTAATAATTATATGGGAGGATTTGTGAATGGTGTTATTGTAGTTAAAGTCCAAGGTTGTGATTATCAACAAACTCAAACAATATTGTAATGATTGTATCACATCCCACTGAGTTTATTATTTTGTATGTATGTGTAGGCAAACATATATAGGGAAGACTAATCGTATAAAGAAAGTTGAACGCACACCTAAATGGCTTCTAAGACAAAAGATGCATGTGATAAACAACATCATCCTCTACTGATAAAAATCTAATTGAAACAGACCATAAAGTTGATGTCAAATCAGCCTTTGTGGTGTTGTATAAATTTGTATGGGGTGTATAATAAGGTTGATTGAAGCCTTAGTTGTACGAAAGTTCAACCCACCCTGTTTGTGTATTCAAAAACTATTCGTGCATACACTAAACCTACCTGGCAATATTGATATTGCATCCAGAGTAGAGTGTGATCCACATAGTTTTTCATATTACTGGTGTTTTCCTTTCTTATCTTCTAACTGTCAAGATGAACTTTATGTTCCGTATATAGGTAACTTAATAGGTTTACGTGTGATCATATTACGAAAGTATATCACATATCTCTGATATATTTCATCACATCATAATTTATCAAAGAGGCTAATTGTCTTAAAAGAAATTATTTTATTTAAAATAAATAAATAAAATTTAAGTTTTGTGTAATCTAATAAATCTACGTTACCACTTAGTGTACTGTGTGCAAAAAGTTCACGAACAATCAGTCCATCATCTTCTGAAATATCAAACCATCTAAAATAAATTAAAAAATACAGCATACATTGCATAAAACTGTTCTTAAATGTTATCGGATCTGGTATAGTAAAAGACTAAATAAACCTACGGAAAATTTGATTATCTTTATAGACATTCAAATGAAAATCTATACTTTCTCTGTATAGCCTAGATTACTTACTTACTTACGCCCGTTACTCCTCACAGAAGAGCATAGGCAGCTCACCAGGATTCTCCATTGAACTCTGTCCTCAGCAATCCTTTCCGACTGTCTCCAGTTGCTATTCATCCTTTTAATTTCTGCTTTCAAATCTCGACGCAGCGTGTTCTTTGGCCTTCCTCTTTTCTGTTTCCCAACTGGATTCCATGTTAATGCTTGTCTCGTGATGCAGTCTGATGGTTTCCTCAATGTATATTCTATCCATTTCCAACGTCTTTTCCTAATTTCCTCTTCGGCTGGAAGTTAGTTTGTCTTCTCCCATAGAAAGCTGTTGCTGATGGTTTCTGGCCAACGGACATTCAGTACCTTGCGTAGACAGTTGTTTATAAATACTTGTATCCGTCTGATGATGTTTGCAGTAATTCTCCAAGTTTCAGCTCCATACAGCAGGACTGTCTTCACGTTCGAATTGAAGAGTCTGACTTTGAGGTTGGTTGATATTTGTTTTGAGTCCCATATGTTTTTCAACTGTAGGAATGCTGCTCCCTCTGTAGCTCTCACATTTGTTCAAATCTCCTTTCTTTGGTATCTTGATAAGATGCCCTTCTTTCCAGTCTGTCGGCACTTGTTCTTCCTCCCAGATCTTTTTGAATAAAACGTGGAGTATCCTTGCTGTTAGGTCGATATCTGACTTGAGTGCCTCAGCTGGTATATTGTCAGATCCTGCTACTTTCCCACTATTAATTTGTCAGGTGGCCATCTTGATTTCTTCCTTCGTTAGTGGAGTAACATGTATCGAAAAATTTGTGGGTGCGGCTTCGATGTCCGGTGGTTTCAGTGGAGCTGGCCTATTCAAGAGTTCCTCAAAGTGTTCTACCTACCTATTCTTTTGTTCTGGAATCTCAGTGAGTGTCTTGCCTTCTTTATTCTTGATCGGTCGCTCTGGTTTACCATGTTTATCTGCCAGTTTCTTCGTTGTGTTGTGTAGCTGTTTCATATTTCCTTCTCTTGCAGCCTTCTCCGCTGTCGTTGCAAGGCCTTCGATGTATTTCCGTCTGTCGTCTCTAACGCTCTTCTTTACCTGCTTGTTTGCTTCTGAGTATTCAGCTTGAGCCTTTATTTTCTCTGCTCCTGTTCGGCTGTTGTTGATTTCTATCTTCTTGTTCTTCCTTTGTTGAATTTCGCTCAATGTCTCAGTGGAGATCCATTCCTTATAATGGTGCTTCTTGCGGCCTAGAACTTCCTGACACGTTGACGTTAGTGCTTCTTTGATTCCTTTCCAGTTATCCTCCATAGTGGTTTCTTCTTCTTTCGGCAAATCTTGTAAGACTTGAAACCTGTTGTTGAGAGATATTTTGAATTCGTTGAGTCTGTCAGTGTCTCGGAGAAAGCCTGTATTGAACCGTTGTACTGCTGCCACTCCAGTTGTCCACTGCTTCGTCAGCTTCAGTTTCATTTTTGCAACCACCAGGTGGTGGTCTGAAGCTATGTCAGCTCCTCTCCTGGTTCTTACATCTTCCATAGATCTTCTAAATTATTTACTGATACATATATGATCGATTTGATTCTCTGTAGGATGACCTGGTGAGACCCATGTAGCCTTGTGTATGCGTTTGTGGGCGAATATTGTACCACCTATAACTAATTTGTTGAAGGCACATAGGTTTGCAAGTCTTTCACCATTGTCGTTTCTGTCTCCCAGTCCTTGTCGTCCCATAATTTCTTCATATCCAGTGCTGCCAATTCCGACTCTGGCGTTGAGGTCCCCCATCAGGATTGTTAGATCCTTTCCTCGACACTTTGCTATAATTGATTGCAGACTGTCACAAAACTGATCTTTGTCCCCGTCGTTGCTGTCGTTGGTAGGTGCATAACATTGGATAATATTGGTTGTAATCCCCTTCTTTATTGTTTGAATGATGCTTTGATGGATCTGGGTTCATGTGTTCCCCATCCTACAAGTGCATTACGTGCTTTTTTGGACAGCATAAGAGCAAATCCTTGGGTGAGGGGAGAATTTTCCTTTTCGTGGCCGGAGTATAGTAGCATCTCTCCCGAAGCCAATGTTTTCTGTCCAGCCTGAGTCCAATGGGTTTCGTTGATTCCGAGCACTGTCAAGTTGTATCTCTTCATTTCTGCAGCTATTTGATTTGTCTTCCCGCTCTCCCACATTTTCCGAACATTAAATATACCTATAAAAAATGTTTTGCTTTGGTTGTTAGAAAGGGCATCGGCCTCATGACTTCCGAAGAATCTCGGCCTTCACCATGAGGCGTCATAAATCCTTCTACTCCCAGGGCAGAGTTTAAATGGTTTAACTTGTTTAATCTGGTTAGCGTTTTTTGGTAAGCCTGGGTTTTATGAGATGGAAATGTTAGCCCCATGTTCAACCCTCCTTCTTTACCGCGACTTTGGACCAGCAGCAACCCTAGGAGAGCTACATGCGGATTATTATTTACTAAATACATGTACCGATTTCACCGATTTTCAATAAAATCACTTTTCCAATGCATGTTGAATAACTCTAGAAATCATTTTCAACGATAAGCATATTACAAAACTCTCTCTCATTACCTAAGCATTTCAAGATCTGATAATTTAAAAAACCTTTTATATATGGTTTATCTGTTAACCGCTTACCGATAGCATTCAAATGTGAGTTTGTATTTAGGATTTTCTTTAATAGTTAATACAATTTTCGCCAGATACCAACCGTATCCAGGTGATCTTTCTTCATGACCTATCAAAATTTTGGTGATTGGACCTAAGGCAACTGCCTCGATGACAAATTCATCCATCTTCAGAAAAACAATTAAACACAAATTGACAGTAAATAATCCTTTAAAACTCAAACAATTGCTTGAATGGCAAAATGTTGCAAATATTTAAAATGCAAATTACCCTTGAAAGTGTATCATTTGGTGTTACGAGATTTGGGTAAAAACGGTTGTGTAAGTGAAAATGAGTGAGTATTATTATGCCTAATAATATATTGCAACCAACGCTTTTAGTGAGTAAACGTGTGAGAACAAAATCATTTGAACTATGAACTATTATCTGTGCTGTTTAAAGTGGTTTTTCAATGTTCTTCAATGTAAAATCCGTTAACTGCAAATACTTTAATAGCAAGGCTTTTATAATATAAAATAATAAACTAGAAATTCAATACATATAATTCCCTATAACAGCTGAAAGTTGTTTAATATCCTTCATTTAAAAAATCATTTACTTCAGCCTCATCAGGTCTATGTTTCAGATATGTATGTCAGGAATAAAGAAGTTAAGTACCTTTGAAATCAGATGTCCAGTGAAATAAAACATAAATCGTAGATAAATGATTCGATTTTCGTCTCTAGATGTAAAGACCTATTAGTTAGATACAACGTCTAGTAACAAGTGCTTATTTTCAAATAATGTCACACAGAGATAAAAGCTGTTGTCCAGAAGTTTGTGGTTTACAGTGATTCAGTTTGTGGTGAAGATTGTCCTTATGGTATTACCTTTAGTGACAATTATATTTAACATATGAATTGTAACTGAAATCAGATTGAAAAACATGATATACAGATTCATCTGAAACGACACATATCCCTATCTCCAAAGTTACTTTACACTTACTTGATTTTGTTCAAATAACTTCACGTTTTGATTAACAGACCGTCTAAGCCACCTTTCACCAGAATCTCCTTTATCACCAAATATATTTATAAATATATTTGCATTGGTTCCAGAGTTGGGTTTATTCCTAGTGTATATTTGAATGATGTAATGGTAGACTAAAGTAATAAACAAAACAATAATAATGGTATGTTAAGTAATAATAAAATAGGTTTTAAATAGTGTGTTTTAAATTGCATAACCGAAAAAGCCCGGAAAGCCGTATGTTATGACAATATGAAGTTGAAATAACTGGTGTGATGAAGATTTAAGTGGTTATACTTCAGGTAGACAGTGTAACAAAATTTACTGTACGATTTGAAAGCACTTCCTACCCAATATTTAGAAAACATATTGATGAAACTTTTCACAGAAAAATAGTTTCTTCATATAAAAACAAAAACGCTACATTATTTAACATACGTGGAATCATAACACTTCTAACTAGCTTAGTTCCCTCCCTCTTACACTGCCAGATCTCCAAGCGCAGAAGTCAATTATATTTTCAGCATTAATAATTCAACAATGAGTATTAAATGTATAGTTACACACTGACAAGCTGATTTTTAATAGATTATTTTTCATTTGCTATGTCAACAGTGGTGTGGTCGAGATGGAGTATTGATCCATTAAAAGTTTATTTGGCAGATTTTTTCAACCTACAAGCAAAGATAGCTAACGATGATGCTTTCGATACCAAGCGCCAGGATGCTTGACTTTTAAGGTGACATCATACCTTTACGAGGATCTACTTAACCAGCGGTGTTCCTTTTAACACTGTTTTCAGAAGATATACATCTATCGATTGTTTGTGTGACAAGAATGTATTAATTCCTAGAAATAAATATAATTTGCAACTGAGACTTACATTTCAAATATTACCTTGTTTAGTAGAGTGATAAAGTTTATTGGAAACGCTTCTACAATAGGTGCAAAATTTGTGCATCATATCTAGCATGTGAGACCTGTGACAAGGCAAGCATTGTTGAAGGTCTCAAAAACTTTTAAAGTAAACACATGCCATTTAGTCACTGTTGCAGAACTTAGCTATTCGTATTTGAGATTTGATGTTGTTAGTAAAATGATAAAATAATAAGACAAGATGATTTTACTACCATACAAAAGTACTGATGTTGTGTTAATGGACATTGATGACTATATCACAGAGGTAAAATCAATTTTAAGTGATTCAAAATGTTTCAAGATTTAAAATGATAACAAAGATCTAACTGACTCTGAAGAGAGGCGAATAACTAGAATACTCAGAGAACTCCTAGGAAAGAATATGACTGACAATTCTACTTACAATATTCTTAGGCCTCGACGATCACGAATTCTTTATATGTATGGTTCACCAAACATACACAAGACGAATGTACCACTTAGACTTATATTATCAATGATTAACAAGCCTTAACATAAAGGTGTGAATGGTGGTCAATCTATGCGTTTGTGTTTTGTAGGGAATAAAATTAAACGCTGCTATGGAGGTTGTGTCTGCAACCCAGTCCCCACTAGATATCACTTAAGAACCTTACATTATATATTTATTTTATCACCATAAACTTAACAAGAACCACTCACGCGATTGTGGATTTGTTATTCCTGGCCCTCTTGCTGGAATTTCTCTTAAAATAGACCCATCGTCTTCACGAGTACTTAGCCAACGATTGCAATAAAACTCATATTGCTCTTGTGTATTAAGATTAGTTAATAGAATCTAAATATTAATGATAGTAAATGAAAGTGTATAAAACTAATTTTGTTTGATTTTAAAAATAAAATTCTTTCGTATATTTTTATTACTGAGTTTAATGTAAACGTATTAATAACGTATTTGTTTAAGCATAATTTACTAATTTCATAAAATCCTTCTTTATGAATGTTACGCCTAAGAGTTGTGAGTATATGTACTAAACAGTTTATTTTACCATGTCACGTTTCTACTTTAACTTCATGCTATAAACCTTTCAAAGTAACTAATTTTTCGAAGTATGGGAATATTACACAGTACAAGTTGAACTGAATAAACATTCCTAAGAAAGTGTATTTCATTAAGGTTCAGCATTTGATTTTTATTAATTGAAGAAACTAGCTGAAGTATATTGGTTTATTTAATTGTACCGTTTTGACTTGCTTGAGGAATGATATACTTAATATTCTGGCTTCAGAAACTTTGTAGATTTAATTTTGTTAGTATGGGAAAAGTGATATTCAAATAATAAAATTAGATATCCCATCGCCGTTGATACGCTTCATCTGACAAATATAAAATACCTTTCTAGGAGTGAACTAAACAGTTTCACTCAGGAGAAAAACTTATAACACATTTTACAGTGTAAGCACTCAGTACTGTCTTATGAACACAGCATAATTAATATAGACTAATGTATTGCCTTATCCACTGTTTCATAATCTCACAGTTTTGTTGACGTATCTATCAGAAAACACTTTCTCTGTTTAGATGATAAACTTAAGTATAAATGAGTTTCTTTGAAAAGTAGTTATCCTTCAGATCAATATTCCTATCACTTATTAATCAAACCAAATTTACTAGCGTACTTTTGATATACCCATGATTATTCGCTAGTACAGTGTAACTTATAAAAATATTCACAAACTGTAAGTCTTTTATTAACTTATGTGAAATCATTAAAATGAGTCTGACAACATATTTTAAATATTTTCGCCATATTGTAATGAACAGGTAATTGTACTACCAATAAGCGTAAATGAATTTAAATAGTCTTTCTAAAACTGTACATTAAAGATACAAAACAGTAGATTAAAGTGAGATATAAACAGAAATTGATTACTTGTTCTAGATGCCAGTGTGGATTTGACCCTTTATTATCATGCTCAACTCTTAATTTATAAGGAATGCCAATATCTTTAATGTATAAACGAAACTTTGATTCAACATTTGGCTTGAACATTTCTATTAATTCATTCTTTGATGCTTTTGTCCATTCGGATGATCTTTCCAAATGTGAACGATCTAACGGGATTTTCATAGTTTTATCTTTACTACTAAATATAATAATATTGACAGCAGCTGTAAGGTAGCTATTTGTTATTGGGCTGGTTTTGACTGAAACTTCCCAAGGTATTTCTAAGTGTTCAAAAAACAAACAAACATTTAAGAAGTAATAATGTGGTGTCTTTTCAATATTACAAGAAAATATCCTCATCTTTCATAGTTTACTTGTTTGTTCTTATTCGTACTTAATAGCCATACTAACAATCAACTTTAATTTCTCTAAATAAAAAATTGAATATTTAGTATTTCGTCAGAGTTTTGAAGTGTAACTCATGCGACTTATTCTATATCATGGGAAAATTTCATTTAGTTTGTCATCGTAACATTTTTAACTGACTCAACTTTAGACTCAAAAATGACGTAGTGAAAGTTTGATAACCGCATTCAGTTCTACAAACTAACAAAGATACAAACCGTTGAAGACACATTCCATATTTATCTTTGAGATAAATACTACTTGATATAATTTTCTGATTATTTGAACAAGGACACTGTATTTCATTTATCATACATAAGCTTCACATTTTGACTATCTATACAAAACCCATAAAACATCAAAACACATCATATATATGAATACTTATGTAGATCTAAAAGCTTAGTGACATCTAGGTTAGTAACTTTTCCTAACATTTATCGTAAGAAATATGTTTGCATAATGTACAGGCTTAAGTAGAGAGGTATATGATGAGAGTTATATGTAGTTTATGCATTTTCGGTTAATACATATCAACTGTTCGGCAAAGTAAACTGAAAAGATGAGAACGGGCTTACCAATAGTGTATCCAAACCTGTAAAAATTAGTTTAATTTATATATAGCTCACTTTCCTCCAAACTAAGCAAATGGAGTGCTGACATTGTTGTGTTAGAAAAATGCACTTAGGAAATATTCTTTTAGCAAGTGCCCATCGATGGTATTTAAGTTTCCAAAGTTTATGGCCCATGATCTCACCTTGTGTCTGCACTTCGGTAATCACAAATTTTTAGTCTACTTTCAGTTTCCAATCAGTTTATTGTCCGCATTAGCGCTATAACAGTTTAAGTAGCTAATCATTACGTAATACTGATTAGACCCTATTAAATTATCTTTTAATTATGTACAAATATTGTCGTTATATCATAATAATTGTAGTTTACAAATATTTCAGAACCTACTTTTATCAGTTTGTTTTCTTAAAGATTTTTCTTCACGCAGTGTCTGTTCAGCTCTCAAGTTGGGTTTACTACTTGTTAACCATTTACAGTATGGAAAAGTTTGTTCTACTCCATTCAATGGACAATATACTTGAACCTTTACAATAGAATATAAAAAATCGTTGAAAGTACCTCCTTATGACTGTAATCAATTTGAAATTAATTCAAACTCAATATATCATTTCAGAATGGTACGAGAAATATGCTTGTGATTATCACCTTCTGCTTTGCCTCTATCACTGATAAATTAACTACTTGGCATGAATAATAAAACCTCACCTAAGTAGATGATATTAAGACTAATTGCATGAAGACATATAACCTAGATAACTAACCTACAAAACTAACTTAACAAGATGCATTTCTCAGACTCTCCTTAAATTTATGTCATTTTTTACTTGTAATATTGTACTGTTATTTGAATACTAAAATTAAAATGATTAGATTATTTCAACATTTTAGGTTCTGTTGTAGTGACAAACAAGTAGAATAATGTGAAGCATGTTATTAAATTTCAAGGTCAAAATGTAAGGCAAATTTAGTTGAATTAATTCATTACAGACTGATGTTGGCATGGTACTATTGAAAACCAGGGAACACTGAACAGCTGTTTTGTCCTAGTAAGGTAGATTGTAAATTTATTCAGCATCACAGCATTCAGGTGCATAAAGTTGAAACTATTAGTGTAGAGTCCTTATAATACCTTTATACCTTTAAATTTTCCAAAGCTAAACAATACCACTATTGCTACCTTTATCGTTAGTGTCAATTTTGAAAAATAACTTCATTGACAATAGAAAAGTGATAGACATTTCGTCATACACAAAGCTACAAGGGCGTCACTTTTTCGTCTGACAAACCATTATTTCATGGATACAAAGTCAGATCTACGTTAAATCTTAAAAACACTTCAACATCGGAATATTTAAGAACTGTGATATTTCACACTGATAAACTAAATCCCATGAAATAACAAAAATCATGGCAAAAATTCCTATTTTAGATCAATCGTTATTTGTGATCGTTGAATAAGAGAACATGCATATATGATAACCCTTTTCAGATGTCGCCAATTTAGGTATCATATTGTTTCAGATTGTAGTTAAGTGTAGCACGTTAATTTTGATTTCAGAAATGTAGTACCAATATTATGTTGATATGAAGTTGCATAGCTACTAATGATCAGTTTACATACTAATCAATATAAAAAGTTATAACATGTTTTCTAGTAGAAACCTATTAAATGTTGAGCAAATGATGTACCTGATGTCCCTTGAGATAATATTGTTACATCTATGTATTTAAACGTCACATTGTTAACAGGACCAAGTTACTTTCAAATGATCATTCAGACAACTGTTGAGCATAAGGCATTCAAGACACTGAAAGCTTGAGGATTTGTCTCAAGTTACCATCAGACCCCAAAAATTAAAGGTTCCGAGAAACAATTTCAAAGACAGTATGTTAACTAGAAAATCTCACTAACTTGTGTAGAGTACTCCTTCAATTTCAACTACTTTTAGAAATATCCTTATAAATATATATACGACTAATGTGTGAATTAATGGACTAAACACACCATTCTCAGTCAAAATTTATTCTAAATAACTTTATATAGAGTCTTATTTACAAAGGCATCTCAATTTATTATATTAAGCTACCTTATCTAGAAACCATGATGGGGAGTGCCCAGAATTATCATGTCCTACTGCCAACTGGGACAGAGGACTGATAAACTTTGGAACTGGTAAATCAATGGAAAATAATGCCACACCATTTCTTTCATAAGTACCATCTTCCAACCATACACATGGGGTTGTATATACATCACTTTCACTTTCAGAAATATTTTTCTGGCCTTTAGAATCCTGTCTTGCTTCTGATTTCTGTACAGCACTATTGGTTATCTGGGAATTGGAACACGGTTTGGAGGTAACTGTCTCTTCTGGACCACTTAGTCGAAGATAAACTCTAGCAGTTGTTCCTGCATTAGGTAGATCACCAGTGTACAGGCGAATTTCCAGTGGTATCTCTATTGTTTTAAGTGAATATTGAAGAATGAGTGAAGAAATTAAATTTTTAATGAAATTTCGTAAATTCGTCATTAAACAAAGAAATGCTTAAATAAGAAGCATTTCCAATAATATAACCAGAAATAGGAAAAGGTATTTCGTTTTAACTTTGTAAACTTATTATATAATAGGAGTGAGCGTTCATCACGATTTAAAACATATGACTTATTTAGAAGGCTTCATATTTTCCAAATACCGATGCTATTGACGAATCCTTCAATACTCTCGGTTGGTCACATTTTTGATTGAAATCGAATTATAGCCAACAGAGTGATTCATGATGTTAGTTTCTAACTAATTTTGTTCTCAACAGCTTAATGTGCTTGCATTCTGATGTATATGTCCACATTAAGTTTTGAATACAATACTTATAGAGTTCTATCATTAAAACATCTTAGTACAGATAAACAACAACATGTTTAATGTGTATGACAATTTGTATTTCCCCGTTATGTAACATGTACTCTGCTAAGAGTGACTACAATTTAGATTGTCTTTATTTTTTTCATTAAAATAAGTTTACTTTTATAGTGAACTACGATAGCTTAACTCTATTATTTCAAACAAAGCATTTATAATTATCACATAAGTTAATAGATACTTTGAAGCGATGTACTTTTTATGTACTTCTTAAAATCTGTTGTATAATTCATTATAATTTTAAGTTTAATACTTTTAGTCGACAAATGGTAAGTAAGACAACATCACACTAGAATAATAATTTGACGTCATTACCTGTTTGCAACAGTAGGTTGTATAAATTTGTTAAAATTATGATTTTTGCTTGATGGTGATCGTTAAGTTGACATGGAAATTTCAGATTCAAACACAAATCACTTAGAACATATTAAAATATCGTTTAAACTAAGCTGGATACAATGATATAGTTCTAAAAAGTAACCAACTTAATTCCTCAGAATTGAACAAAGATTCAGCGTAATTAATATATATATATATATATATATATATATATATATATATATATATATATATATATATATATTGAGATATTGTAAAGAATACGAAATTAAAACAATTAAAATGTATATATGCATATATGCACTTCTAAAATTTAGTCATAAACTTACTCTGCCAAATTACTTTTTTCTCTTCTTTTTTGATTGATTTGTTGCAAACAAGTATTATTTCACTTGGATCATTAATCCATGAATAACATGGAAATTCAAATACACGACTCATTTTCAAATCATCTATAATTACCTTGAAATATGACAATTACAACATAGTTGAAAGTTTATAGTTGATTAAAAATAATGGAGAATTGACGTGTACTTAATAATATGAGTTTATTTTAGGTGTTACTTCTTCTGAATGGATAGATCTAAGCATTTCTTTCTATTTTCACATATATATGAATATATCCGAAATAAGAGAATTTATGTGGTGTTATTAGGCTGACTACAGCAGACAATGATTTATACGTTAGATGCGAGAAGCGTGACTTGTTAAAACTAAAATACTTGGATGGAACACAGCGTCACTAACATATAGTATTTATCTTGTTTAAAATGGCAGATCGGATCAATTGGCGTAGAAAATATGCGGCATATTAGACAGGATAAGAAAACGCATATGAATATTTGGCTTCATTATGCGAAATGGGGGGGGGGAAATTGGTGCAAAATATTCAATCCATCGAAGTATATATATATATATATATATATATATATATATATTGGTGATGCTGCAGTCTGTGTTAGTGACATGACTCAATGCTTTGATTATCATTCTAGACAACATTATTATAAAGCAGATGGGTATAATAATAAAATCACCGTAGTTAAACTAAGTAGCCGAGGTAACGCAATACTACTAGATGCATCCATTCAATCTGCTAGTTGTTTTAATTAAATGTATATACGTATAACTGTTACAGAAGTAATTTGACATTTTCATAGGTAATGGGTCTGTGACTAGATTTAGATTTCCCGAAAATTTGGCTGAATATTTAAAAGACTAAATAACCAGTTAGAATTCAGTTCTTAATATATACCGCAAATGTTTATTTCAGAATCTGATAGATAATTAGTCCTTATGCAACACGATATTTTGTTTAGAATATCTCACCTTGTTTAGGAACCATGAAGGAGATGAACCAGCTTTATTATGTCCAACTTTAAGCTTAGATATCTCTCCTAACTGTGGACATAAAGGCAAGTTTACTTCCACTGTTGATCCACGAGTAAAATGATAGTGTTTTACCTGTTCCTTGCTAGTTTGTTGAATAGAATTTAACCAGATTTCTCGGCTTGAATCTCTTTCACCATATAGTTTTACATATACTTCGGCTGTTGTGCCAGAATCCAGTTTATCAGATGTATAAAACGTCAGCTTATATTCTGTTTCTAAAACAATTGAAAAAAAATGACATCAAATACTAAGTTTATTTTCATGTGCCACTATTTTCTTACATACAATTCTGCGCTTAAAATTTAAGTCATTGAAGTTGCACATTTTTGTATTTTGGTGCTTCAGTGAACAGGAAGATTTAAATATTAACAAACTTCTTAGAGCTTTGTTGTTGTTGTTTGGCAGATCTATTCCTACCGCAGAAGACTATTTGAAGACTCATTTAGTAAGTAGGATATACATTTTAATCAACTAAATGGTGCGTAAGTTACTGACATGGAAATGTTTGCCAGCAGACCGAAGATAGCATTTTCCAATTAGCAACACCGGTAAGTTTATAATTAAGTTACTGGATTATGGAAAATTCTAAATTCACCAAGGAATTTTGGCAGTGATATCAATCTACCCGGTTTAAACAAATGTAGGAGTGGTTCTAGTTACGGTATTTTTAAATTTTGTTAGCAAAGGTGATTCGTTTTAAATTGTTCGATCAGTAAGAAATTTAGGATTGGCAACTAATAATTAATTCTGCTGATCAAGATTAAGGGTTTTGAATTAAAGCCTTTTGGAACTATTACTGATTATTTCAAAAATTACGTTACATAAATAAGTTTTAGATAATAAATTAAAAATAACTGTGGGATTACTCTTGATGAATCTTATTATGGAAAAATAAAACTCATCCTGTTCTTACTTAACTATTCATCAATTGACCTCGCTTTGTGCTAAATATCAATTTAAGACAACTAAAACTTAGTAGATGGTTAAACAGAGGTTGCTTCAAATCTGCCAGCAAATTTCTTCTAACTAAAACACTTTCTAAACAAGAAAATTGAGTTGCAAATCAGAATAATCACTCTTGTTTGCTATAAATTTAACTTACCAATACCTGTCCCCGTAGGTTCTCTATAGCCCCGGAAAAGTCTGCACAATTTGCCATCACCATATGTGCTGGATAACCAACATGCGCAATTAAAGTAGTAGGTCCATTGAGGATATGACATATCAGTCACTACAACACGTTCCAAAAACCAATGAGGTTCAGTTCCAGATTCATCTTGCTTTATACGAATATTTGTAATTGCACCAACGTTGGGCGCTTTAACGATAAATTTTGTACTTGTACCACGTCCAAAAGGTGCACATATAATCTCTTTTCCCGTACTTTTATTTTCCTGACTTAACTCTATTCTCGGAGTAATACCAGTTCGTCCATAAATTGTTATATATACCTTGCTATTTGTTCCAGATCCTTCTTGATCTCCAGTTACAGTTACGATGGAATATTCTAAAGTATAACTCGATGTTGCAACCTACCTGTTTTTGCACTTCTTATTCCAAATAATTCACGAGCTATGAGACCATCTTCTTTATACAGTGAAAACCAGTGGTTGCACATAAACATGTAACGTTTTTTTGTCAGAGGATGGAGAACTTGCACACTTTCCAAGAGCCAGCTGTCAATTTTTCGTATACTGTCATGCTATTGTTTGAAAGCAGGAAATATTCGGATAGCAACTAACTTTTTAATTTATAACAATAATGAATAGTAGATTGTTTAGTTTCTTGCTATAAATAAACAACCCTTATTGTAATTTGTTTTTATATTATTTATTTAATAGCAGTGATCCATTTATGGCAATATAGTTTCCTGTTACTGTGTTTTTCACTCTACTGGAATCCATGGTGCGCATAAAAAAGACACATCTTTGTATACTTTTAAGCAGAATACACTAACATTTCAAAGCGCGTTGATTACAATGTAAAGTGAAATAACTACTCGACTGTCAGCTACTTGAATTCTGGTAGATAACAAAAGGCACCTTCCCAAAAATATCTTAGATTTATTGATTATTATCAGGCTGCATAAATGTCTTCAAATAAGAAAATCCTTTTATCCAATCCATGTTACTTTTTCTTACATTTCTATTACCACAACAAAATGTTTGAAATATTTTTGCAATGTTAGTGCAATTAAAAATCTTGTTAGTGTCACTAGATATAGACCCGTTGATTTACAAGTGACTAACAAATCTAATAAACAGTTTCAGTGAAATAAGCAGACAAAGAGTCACTATATATTGAACGACACTTCCCTTCTACTGGCACAATTTGCATTGTTTAGTAATTATCTAACTGCATAAGTTCCATTATGCATAGATATTTTTTTGTTAACAAACTCATTTTTACAACATTCAACCCATTATGGTCCTAAGTAGATAACTGGATTCTTGTAAAGTTATGTCTTAGCATGTATCAATTTCTTGTGAACAAACTTTTTTAGTAATGCACGTTTTACGTCTGTTTGTAAACATAAACCAAAAAAACAAATTCAACGTTCCTTACAGAAAATAAATTGAGGTCTTTAGGTCCTTAACACTGAATTCTTTTAATAGTAGGTAGACTATATAGTCTACTATAAAGTAATTGCAAGAAATAAACCTAATACAAAGACATATACATTCTACCACATAACCGGCTACTTTTGGTTTAGTGGGCTTACGCTTAGTTTTTTAATGGTTTAAACAATGGTTTGCTTCATATTATATTGTAGAATATGGTCGAATATACAGTCACAGTGATTCGTAAAACTGTAGAAACTCGTTTGTTTTTCACCACATTTTCTATGATAAGTCGTTTCAAGCATAACAAGCAATATTTTTACTGTGACATAAAATGAACATGCTCACTTTGTCACTGAAAATCTCCAAATTTTTGTCACAATGGGCACGGATATTTCACCAAGTTTGTTAGCCAAGATTTTTCATGCAACGCATTTTTCTGTTAAGATTGCACTATAGTACATTCCTTTAATATTTGCTAATCACATTTGCCCATCCTGTCACTATATAAATTCATTTCTTTTATTACGAGTATAATTTAAAGGTATTTGTAATATCCTTAAAGAGTACTTAGATGCCAAGTTCCAAGTGATTTATAATTGTACAATAAATCAGAGGTTACAACATTTTTACTGCAAAATTTGTTGTCCTAGTTCTTCTTTTGTACTACTGTTTCTTTATTCATTCTTATATCCAAACTATATTCTTTTTAAGACCATGCAAGTTAATTTCGCTTGCAAGTGCTAAAAAATTACTAACTTCGAATCATTCACGATGTTAAAATTCGAAGCTGTGCCCGTCCTGTGGTAAGTCAGGTCTAAGTACACAAGTGATAACTTGGCTTAGATTCACTAGACTATACCGAGGAGCATAGACCTTGTTTGAAGTAAGCACAAATAATGTAATGCTCGCACGTATTGGTTATTTGTATTATCCCACTTGTATTTGACTGAAACTATCAAGTCGAGGTTGAGTTTTCATTAGTTATTGGACAAAATAACCCCTTTAAAAGTTTGTAAGTAGAAACTAACTAAAGACATTGCTTATATTGTCGACAGACTTAGTGATTAGAGACAGTTTTGACTAATCATCTTGTCTCCAAAACTACATAGTCTGTACAAAAAGAATATGCATACATTTCATTTGGTCAGTTTAGGGTTCAAATTGCAAAAAATACATTCACGACATTTCATTTAAAATTTATAAAACTTGTGGCTGATTAACCACTTTTAAAGTTACTAGCTTTAAAACACTAATAAATTTAAACTTTTCCACATCATTACGTATAATCATAACAGCAGCGATATCGCGTGTATATAAACGAGCTAATTCAAATCTATTCTAAATTGCGCGTTACCTGTGACAAACCAACTATTTATTTCCGTAGATTTAAAAGCAATTCAAAACAGTTTTTTGGTAGATATTTGTTTCAGCATGCGCTAAATTTGAACAAAACGAATTATTTAAGCAACCCGATGTAACAATTAATTATTACGTATTACATTAAAATTAATGTGATGTTTTTCATACCTTCTAAAACTTAGTTTTAGGGACAGTGCATACTTTTTGATAAAAATTTCTTTTACCTCAATTAATACAGAATGCAAGCCTCCCAAGTCAGGGGAAACTATGGAAAAAGTATTCGTCGAACCAGGATAAAAGTAGTGGCGAAATTTTTTGTTTGGTGGCTTTTCCTTTTTAAGTTTTTGACGTGTGGATGATCCCCATTCACCTTTAAGTGTTATATAGATCTTCACAGATAAAAAGGAAATAATTTTATTACTTGAGCTGATGTACCAGCACCAGGAACGTCAGCAGTCGTCACAATTATTTTATATAATGTATACGGTCTGATTGAGAAAGGTTTTACATTACTAATTAGATTGTAACGGTCCAAATGACATGTATTATGCTCGCAACATTTAACTTCCTCGTGCTTTTCATTTTTAGATTTACATATAGAAAAGCGCGATCTCCAATACTCTCGATAATTGTCATTATTGGTAGGGTCATCTAGGTCCATGAGCATCACTTAAAATTCTCCAATAAATAAAATACCAATTGATAACATATTGCCTAAGATTTGTAAAATCACGAGGATTTTGTCATGATTACATTGTCTTGTGGTTTAGTAAAACAAAACGTGCAATAAACTATCATGGTCTTTGTTTTTCTGCTTTAATAAAAGTAAAAGCAATCACAACAAAATAGCACAATATCAATCGAGTCTATTATTAAACTAGGTATGAAATCGGCTCCATATGTGAAGTGCACTCGGTAAGTGACCAAGTTACGCTTGTTGTATAACCAGGGCGAATTCTAACGATTGAACCCACTCTTACGAATGAGAATAAACCAGAAGACAATGAATCATGGAGGAGAAGTTATATTTGATTGTAAATAGGGTGTCGGTGGGATAGAAACGTCCTGTCTGGCTAACTAGAGACAGATGCTTCCCACAATGCGTCTTGTCGTGATCTGGTAATGATGCGTGACCAAGAGCTTTCAACTAGTCATGTCCGCTAAAACAAACATGGTTATCATTAGTGTTAAGAGCCTATGCAACTACTTATTTTGGGAATTGTTTACCTCTACACATGTGACTAACTCTACAATATGCCGAAATGTCTATGCTAGTAAATATCTCCTTCAGTCAGCATTTGAGAATTCATTACATCTAAGGGGTTCAAGTATCTGCTATCAGGTTGTACCGTATTAAAACTACTGTTTTCTCAGAAGTTTGCGACATTGCCAAATTGCTCAGGCAGTTACCTCTTGATAGCGCAGAGCTTATCCGTTCATTTTTACGGCTTGTTTGCTTACATAGCAACTACTATCACCTTCAGAAGCCATATACTGGTTCTTTTAAAAGCGCCGTCTTTGCCACTGATTCGGTATAATTGTCTGTAAAAGACTTTTGTTGGAAATGTAATTGGTTAGAGGCTGCATATTTCACATCGTCGACAACATAACAAATTTTCTCGACATCATCAATAATATTCAAAACTAGTCATTCCGCAATATTGTAAAATAATCGTCGAGTGGTTTTTTACTGGGAGGGTAGAGCATAGGACAATATTTGACAGGGTTTTTGTGAATATATACTGTGCATTCTATGAATCCACAGGCGCGTACGCAGTAAATTCAAGAAGACATGTATGACATTTAGGTAAAGGTGGCAAAAGAGAGAAATATGGGCTTCATTGCTCTATAATGTGATGATTTTGAAATTACTGTAGTCAACTATATTATTGACAACATACGAGCAAATAAAACTAGTAGTTCCAAGGCAATATTTGGCTACGACCATTGGATTACCTGCACAGATTATAAAAAAAACATAAATAAACATCAGGCTATTGTTCATGTGTTAGCGAAATATGTATCTACAATCAAATTACTAAAAGCGTAGTGCACACACAATAACGATAGGTTTTCCACAAAATTTATGGAAATTTATAAGTGTTTGCACAGATGTACACCATGCTTTCAACAATTGCCATTTACAGTTTTTATAATATACCTCTTTCCACTGAGTAGTTTCTTGAAGTATGGATTTTGTAACAAAATCTGTTCCACTAACAACCATTTGCTAGATAACAACGCATCTATTCTGAAATACAATTCCTATATGAATCAGACTATGACCCTCAATCTATTTTCAAATAATAGCCTTACAACATACTCCCAACTTCAATCTATGATCCCGAACCATCCGTCCCCATAACGCTAAATCCCAGCTCCAACTAGAAATTCTAAAAACATAAATCCTGACCATGTTATTCCTGACACGAAATCCTTATTTTAAACTAAAGTTCAAATCCTCGACCTATATTGTGAGCCTAGCTCTGCTGCTTCCAATTATCGCTATTTGAACCCTATACACAGTTTAATAAACCTCATTTTGTTAGTGAGTGTGTAGAATTTGCAACTTGGATTACTGTAAGGCACCGATATGGTTTCCACTGGCCCCAACTTTTAGATTTTAGTGTTTGTCGACTTCTATTAGATGTTAATAATGTTTTGTGATAGGTATGCGGATAACTGACAACGGAAAGCGTTTCACAGAGGAATATTTAAACAAATGGTTGTAAGATATTGGTTGTCGTCAACTTTTCATAGCACTGTGACATATAGTTTGGCATTAAGCTTTGCTAGAACATTAAAGTATGCGGTTGCATTAGTAACTTTAAATAATTTTGAGAAACTTGAAGAGAATATTAATTTTTTAACTCTATATCGTGATGCAGAATATCTGAGAACTCACAAAAGTCTAACTGAACGTCTAAAATAGGATTTCATTAGAAATGAAATACTGTTAAGAAAACGATTGCCGACCGTACAGAAAATATTAGATTGAATGGTGAAGATTATTGATTTAGATGACCAATTCGTTCATAATGGATACATAGATCAATTAAACATTAGTGAAGTATGTTGTTCCGGTTCTAATGATAACGACTCTAATGTTTATCTTAATATTTTTCCAAGTTCTGATTTACAGATAATGCAGGTAAACGAAAGTGCGAATGCTGAAACACTAAGAAGATCCTATCGAACAGCTAATATACTGAAAAATACATTGTGGACATGTAGGATATTGTTAACTACTGTGCACCTTAAATGTATCATTAACACCTTATTTGTTTGCATGGATGTGTATCGAATAACACAATCTCGTATTGCTGACTTTGGATTCCTTCTTCAACAGTGGCTTTGATTTGGTTTGCTTTATAAATTGTTAATCTTGACTATAAATGAATTATTTAAGTAATACCGTGGTGTATGAAAACAATTAATAATTGCGATATTATAAAGCATATGCTAATATCTAGAACAACAGTTTTTAATATTGTTGATTGTGCATGTAATTCATCCTGCAGACGATTAATTCCACAAGAAGCAACTGATATATGAAACAAAATTTTTCCATAGTCACATCACTCTAATGCCATATATCTAGAGGACATTGAGAGTGTATTTAGTTGTACTATTTCCACTGGTGAAGAATGTGCCTAGAAATTGAATGCAGCATATTTTCCTCTACTCTAAGGGTCAAATAACTTTGGTTAATTGTTTTCGTGACGTCATATGATTTGATGGTATGTACAAAACCAACAGAAAATATCTGTTTTTACGTTAGGTTGTGGTTATCAGTGGGAATCTCGTGGCTGTATCAGCTTCACTGGTATTCACTAAACAACAAGTTTTAGGGATAATTAAAGAATCCATAAAGTTCCACAAAACAATGACAGACAGCTATATTACGGATGATGCGGTGGCGTCAGCCATTAAAACAAAATGTATTTATCCGAATTCGTATAATTTATTTTGTCGTGTGTATACCATTCGAAATGTGATTAAAAATGGTCGTCAACAAGAGGAACAATGTCATTTAAATATGTAGAGGCTGTGATCTGAGGTCTTACAATTATTCATTATGGTGAGGATTATAAACGATGATGGGTAAACGTCAATATAAATATTAGTTCCATTACACCTTAGTGAACATTTTTAATTAGCAGAAAATTTAAACTAATTTTCTGGTAGGTATCCTAAACGCTACTTGGTACCAAAGTGCCCGTATTCATTTTGATCGGCTAGAAGACTTCTGGAAGACCCGGTCATAAATTTTGTGGAAACAACGCACTATATATTGGCAGCTCACAAGATGAATCGGAAAATTTATTTTCAATGTTCTATCTTTAACGTACTTCGATATCACATTGTCTCTCTGGATGTGCAATTGATACCTACCTCCTGCCGGTTGACGAAACGTGAAATGTGTCTGATCAATTCACCAGGGAACGGATCTACAACATTTTTGGCAATCGTGTTCAACTCTGCTGCATATTCACATTAGAATATGGCCTTCTGTGTAGTAACTTTTCAGCATATACCCCGGAAGACGAAAACAAGTTATCGATGACAACGGCGTAGCTTTTATTGATAATATCTGGTGTTCACCTTCACAATGTTTTGACTAAAATTTAAGCACCACATGCAGCAAATCCAACATCACCTTACAGAATCAAAGACCTAACATCAATCCTTCCCTTAATAGAAACCTCTAAATATTTTGAATTCATACTTCTCGATCTTCATCGTTAAAGAAGGATGCCCATACCACCAAACCGAGCCTCAACATGGTTGCTCTCACCAAGACAACAACTACATTACTGAACATCACTGTTAACGAATAATTTATATTTAAAAACGTTATAGAAACCAATGTAAAATCAGTATAATAATCATATTTATTATTATTGCACAAATGTATATATTTCCACATCCCCGCGTCAGTAAATATATAGTTCAGTTTTATCAATAGAATGAACTTTATCATAAACTAAACAATTATTTTCAGCACATATCGTAGGCCTTGACTTCTTATGATAACTTATCTATTATGACAACAACAAACAGATATAAAGATATTCACACTCTGAATTAACTTGTCATCTATGTTATGGCTTAAACTGTACTTTCACTAGAACATTTAATAAACATGGTTCATATTGTATTAGAATACCAAAAAATGTAAATTTCATTGCGTTGCATTAAAAAACTTGCATACACCATAAACATGTACAGTATCACATCATAATAAGCAACATAAGGTATAATAAAAGTTCCCTAAATATTTACATCATGTGTTAATTTACTATCACTCGAGTAACACAGTTCAGAGTTTTAATACTTACTTCTAAAGATAACAACGAGTAGTTCATGTTTTTAAGATGAAAAAGGAACGTGGTTCACGTCGAATCGAAGCAGGTTGTTTTATTACCGTAACTATATATTATTGAATTTTTATGTTGTAAAACTATTATTCGTCATCATTACATTCCGTAATCAGTCATGCTGATAATGAAAAAGATATCCTACCAATATATATAGCCAAGTAATGTGCTACTACTTTAGTCTGTTACTGTCGTTAGACACAATAAAACATAAAAGCAATTCTATAAATCATAGATTGAAGGTAATACAAAACATTTGTTTTAATAAATTTCAATCAGTTTATGCACTTAAGAATCGAAATTAATTGGTAAACCTATTGAATGACTGTGCATACGGAAGAGAAGACTTTTAAATACCAACAGACTTTCGAATGGTCAGAAGAATAAAATTATCAGTTAATTCCAATAAATGTATACATCGGTTGAAATGGTAAACGGAATTACTAGAATAAATCTATGCTGAATAGTGGCCTACACATATGTTTGACTGAGGATTATATTGTGTAATAAACAGCAAGCTTTAACCAATTACACAATTCATAAAACTTTGCAGAATCGTAATATCAATTACGTGAAACTTAATTTATGTTGACATTACTAAATGTGGCCGATTGTAGCTGTTATGAAACCATGAAATACTCTAAATTCATTTTGTTTGAAAGAGCTTATGGCTCAAGATTATTGAAAACAATAAAGGAATCAAGTTTCAGGAAAATCACAATACACATAGTGACATTTCTCGATGATATATAAAAAAATTAATATTATTCAATTGTACTTTCAGTTTCATATAAACAAAACAACGATATTAGAACAGACAATATTCTCTACGATAAACAAGTCGATTTTATTTTGACCTTTCCAACGTCATATCGTTTTATTTATTTTCTGTGAATCGTAATCATCAACACCATATAGATTCATATACACATGTCCACATATCACCCACTCCACTCACTTAAAATTATCACACACGTAGTGCACATACAGTTCATCATTATGACATGATCAGATAAGCTATTAGTTTTTATTTGTTTTGGACTTCATTTAACTTTGATAGTTTTGATCTTGATTAGTTGTCTGAAGAAGCCAGAACTTGATAACTGGGTAAAATGCTGAAATTTATTTAGTTAAATTTTTTAACTTTTCATTTGCAAAAATCTAGTTCTGGTTTCTTTAAACAATTAATCAAGATCAAAACTATCAAAGTTAAATGAAGTCCAAAACAAATAAAAACTAATAGCTTATCTGATCATGTCATAATGATGAACTGTATGTGCACTACGTGTGTGATAATTTTAAGTGAGTGGAGTGGGTGATATGTGGACGTGTGTATATGCATCTATATGGTGTTGATGATTACGATTCACAGAAAATAAATAAAACGATATGACGTTGGAAAGGTCAAAATAAAATCGACTTGTTTATCGTAGAGAATATTGTCTATTCTAATATCGTTGTTTTGTTTATATGAAACTGAAAGTACAATTGAATAATATTAATTTTTTTATATATCATCGAGAAATGTCACTATGTGTATTGTAGTGTAATGTTAATAACTAACAATGTATTAACAGTAGGTAAATAAATTTGCTCCCTAGTGAATGTGAAACGTTGTTTGATTAGACGTAATGAGATATATTGAAAAATCAACTGACAAATAAATCATCTTTGTCTTTATTTACGTTAATACCATTGTAAAGTTGATAAAATTTGTTTTTAACCTATGAATTTTATTTGTTAATTAGCAGACGTTATAGTGAGGGTAACTGTACTCAATCTCTTCTCTTTAGATTATCTAGATGTGTTCATAGTACAATTGTCAACATGAAATAAACATTAGACCAGGACTGCATTCAAGTATTTAATTATTATTTTACTGAAACTACTAAAAATGTCGTTTATTGGTATCAACAAAATGACACAAAATGTAAAAAGAAATCTGTTGAAATTTTTTTCTGAATAAATATTGGCGTATAAATGCCTATACAAAGCCTGTACTCACTATGAAGAGTCTCATGTATATACATACAGTGACATTAGATGAAATGCTTCAGAATATATATATATATATATATATATATATATATATATAATTCATAAGCATTTCACGTATTACAGAGATTGATAGACCGAATCTGACCATACGTGAAATTATAAAGATTTAAATTACTGAACACAATGGGTTTCTCACTTAGTGGACGATCATAGCCACCTACATCCTCTATTATAAATTCATAATGAATTCAGTTCTGTCGCTAACTCAAATATATTAATAGAAACACAACATAAGAACTTCTTATTCATTCATTTTAATTTATTAAAGTTCTCAATGTGTAGGCACTTTCCTAATTAATCAAGTTGTGCAAAGTATTTTGGTGAGTTTTTACATGGTTAATATCCTTCTGTTATTAGACTATTCATGTAGATTCATTCATGATATGGGATTGTTTTTAAGTTGGCCTCGTTACTTTTAGGAATGCTTTTTAGTGAATTGCATCAATGCGACTTCACATGGTGCAACTTTGTTCATCATGTATTCAACATTTACTAAGTCTGTTGAAACTAGCACTTCCGCCCATTTTTTTGCTCATACAGTGACTAACTGCTTCATAATAAAAGATAACTTTCATTACATATTATTCTAGTGTTTGTACACTTTCACATTTGTAACCTATGAACATATCGGTGTGGCTCGATGGATGAAAGGTATAAATCTAATGAAAGTTTTGACATGAAATGTAATCTTTGTTGAAAAATTTTCTAGAATCTGCAATACTCATTCACTGGATGAATAAGAAAAATGACTGAAAATGGTGAATGCAACACACATAGCGAACAACAAAAATGCTGTTTACAATCTTAACCATAGTATATGACGAGAACTGTTTTAAGCTAAAACAGTGAATGCTATACGTGAACTATTGTTAATTCACTGTACTGTAGAAACTCATTAAGAACATACTATATCAGTTAAATGAATTTCTATGAAGATATGATCAAGTGACTGAAGTGGAGAAATTTCACATAGAGGTATAAAATTAATTGCTACAACAAAGTACAGTTCATTGTACCATGTGTTTCAGTCTCATGGTCTAACTAATAATAATAAGAGCAAACAAGTGTTTAACCCACCAAACTTAAATATACACAACTGGTTTGATATTTTAATTTAATTGATTTGTTGCATAATGATTAATCACAATATAAATTCCATTCAGGTTTTGGTTATAACTATGATGACATATGTGTCAGCCGAAAGCAAACAAAATTTATAATAGGCATAGGGATTGTGAAGTTATTATGACTTTATCACTATATAAAAAATTTGAGTGACGACATTTTACTGCTTTTAAAAAATTGTATCATTATAACCCATTCCTTCTGGGAGAGTTTTAAAATGAGAAACAGTTATTCTGATTAAATTGGTTTACTTTTAGATATATTACAGTCCTATAAGAGACAAAGGCACTGAAATGTCTTCATTTAATTAACCTAAACCTGTTAACTGAGAGATAAATTAGATTTAATTGATTGAATTTGTCACAAATTGATGTTAGCGAGGTACCATAGGAAACTAGAGTGCACATGCCAGCTGTCCCGTTCTAGTATGGAACTCTTCTGCAGTGTACACTCTAGATCCCGATACAGGGGCTTCAGGTTGGCGGACGCTTAACCCTCTTCACCACTGGGCCGGCATCGAATGGTAAAATTTTCATTTCCATAAACTATGTCAATTCAATATGAGTCGAAGTCTATATTTTAGAATCGTTATTCACATATGTGAATCAACTAAAAATACAAACGTATCATATACACACATCTTGAAACTGTGAAACTCGTCCTGTATCAGTAAGGAACAGAATTTAACTAATTTTACTGTAAAACGTTTATTTAAACTGTCTTTTGACTTGCATGCTTATTAGTTGGGTCTAAAGATTATGATTAACTTTGTTCAATGTCAGAAAATTAAACCGCCATCCAATCAGCATAAAATAATTAATACATTGTAGAAATTAGTCCTTCGTTAGTGGGTTAGTAACCTTATCCCATAAAATAACAACCTTGCTAAAAAACGCCAACTAGGAAAAACCATTTATGTCTGCCCTTGGAGTTGGATGGTATTCAATTCGAAGAATTATGACGCCTCATGGTAGAAACCGAGTTTCTTCCGAAGTCACGTGGCCGGTGCCCCATTCGACAACCGGAGCAACAATTAGTATTTGTGCATGAAATGTGCTCACGATGTGGGAGATAAGAAGGAGCATCCAAATAGCTAAAGAAATCAAAAGATACAACCTGAAGTTAATTGGAATAAGCAAAACGCATTAGCTACAGGCTAGACAGCAAAGATTATCCTCGGGAGTAGTGCTTTTATACTCCAGCCACGAAAAAGAAAATACCTCACGCACGAGGAGTAGCACTAGTGCTGTCCCAAGAAGTATGGAAGACTCATATGGGATGGGAACCCCATGGACCTAGGATTATCAAGGCATCCTTCAAGATAAAGAAGGGAGGAATTACAATAAATGTCATCCAGTGCTATGCATCCACCAACGACAGCCATGAAGACGACAAAGACCTGATGATTTTGATGGATGACCTAAACTCCAATGTTGGCATGGAAAACTCCGGATATGAAGATATTATGGGACTATATAGACTGATAGAAAGGGACGAAAACGGTGAGAGGTCTACAAACTTGTGTGCATTCAACAAATTGTTTATAGGCCGCACCATATTCTATCACAAGCGTATGCACAAAGTTACATACAATTCACCTGACTACAATACGGAGAAGAAAATCGACCTTCTGGCTCCGCTGCAAACGCTTAACTATTAAGCTGCTATGTTAGCTCTCAAAGGAGCAAGATAACCCTAAGTTTTAATCCTAGTGGGGTCGTGAATGCGCACTGCTGAAGAGTCTAATACTGGGACAAAACAGCTGTCCAGTGCTTCTTGGTGGTCATTAGTCGGTTTCTAATGGCTCACTGATTTCAGTGCCAGTTGTTTTAAGATGAAATTTTGTATAGAGTTTTTATTTTACTCATTGCATAAAAAACAAATTATTCTAAATTGCTTTCCTTCAAACTTAGTGATAAGTACATGGTTTATTTAGAAAGTTACTAAATATGCGAAAATATTTGTATTTTCCAAATGAAAATGCAATAAATTATGTCCTACTGATTATAGGAATGTTATGATGCTCTCTAAATGGAATAACATGCAGTTTATAAATGTCCAACAAAAGCATACATCTAGGTCGCAACACTATGTAAGCCACTATTACCTCGTTTTGTTATTGTACAGTAATATTTGGTCAGTAATTATTAAGGGTACATCGTGATTATATTACTTTAAATACTGATGAAAATATGACATTCCTACTTGTGTATTATCTCAGTCCAATGTTTATAAGATAATCTGCACACACACAGTAGCGTATAGAGTATCAGTAACGACTTTAAATATACCACACGTTGTCGAGTTATTCGAATGTATCGAATCGAGAGTGTCTCCATCTTAGTTCAAGCAAACTGTAAATATATTTAAATTATTTCGTAACACGCCAGGTATCCGAAATCCCAGTAACTTTTAACACTTATTTGTGAATTTTCATTATTGTCTATGTACTATTGACCTCTTGTAGTAAATAAATGGAGTATATAAATGTATATAAATGAATATAAATGTATATAAATGTAGTATATAAATGAAAGCATCTTCGTAACTATTTATTAATGATGAGAAGAGAAAACGAAAAATCTTCTTTAGTTTCATATTGCCTCTCAAGCCATGTAAATTTCAAGAAACCATAGAATCAGTGGAGTTTTTGACATGTTGTTATAACGTGTGAAAAGGTTTTGTCGGTTGGTTGTAGCAGACGTTTGTTGAAGTGTGCCTAGTTGATAATATGCGACTTGCTTAAGCCCACTCAATCCCAAGCCGGAGATAGAAGAATAAGACAATAGATTAACCAGACAGGTCGGAATAAGATTCGGAGTCTATTTTACACATTCCCTTATATACACAAAATAATCGTAGTGATTATTCATCAAATGAAAATATCAACATTGTTAATAATACAATTAAATGTTGTCAATCGTGCTCACATAAAAGTGATGAAAGTTTATAAATCAAGTTTACAAAAAAAATCAATACAACTTGATAAAATGACAATTGTATTTCTAGGGATTTCGAATCCCTAACACCTCCCCTTTTTGAAAAAATGAGGATAATGATGATACGTTTCTTGAGACCAGTTCAGCTTTGTGGTAGTCAAGTGAAAACTACAATTTACTCAAGAAAAGAAAAAGAGATATGATTAGTTGCATCGAAAACTGGGAAATTACAATCTACCACTAGGCTCCTCCTCCACGGAATGTAGTGGGATCTTTATGTAGTAACAGGAACAACACTTCATTACATTGAACATGCATAGTCTTTATGCCGGTAGTGATACAACTTCGCAGATGAGTTGGGAAGTCGAGGACCTGACCGTGTCTGGAGCGTGCATTTACGACAGTAGCAATTTTCTTATTTTTAATGCACCTCTGCGCTGAATACGGTGGCTTGTTGGGCTCAACAGACGATCTGAACACGGTTCTCGAGATGACTTTCTGACCTGGGCTGGCGGCTATGCTCCGCTCACGTCCGCTGGGATAAGCACTGTGAGATTTTGTGAATAATTCTGTTGCTGCGGCTGGTTTATCACCCAATGATTGTTCCACCTCTGGAATGATTTGAGCAAATGTCTCCAGTGAGACTTGTTTCTCCTGCACAGCAGCACTAGGCACGTGGGACAGAAATGCTTCTGTCAAGCAAGGCGATTTAATGTCATTAAGCTCCGGCAATGTTACTGCTACCTGGGGAACTATGATAGGAACTGCGTCATCACTTCTTTCAGGATCAACCTTGAACAAGTCTTTGTATTTCTTACACCAGGAATCAGATTTACTACCAGCCAAATGCTCGAAATGAAATTGATTGATAGAATCGATGAGGGAATCGGCATGGGATGTGCATGTGTTTTCTGATAGCCGCTTCTGTGTAAGATTCATTTGCCGGGTTAAGATTTCTAGTACGCGCATCTGGAACTGTTCATAACGTTCGTCTTGGCGTTCCAGCAAGGCTTCAACTTGTTCAAAGGTAGATGACATTTTGATGAGTTTACCCCCGTCGCCACTGTTATAACGTGTGAAAAAGTTTTGTCCTGTTGATCAGTTGGTTGTGCGCGGAAGCTTATTGAAGTGTGCCTAGTTGATAATTCGCGACTGCCCTATGCCCACTAGGTCCCAAGCCAAGCCGATGGACCAACTAAGCAGATCGGAATCAGATTCGGAGTTTATTTTACACATTCCCTTATATACACAAAATAATCGTAGTGATTATTCATCAAATGAAAATATCAACATTGTTAATAATACAATTAAATGTTGTCAATCGTGCTCACATAAAAGTGATGAAAGTTTATAAATCAAGTTTACAAAAAAAATCAATACAACTTGATAAAATGACAATTGTATTTCTAGGGATTTCGAATCCCTAACACATGTACAATCAAAACAACATACAAAAATACACTTATTTAGCATCCTGATATTCAGACAACACATTCAAAGTTTAAACATACTTAATAAGAAATATTCTATACATTGCTTTGCCTTTATTGTGAGCAACATATTCTAATCTTATGATGTCTATCCTTTTCCAGAATACTTTGCCGGCTCTTTTACTCGAAACGATGATTGTTATGCATTTTATTATTATTGTTCAATTAGAGGAAACTACTAATTTGTTTCAATTTTAGCATCGTTCATTATTTAAAGGACTTCATATTAGTAAACATGCGATATACACTTTTAATATGACGTTGAAAAATGACAATTTATACTACTGACTAAGTCAAAAAACGAGGTAACCAGTTTCACTACAAAACACCTACTTAAAACCCACAGAACTGTAAACATACACTTCTTCATTTTTGTTCAGAAAATAGACTAAGCTGTACTTTCGTAATAGTAATTTAATTTAAAAGTTGGTTAGCTTATAAACTACCACCAACTCGCATCAGTAAGCATGTGAAATCCCCATTTCTCGTGACAAATTATAATTTGAAGTGTCTATATGGAGACTGACAACAAATTATGATTAGCATACTTCTCCCATATTCTTATTAATTTTATTCTGACTTTATAACCATTCGTGCATAAACAAAAGCAGATTAATGAACTTGTATTTAGGTACACTATAACTAAATCACCATAGATATTTAATTAGATTCCCGCATGTATATATATATATATATATATGTTGAAGTGAAGTAATTTTTAGGGAGGGGGAATAGTGAAACATACATATTATCCTCGGTACTCTGAAAATATGTATGTTGTTATGTGGTTGAATGAAGCACAAATCACTTTCACAGGATGCGAAACATGTATTGCTTTATAAGCTAAATAACTTTCTGTGAATAAACGTTTACCTCAGAGCCCTAAATATGTGACCGTTTGCTGACGTTAGCTTATTATAGTAACATCAAGTAACAGATACAATGAACCACTGAAATAGTATACATCTTTTAACTGTTCACTGTGTAGATAATGTTTAACCAAAATTTACAAACAGTTATCGAAAATGAAAGGGTTACTCTGTGGAAGTGGGTTAGCTACATATCAAATATCAATGAAAAGTTTGCAATGATCCACAAATTTGATCTGCATCACATACTAAACATAATTTGTTACTGGTTCACTTTCTTATTACGTGAAACGAATATTTAAGTTGATAATAAACATGGTTATTATTAGTAAACCCACATATAAATTTACCATTCACATGATGTCTTTACAGACTTCATAGAAAATGAGTAATTGCTGCTAAAATTCCACCAGCATGTGTCTGGAGTTGGCTTTTAGAAATCCTTCTCAAATATGCAGTTTTCGACAAAAGATTAAATTAATATGTTGTCAATCATCAGATAGTATTCTAATGAATGCCACGGTATTGTGACTTTATATTCCTATGAATGATCTAGAAATCAGTAAATCGTAAACATCATTTTCTTACAAACTGAAGGCTATCGAAATGTTTCGAAATAATCCTACAAATATAGGATTGCATTTTAATGAAATGATGCTGATTAGATGCTTGTGGAAAGACAGCTGACCATAGTTCACGATGTAAGCTAGTTTCAAACGACTTTAAATATCTATGATCTTATATGAATTAATAATACTATTATTTGCTTCTTATGGTTTTATTCATCAAATATCACGTGTCAAAATTGCAAAAATCATAGTATTAAATTTCCAAATATAGCGTAATACAGAATTAGCATTCAAAAAATTCATCGGATTTATCACGATAAAGCAATGGTTTTGCATTTAGACTGACAATATTTAAGTTCATGACACTATTACCTTACTTGATATTTGATTACCTACCAATTGTAGGAAGGCGAAACAAACTGGTTTATTCGAAGTAACAAGTACCTAATATTTAAAGTGAGTCTACAAAATGATTGAAGTAATACAACTTCTCTACAACCACTTATACCAAACAATTTCTGTGTAGACGTATGAGTAAAGTAACAATACAGCGATAAACCAACACAAATAGATATGAGAATTTTAAGAAAAAATATAAAAAATTTGGGATGGTTATTTTTGTGGAGAGTGGTTATTTTTCTGGTTGAATATGTCACAGATTGATGTTGGCAGGGTACCAGTGAAAACCAGGGAGCACTGGATAGCTGTTTCGTTCTAGTGTGGAATTGTTAATTCATTACTTCGATGTATCTGGACAAAAGTGGACCAGAAAATGATAGGTTACTATTTCGAGTGATACAGTGATCGTAACCTCCTAAATTAATCAGCATAGATTACTTATGAATTTGGTAAAAAAGGTGTTGTACGATTGCGTTTAAGAGACAGATGGTAGATATGGATAACATTACTGGAATAATTACTTCTTAAAGAATTTCGATGACATGTTATTCATTACTTCCTGGATGCTGCATCATTAAATGATTTAAGATATTTAGTTATTAAAATGGGGCTTTTGAGTAAATTTTACCAATCCGGAAAAATTACACAGAATGAGATTCGTTCAGTAGAAATAGCATAGTGTAAGACATCGCACTGTTGACTTGAAACGTGTCGTTGATACTAAGTCTCTAATTAACAGACTAGTATTTTTAAAAGTGTTAAATAATTGTCAGATGTCTGATAATTAAATGATTATTTCACTTCAAGTCAGTACTAATCAACTCAGAGTCGGGCATAAACGTGCGTTAGCCCAAGTTATCAGACCATATCAGTTGGTCGAAAATCAGTCGAAATAATGTAGCAGTAATAAGAAGGATTAGGTAATGAGAATATGATTGTAAAAGAAATGAAAATATATGTATAAAGTAATACTGAAATTCATTATCTCAAAAACAGAGAGTTAATGAAAGTTACTCGAACTAATTCCGAGCTATGTTATCTAATATTCCCAACTACTAAACTTGAACCCAAAATAAGGTAGTTTGCACTAGCTATCAAAACCTGAATGAACAAATATTGATTTCATGGACTCCTGGTTTTCTTATATACTGTTCCTGGCTTTCTTACCTTAATTTGTTGCAAATTGCACTTAGTGTGTAGTCATTTACTTGGAACAACACACATAAGCATAGAATAGTATTTACAGTTAGATCTTTACCAGGTGTAACTCTAATAAACAGTAGTATTTCTGTATAAATAAGAAAAAATATTAAACCAGTCAAGGCAACTTGTAAATAAGAGATAACAAGAAAATAGATTATATACAATAGTCATAATAGATTAAAAGTACAAGCTGATTGTACTGTGTGTATTACTTCATATTCATACTCAATTGTTTAAAGTTAAACATCATCTAATGCCTTGCAAACAAAGACAAAATATTGTCAGTTTGATGCCGTAAATAATAGAATGGTTTACTTTTTTGGGTGAACTATGATAGTCACTGAGTTTTCTAAAAAACACTTGTATGCGAAAAACAAAAAAGTAGAAAAGCTGATATTCTTATGGTAACAATTTAGTGGAAATAGAGCAATCGACATCCCACAAGACAGACTGACTGAAACGGTGAGAAAGGCTGTTAATGTATTTGATATATACTAACCAATTTTTAGTAAATAAAAGGCGTTTCCTAAACTCGTGAATAAGCTATCTGGTTTTGTCAAATCAGCGTGCACTTACTGATTCAACTAGCTTTGCAGAGAAAGTTATGTATGGCGTAAAATTAAACAACCAAACGAACAGGTTTAGGAAGCATCTGAATAAATGAATAGGAACCTCTAAAATATCACATTTGGTGGATACTGACCATGTGGAGGACAGATCTAAAGCCTTCAGAATTATTTATCGATTGTCTTACAACCTTCTTAATAAAGTGTTCTCTTCAATTAAATATACCAGAAGCTCTTGAGATCCCAGCAAACGGCCCTAGTCACTGAATTATTAAAAAATACTCAATGCCATTGCATTTTCCTCAATCCAAAAAATAATGAAAGATTTGTGCCAATTATCCGGTTCTTTCGTTTTTTCCCAAAGTCTGTTGTGACCAAATCTACATAAATAAGAAACTCAGAAGGACCATGGAAGACATAAGAACAAAAACAGGAGCTGGTATAGCTTCGGATCGCCACCAGGTAGTGGCCAAATTAAAAGTGAAGAAGCAATAGATAATGACTTTAACATGTCAGGAGGTTTTGGGTCGCAAGAAGCACCACCACAAAAGATGGACTTCTGTTGGTACTCTAGATAAGATCTGAGAAAAGCGGAGCAAGAAGATAATAATTAATATAAGCCGGACAAGAACAGAGAAGGCCAAGGCAAAGGCAGAATACACCGAAGCAAACAAGCAAGTGTAAATCAGAGATAACAAGAAAATAGATTATATACAATAGTCATAATAGATTAAAAGTACAAGCTGATTGTACTGTGTGTATTACTTCATATTCATACTCAATTGTTTAAAGTTAAACATCATCTAATGCCTTGCAAACAAAGACAAAATATTGTCAGTTTGATGCCGTAAATAATAGAATGGTTTACTTTTTTGGGTGAACTATGATAGTCACTGAGTTTTCTAAAAAACACTTGTATGCGAAAAACAAAAAGTAGAAAAGCTGATATTCTTATGGTAACAATTTAGTGGAAATAGAGCAATCGACATCCCACAAGACAGACTGACTGAAACGGTGAGAAAGGCTGTTAATGTATTTGATATATACTAACCAATTTTTAGTAAATAAAAGGCGTTTCCTAAACTCGTGAATAAGCTATCTGGTTTTGTCAAATCAGCGTGCACTTACTGATTCAACTAGCTTTGCAGAGAAAGTTATGTATGGCGTAAAATTAAACAACCAAACGAACAGGTTTAGGAAGCATCTGAATAAATGAATAGGAACCTCTAAAATATCACATTTGGTGGATACTGACCATGTGGAGGACAGATCTAAAGCCTTCAGAATTATTTATCGATTGTCTTACAACCTTCTTAATAAAGTGTTCTCTTCAATTAAATATACCAGAAGCTCTTGAGATCCCAGCAAACGGCCCTAGTCACTGAATTATTAAAAAATACTCAATGCCATTGCATTTTCCTCAATCCAAAAAATAATGAAAGATTTGTGCCAATTATCCGGTTCTTTCGTTTTTTCCCAAAGTCTGTTGTGACCAAATCTACATAAATAAGAAACTCAGAAGGACCATGGAAGACATAAGAACAAAAACAGGAGCTGGTATAGCTTCGGATCGCCACCAGGTAGTGGCCAAATTAAAAGTGAAGAAGCAATAGATAATGACTTTAACATGTCAGGAGGTTTTGGGTCGCAAGAAGCACCACCACAAAAGATGGACTTCTGTTGGTACTCTAGATAAGATCTGAGAAAAGCGGAGCAAGAAGATAATAATTAATATAAGCCGGACAAGAACAGAGAAGGCCAAGGCAAAGGCAGAATACACCGAAGCAAACAAGCAAGTGTAAATCAGAGATAACAAGAAAATAGATTATATACAATAGTCATAATAGATTAAAAGTACAAGCTGATTGTACTGTGTGTATTACTTCATATTCATACTCAATTGTTTAAAGTTAAACATCATCTAATGCCTTGCAAACAAAGACAAAATATTGTCAGTTTGATGCCGTAAATAATAGAATGGTTTACTTTTTTGGGTGAACTATGATAGTCACTGAGTTTTCTAAAAAACACTTGTATGCGAAAAACAAAAAAGTAGAAAAGCTGATATTCTTATGGTAACAATTTAGTGGAAATAGAGCAATCGACATCCCACAAGACAGACTGACTGAAACGGTGAGAAAGGCTGTTAATGTATTTGATATATACTAACCAATTTTTAGTAAATAAAAGGCGTTTCCTAAACTCGTGAATAAGCTATCTGGTTTTGTCAAATCAGCGTGCACTTACTGATTCAACTAGCTTTGCAGAGAAAGTTATGTATGGCGTAAAATTAAACAACCAAACGAACAGGTTTAGGAAGCATCTGAATAAATGAATAGGAACCTCTAAAATATCACATTTGGTGGATACTGACCATGTGGAGGACAGATCTAAAGCCTTCAGAATTATTTATCGATTGTCTTACAACCTTCTTAATAAAGTGTTCTCTTCAATTAAATATACCAGAAGCTCTTGAGATCCCAGCAAACGGCCCTAGTCACTGAATTATTAAAAAATACTCAATGCCATTGCATTTTCCTCAATCCAAAAAATAATGAAAGATTTGTGCCAATTATCCGGTTCTTTCGTTTTTTCCCAAAGTCTGTTGTGACCAAATCTACATAAATAAGAAACTCAGAAGGACCATGGAAGACATAAGAACAAAAACAGGAGCTGGTATAGCTTCGGATCGCCACCAGGTAGTGGCCAAATTAAAAGTGAAGAAGCAATAGATAATGACTTTAACATGTCAGGAGGTTTTGGGTCGCAAGAAGCACCACCACAAAAGATGGACTTCTGTTGGTACTCTAGATAAGATCTGAGAAAAGCGGAGCAAGAAGATAATAATTAATATAAGCCGGACAAGAACAGAGAAGGCCAAGGCAAAGGCAGAATACACCGAAGCAAACAAGCAAGTGAAGAATAGCATTAGGTGGGATAAACAGAAATATTTAGAGAACATAGTAATGACGGCGGAGAAAGCTGCAAGAGAAAGAGACATGAGACACCTATACGATACAACGAAGAAGTTAGCTGAGAAATTCAGTAAGTCAGAACTGCTAATCAAGAACAAGGGTGGCAAAACAATCACTGAGATGCAAGAAAGACGGAAGGAGTTGGTAAAACACTTCAAATAAACCTTGAATAGATCAGCCCCACTAAACACACCAGTCATCAAAGCAGCAGTCACGGAGCTCCCCTATAAACACCGATCCACCAACAGTCGAAGAAATCAAAATGGCCATCCGACAAATCTAGAATGGGAAATCAGCAGTGTCAGATATAGAAGTAACTGCAAAGATACTCCACATTCTCTTCAGGAAACTTTAGGAGGAAGAATATGTGCCAACAGACTGGAAAGAAGGGCACCTCATTAAGATACCAAAGAATGAAGATATTAGCTATTGCGAGAACTACAGACGCATCACTCTACTTTCAGTACCAGGAAAAGTCTCTGAAATATTGTTACGGAACCTAATGAGAGATCCAATCGACGCTCAATCTCGAGTAAAACAGGCAGGATTCCGTAAGGGTCGATCATGTACCAACCGAATCGCAACACCACAGTTCATTGTTGGACAATCAATTGAATGGAACTCACCGCTTTTCATCAACTTCCTCGACTACAGTGTGGATAGGAGAACATTATGGAGTCTTCTACGACATTATGATGTATCCGAAAATATAGCCAATATGATACGGAATTCTTACGACGGACTACACTGTAAAATCGTGAACAGAGGGTAGCATACAAATTCATTCAAAGTAAAGACAGGTGTAATTGAAGGCTACTTGCTCTCGTCCTTCCTCTTTCTGCTGCTGGTCAACTGGATTGTGAAAACCCCAAAATCTCAAGGGAAGCACAGAATACAGTGGACAACAAGGATGCAACTAGATGACTTGTAGTTTACAGATGATTTAGCTCTTCTATCCCACACACAGCATCAAATTCAGGTGAAGATGGACAGTGTATCATCAGCACCTGCAACCAGCCGTAGGTCTCAACATACACAAAGGGGGAAGGAAGAACCTTCGATACAAAACAACTAAAAATAACCCATTTACACTTGACGCAGAAATCCTGGAAGATGTAGAGATCTTTACATACATGGGCATCATAAACAAGGAGGATCTGACGCAGATGCGAAGGCACGAATTGGCAAGGTGGGGCAAATGCTGCATTTCTGTAACTGAAAAACGTCTGGAACTCAAATCAGCTGTCAGCCAACATTAAAGTCAAAACGTTTAATACAAATGTGAAGACAGTTCTGTTGTATGGAGCTGAAACTTGTATTGAGTACTACGAAAGCATCCTAAAAAAGATACAAGTATTTATAAACAGCTGTCTGCGTAAGACACCTCGGATATGTTGGCCATATTGCATCAATAATAATCTTCTGCGGCTGAGAATAAACCAAGCAATATCCATACGAGGAAGAGAATAAGGAAAGACGCTGAAAATGGATAGGACACATATTGAGGAAATCACCAAACTATATCACAAGGCAAGCACCAACTTAGAAGGAAGGCCCAACAACATATTGCTTTGGGGACTGGAACTGAAAAGCCCAAGAAAGAGGTGGTTGTAGAATGCTGGCAGACAGCCTATGCTCCACATGGGGTAAGTGTAATTGATTGGTGAGATCTAGCCTTTGAGATCTTTATTACAGTCAGAGGTTAAAGCGCTTCAATCTTTTCCTCCCAGATTATTTAAGAACGTGAGATGACCTTATAATAAGATTTCGTTTCTTAAAAAGTGATGTGAAAGTTTGTTTGTTTCATATATTAGCTTTCTCTAATATCAATTATTGTGACTGCCTCAAGTTCATGGGATAGAAACTTGGGTTTGAATTCAGAGTACACTTTCTGATACTTTTACAAAAAATACAATTTTTTCATAGGTAAGCGTAACAGCATCTCACTTCAGTCAAATTTTACAGTCATTTTTAAAGGGTTTTAAGGGACAAACTTTGCTGTAAATAACTCCCGTTAACATTTGGTCGTAAACGTACCTTCTTATAGTTAATCTTAGCGATTTCCGAAACAATTCATTGTGGAGACAAAGCCTAGTAGAAGTGAGTGATACATTGGCGCAGGACATTTCAAGCAATCTGGTACCACATAAGTTTGTTAAAACATTGATATCTGGGAATTAAACGAAGTGAATGAGAATTGAGTTATACCACTTCGGTATGTTCAAATTGTTTTTGGACACAAAAGAAAGGCAGGTTAGACATTCAAATAGCTCAAGCTTTTCATTGAGCTGTTTAAATTCATCAAAGTAACTATTTTAAACAGTTTTCTACTTTCTTTTTGAGTTTAATGTAGGGTTGTAATACAAGGTGACCACTGTGTACTAATTGATTAGTGGCTTACAGTAAATCATAACGACGCTTGGCCTTAGCAACATAATGGCACTCAACAACTTTAGTTCAGTTACCCAACATCTTGTAACAAATCCTAGCATTCAATGTAAGTCAGTTGGTTTTCGGTATCTACATCAGAAAACGAAAGTTAATTTGCCACAATAAAATCTGACCGATCAAAGCGATGTTCAAAGGAAAATGTTTCAGCGACGGCCTTGATACAGTGGAGGCTAATAGAATAGTCAACTAAAGAAACATGTTATTGAAAACAGTAGTAGTTACACACTATCTGGATAACTGGAATTTAACTAGCTGACAAGTTGTGTAACATATATCTTCCTAAAAATACCCAATGATTACAAACTGAACAAGAACCTATTGGTAGTGCAGATTGTTGAAATTCTACATGGTTTCCAAATAGAGAAACATCTGCTGCTACTGAATTTCTGATTACTGGGGTATTATTATTAATACATCAGTAAACCATTTGTTACTTAAAGATTTTTTCTGAAAAAAATAAATTACGGTGAACTTAGATCTTCCAGTTGACTAATTATGTACTGAAACTACTCACTCTTTGTTGCTATATGTGTTTCCTTAGCTGGTTGCATCGATGTAGCTGTTAATCACAAGTATTATTTAAGTTGGATTGTGACTGGCAAGTGGAATCCATAGTCCTACGTGGAACTCGTCAGCTGGATGTACCTGAATCCCAATGTTGATGTCCACATAGGGGCATCGAGGCGATCCGCTAAGGATGCACATATAGCAACAGAGACTGACCATCCTCAGTCCATAACAAACCAACGGGAGGATACAAGTTCACCCTAATTACATATGCACCCATTGCACATATGTGACTGACCGGACTCAGTTGTCAAGTAGTGAACGAGGTGGCGTCTGGTACAAAGAGGACTGAGTTCCAATCCCAATGTGAATATCAACATCGGGGTGCAGGTACATGCAGCCGACGAGTCCCAAATAGGATTAAACGTGCATCGTGGATTCTGCTTGCCAGTCACAATCCAACTTAAAAAATCAAATTACCCTTAAATCATTTTCCTCATTCGTATTCACTATTATCGGTCAGAATGATAGAAGTAATCAACTTAGGTCAAACGATCTACAGTCTCTAGAAATCTGTGACACAATTGGCGTATAGTGTGACAATCAGTTTCTAGAAATAGTTGAGAATAATTTTAGATATAAAACACTTATAATTTGGTTTATATTTCATTACCGTTCCCAGTTCATTTAACTAAACACTAATCCTCAATGAACTAAATCGTAAAGTAAATTATTATGCTGTAAGCTTTGTTGGCTGATAAATAACGAAAAGTGCTAGTTGCTTCATGACTATGGTTATTTACTCGTATGTTAATTGATGAGTAATTAATAATAGTTGTAGTTTAGTTTGATAATTTGTACAGAAACATTTATATACTCAGTCAATTAACCACTAGTTGTTTATTAAGTTTAAACTTGAAAATCAATTCTATGCTCCAAGTAACCAGTTCGACTATACCAGTTATTTTTATCATCAAATTAATAGAACAGGTTATAGAAATATTAGTTTAAATTTGTAACACTCAATATCACAGTAAAATAATATACTGTAAGCTGAAGAAAGTGAACAAACCTATAATATGCATAAAGTTAACTCTATTCAAAGAGGTAACTATGAGATAATCACGTTTGAACATGTATCCACTATATGTAGTCAGTATTTAATAGAATAGTTTGTAAATAAGTAGTAATAACTAAGTAGTAGATAAATAATATTTATTTTTTTTTCTATTTACCCATTCATAATATATATATACCACAGAAAATAAACAATAACAACATACATAGATACATACATATGAATATACGTACATACAGTGTATATAAATAATTTTTATAAAACAAAAAAGATCAAAACAATGGTTTTTATGACGGGAAAATAAAAAAAAACAAGTCAGCTTATAAAGTCGATAAAATCTAATAAAGAGATGAATAAAAAGTGAACGAAACAGAAAATTTTTTCTTTCAGTATATAAAGACGATGTTAATAAGAGATGAATTAAACGCGGATAATTTGATAAAAAAGAAATTAATCAGTAAAAAAAAATTGGAGATAAGTACGAGAACATCTCAATTCAAAGAAATCTAAACCACTTATAAATGTTGCGATTATCGATAAAAATTGCACAACCATAGATGATTACCACAACCGTAGAATAAATAAATAAAGCTTGGAATGATTTGTATACATATATATATATATATAAATGGATAGATGAATAAATGATTATAAAATCTATCTTTTTATTCGTCTTCTTCTCTGTTCGAATATCTTTCACAAATAGTTAAATAGGAAGACAATACTGAATGAACTATTGTCTCTTAAAGTAATATTTTTTTATTGTATGTATTTATAAATATATCTTTAATGAGAAGAATTTGATCACAACTATGAAATAAATATAAATGCATAGAAATGAACAGTTTTAAGATTTGCCTTTTGTATTCCATACTTTATGAAAACTCTCCATAAATGAATCGTAAATCATGAAGCTTATGCAAACATCTAAACACACACGACCCAATCGAGGTACAGTACCTTTGTAGAAACTGTAGTTATAAAAAAATCATTTAAATATACTAATAATAACAAGCAAATGCATCGAAACAAGTTAAGAAACCACATACTGTGCTTTAAAAGTTTACTAAGCAGTGCGTAATGAAATGATGTAATAATCATTAGTTTGCGTATTGGTAAAAATTAGGCAGCGAAAACGATTGGCTATAAGCTTTATTGAAGACGAACTGTTTATCAAGCGCTTATCTTTCGTGTTATAGAGGAACTGCTTTCATTAGAATACACACTGAATACAAGAACAATATCGACACGCATAGAAATTCGTCTAATTATTCTAGATAGTGTTAGTTCATTTGCAACACATATTGTTTTAAACTTCCAAAGTAAGACCAATTAATTCAGACGTTATACTACACGATATTTAAGTTGGGAAAATTATAAGGGGAGAGAAATCAGAAAATAACCCTCCAGTAAATACCATGGCAACACATCACAATGAGTTACATCATGATTTGGTATTACATCATCATTTGAAGTTAATCTGCAAGTAGTTCGTGTTAACTGACAATATGGTTTGAAACTTGAATTGATGTTAGTGTCTACAGTAGTCACCTATCAGCCAAACTGTGATGGTTTCAGAAATTCACTTACAATTTTTTAAAATTACAGTCTTCAAAGAATGATCATTCTGTTTTCAAAGTAAATTGTTGGAAACATTCTGTGTGATGTTGTAATCATTTGTTCCCCCCCCCCAACAACAACACCACCTATAATATGACTATAAGTAGTTAGATAGTGCTACGCTATTATGATAAATTTATGTCAACAATAAGCGAAGAACACCAACGATTATCGAACAGATAGTTGCAGTATCAAGCAAATTCAGTAACTGGATGAACCAGTTATACAGAGGAATTAGAGGTAATTGAAAGAAAAGGACTATTGTTGCAAAACTTTATATTATGTTTGTTTTTCACCAAATGTCTAAACTCTTGAGTCAATGAGTGACTTGACTCAGTTTGGAACAAAATGTGTCGTTTACAGGAATTTTTTTTATATAAGTAAGAGTTTGTTAGATAGTCACAAAATAATATAACGAAACGACTATCTTGATTTTTGTATTCTCCGCTGGTTTGAAACTATAAATGGTGGCTGAGATTAAAGCTTATCGATCAAAGTGATTAAGTGTAACTAATCACAAGAATCAGTCATTGTTTGATAACACAAAGTTAGTTTAGATAGAAATATATGTTGAAATGAGTAAACTTACGCAAAGAAGCCTTCTTCAGTCCATATTTTCCAACCGCAATGAAGTGTATTTTTGTATTTATGCGCATCTAAACCCTACAATTTTAAAAATAATTTAAGTATACTTTAATTCAAGAGATTAGGCTACGATAAACAGAATTGAATGTAAACTATAATACCAAAAGTCAGTCTTATTCAAATAATGGTTTAATTATTTCAAAATATTTTTAGGGTTTTCTCAACATAAGATACCTATAGCTGAGGTAAGTTAGTTGACTGTGAGTACAGGAAAAGCATTCTACAGAGCAGTTCTATGCATACCATTAAACATGGTCCGTAAAATGAGAATACATGAGCAGGTCGCAAATAATCGAGTTTTTAAAAAAACAAATAGTTACATATGATACAATCAGAAAAGTATTAAGTAGGTTTAGAGGTAGAATTACTTGTAAAATAACATGTTCAGAGGAAAACGTGATCGGCCAATGATAGTGCGATAGATATGTTGCGAAAACTATTAAGTCTTGTATATATACCTTATATATTATTGGTTTATTATAACAATATGGACATGTATGTGATTAATCGGCTTCTTCATGGCTCAGCCGGATTAACGTGTTTGAGTGGTGTAAGGCAAGGCTAGGATTAGCTGTAAATACATTACTAGGTGTGAAATCAGAATCAACTGAAATGGACATTTCACGTGAGATATAAAATAAAGTAACTTAGACTAAATCTCAAGAAAATGAAAGATTTCTGACATTACATTTAGGACAGCCACAATTAATCTATCTTCCTACATTATATGTATATCAATTTCTAATTTCGTTCGGTTCGTCTAGTAATGAAGCGTACAAGTATAAATGTCATCATCCACTGACCTGCATTCGGGTTTTGATTACATCTAAAGGTGTATTTCCATAGACAGACGCTGCACCAGCAACAATTCCAAACAATCCAGTTAACAATTTCGGAACAGGTAGTCCAGTAGATGTATCGCCACGGTAGTGTCTATAACCATCTTTCAAAGTCTCCATTACGAAGAAACGAATAGCCTGATTACTCCCCTGCTTTAGAATTGTTGGCGTTACACCTTTATACATACCGGTAATGCCTACAATATAAAAATAAAACCAATGAAGATTTGACACAATAGGAGTGGATTTAGAAATGGCGTGAACGACTTGGAGATATCGCCAATAGGAAAGCATTAGATAAATCGTCTTGCCGATAAAACGACATCGTTTCGGCAATAATAATTCCACACTCAAATGAAAAGACAAAAGGTATAAAGTTTATATGAATATTACTTCTCTAAAGATACGAAATAATGTATGAATTAATTAGTAAAGGTAAATATCACATATGAGACACTAGCAAGACACTAGAACAAAAGAATTCCAGTTATTTATCAATAACAAAATTGACTATTCGTAAAATCTCCCCCCTTTTTAAAAAAACGATAACATAGTCCATAAATTAATACCTTGGGTGACTTGCATCGATCAGCAAGTTTCTTACCTTTCATTGATAACTTAACAATGGATGTGTCCTTCCCTTACAAAGGAAGCCACGAGTGTTTGTTAGTATTTAAACGACAATCGACAGATAGTTTAGATGCGAACTGATATTCAAAGTAGCGTATTACTGTTTATGAAAAGGCTGACAATTAACGTCACATATAATTAACTTGCATATTACAAGGGTGATGAGTGGTGACTTTCAAATATGACTGTCGTCAGGTTATTAGAATAGTTTCGTTATACTAAATTTTAAAACGTGTTGTGTCAGTGATATTAAGTTAATTAAACTAGTGGCCACATTACAACTATACCAATAGAATTTGATTAGCACTGCAAAGGACTTGATAGGTATCAAATTAGTCACTACACCAATGTTAAGTGTACATATCATTACCAAGGTTAACTTTGATAATTTCAAATAAATTGAGCATTGGATAGATTGTTTATAATAAGTGATATATATTTGTAAAATTCCAATGAGTAGAAATTAAAATTTCTGACGTTTCGCGGCTTAGTGCAAGTCGCTTCTTCAGAGAAATAAATAACCGAATTCATTTCTCTGAAGAAGCGACTTGCACTAAGCCGCAAAACGTCAGAAATTTTAATTTCTACTCATTGGAATTTTACAAATATATATCAATGTTAAGTGTGTTGCGCATACAAATTAAAACGTTGTAGCCCATCACAAAATAATTGCTACATTAGTGCTTTTCTATGGGGATCATCGTAGTGACAGCATGGATTGGGATGGAGGAATATTCAGCTTATCTTTGGTTAGTTTCACGTAATGCTATTGTTTTCAACCATACCTGTATAGAAAGTTAAATAGAATGGGAGATTAACGTGAATAGAACATAAAATAATATGCTTTTTAAACCTGGAATTGTATTATTGATTTGAAATATTTTTAATTAACTTTCTTTACTTACAAGACCGACATAAATAAATGAACTTTATCGACGTAATTCAAGTGGTAACTTGTTTTGCTTTAAATACTCGCCAACATTTAATCTATATAGCATAGTATATGGCATAATATGATAAATGCAAATAATGACTAAATCACAAGTGATTAAAATGTAAGGAATACTAATAAAATTGAATTATTACATTCAGTAATACATACACTAAATTATCAGTCGAAAAAAATAGAAAATTGTAAAAAAAAGCGAAAGTAATATCAACAGAAAGTACATAGCCATTTATGGCATATAAAATGGATGACCTACTTCATGCGATACTTCAAGGTTTACATGGCTATGATACGTTAATATGAATCCTTAACTGAGGCAAGACGTTGAAAATACAATTATTCAGAATATATGATGAATGTTACTCCATTATAAATGCAAGCGAGTAATATTTTATGACAAAGCTTTAAAACATTAATCATTAGTTCCTAAATCTTATCCGAAACAGCTGATTATAACCTTTCTTATTTGATGTTCTAAAATAATCAGTAATAAACGTGCTCCTGAATAGCTGGGATTCATTAATGTCTTTTCCTATCACCAGCTACATTCAGTAAAACATCAATAAGAGTCTATTTTGTCTAATTTATACGCAAATATCTGACAAATGTTGCATATATAAGACAGCTCTAGATTAAAGTGCCTTCCGAAGATACATACAATTGACCATCACTTCTAAACAGAAATAAAGTCAAACAAACGTGGAATAAAAGTTAGCTTTAGACCATATTTAGGATGTTCATGAGAAGCCTATGAAAGAAAATTTAGAAGTCCTTTGACACGAGACTGATAGATGTGCAATTTTAAGGGTTTCTGTAAGATCCCTACTTTTGCTCCATGATTAGGTATGTATTATAAAAGCAAAAAGCTGTTTCTGTTATTCGAGATAAATTCATGTAGGCGGTAGTTCTATCTTTTGCCAGAAGTGGATACTTAAAAAATTATTCAAATGGTTAATTTAGCCCTTTTGATTTATTATAATTAAACTATCAAGAAAAACGTAAAGAATCCATTTGGATAAGACCTACACTACTAAATATATTTAGTGAATAGTACACTATATGAAAAAGATAAAGACAAAGAAATACAATTTCCTTCTCGATGATGTCATTTAGTAGAGCTATGTAATTGTATTTATTTATTCCTGCACACAGTAATTTATAGGAAAATGATAGTTGCATAATTAAAGGTCGCAACAAATTTGAATTATAAAATAAAAGTTACCTAAAGTCAAAGAATTATGTGATGTAATATTATAAAAAACAAATGGTAGAAAAGAGGAATGAAAAAATAATTGTATTCTTGAAGAAGAGGAAATGAACGCTTAGCAATAACAACTCAAGAAGAAATAAGTCCTAACAAAATGACCGGATATGATTTGACGAAACTCTTCGATTCAGCTTGTTTGACTTTGTAGATAAATAAATGTACGACTAGTTCGCCTAATTACAATTATTTTGCAATGTGTCCAGAGGACGCGTGGCGATTTCCTTTGGAACTTGTTATCTTTATAACTTGTAAAATCAGAGCCTGATAAAGTGGGAAAAATCTCTACTGTGACAAGCTGTTACACAAACCTGCTTATTCTGAACATGATATTTATTATAAATGTAATATAACTTTAATTCAGTTGCTTATCGATCTGCCTCAGTTGTTGAAAGGGAGATTAAAAGATAGATTATCACCGTAGAGTATTAACTACATTAATCTATATCTCGGAAAATATTGCCGGAGTAGAGGTTACAGTAAAATGAGAAGGTGACAATTTTGATGAAGTTATTGGTCAGTTAACCAAACATGAACAGCGTAGGATATGACGCATGTATATCCAGGTCATCAAACTTCGTGAATACAGTAAGTAGTAGGTATCGAATCAATATTCGTGGTAGTAAAACAGATTTAGCATAAATAATAAGGTTTGAGAATAGTGAGGCAATTTGTGAAGAGGAAGGTGTAAAGTACTTTTAAGGCTCAGGATCTAAGGGAGTACAGAGTGAATGGACCTTTCCTAATACGATAGATTATCGGCTATATCACCCAGAGGAGGATAAGTAACCCTACTTAAAAATAAAAACAACTGGTTGTAGAAGTAAGGAAACCACATTTCTTTCATTTATTCCAATACATTGTTGGAACCTATCCCTTTGTAAGTTACAACAATAATTATACATCACACTTTTATTATAATAGGCATAAAATGAGATGGATCGCAGAAACTGGATCTCCGTATCTACGAAATTCCATGATTGGTAAATTAATATTTAATAACAACATTTAAATTGCTGTAAATAATGATATGCGAAATAATAACTTAAACTTTGTGAGATGAAAAAAACGATCAATAGTACTGAAAAATTAAGAGAAATACTGGTAGAGTGGAAAATTAAGGTGAAAAAATGTATTTTAGTTCAAAGGCTAATAGATCAACTGAAATAGAACGAGAAAAGCAGGGAAGTTACATGTATGCCGAAGATTGTAAAAAACAACACTGAACTCATTTCTGAATGGACAAACAAACATTTATTAATGTAATGAATGTAAGAAAATTTAACCAATGGCAAAGAGTAACAGACTCAATCCATTAATTACATCAAATATGGATAAGTTAATTGAATAACTAAAGAGTATCTATTAGGTCTTAGCCTTGGGAGTGATTTCTGTATAATGCAAGTTCAAGTCAACCAGTAGGTAATAATAGAAATCATGAAAACCCAATAATTGAGACAAATGTAACAATTATAACGTATAGCAAGGATAGGAATCTAAAACTAGAGTTCCCAGTAATTTAGTACTCGATTGTTAGATGTGTTTGTGATAGTGTTAATGTTCACTCAGAGGATCTAACTCCGTACTTTTAATTTAAGAGTTATCGTGTACCAAATATAGTGAAACGTTTGAATAAAGACTACATTAAGGTAAAAGCTGCTTCGGGCGTATATGTAGCAAAATAGAGCTTGATCAACCACAGACATGAGTATCGAGAATGAAAAATCACAAACACTTACCAACAATTACAACAGTTCATAAAAACATTGTATGCAAAGAAAACAAATAAATAAAAAATAACTCAGGAACTAACACGGAAAGAAATCTAACTAGTCATCTAATGTAACAATAACTTCTCTAGTTATTTATCAAAAGATGAAAAAAAGCAAACAAAACTAATATCTACATGAAGTCACTTAGAAATTATTATTATTAGTTGCTACTATGATTGTAGCCTTTACGGATGTATAAGGAAAAATAAACGAGATCACTAATGAGAATGTCGTATTTTTCCATAAGAATAAATATTCACTTTCTTAAACATTGTAAAACTGTAATATTTACTTAGAAACTGAAACGACTAGTTTGATGTAGAATAATGGAGAAGCACATGTTTCATTGATTACGAGAAAGCGTTTGACACCGTAGATAGGAGAACACTATGGAAACTTCTTCGACACTACGGCGTACTAGAGAAACTCGTCAACATCATCCGGAACTCTTACGACGGAACATAGTGCAAAATTATGCATGGAGGACAAATGACAAATGAACTCGCAGTGAGGACAGGAGTCTGACAAGGTTTCCTACTCTCGCCTTTTCTCTTCCTCCTAGTGGTTGACTGGATCATGAAGACCTCCACATCTGAGGGGATGCACGGAATTCAATTGACAAGTAGGATGCAACTCGATGATTTGGACTTTGCGGACGATCTAACTCTCTTAGCACATACACACAAACAAATGCAAGTGAAGACAACCAGTGTGGCAGCAACTTCAGCATCAGTAGGCCTGAACATACATAAAGGAAAGAGCAAGATTCTCAAATACAACACAGGGAACACCAACCCAATTCAATTTGATGAAGAAACTCTGGAAGAAGTAGATACTTTCACATACTTGGGGAGCATCATCGATGAACAAGGAGGGTCTGATGCAGATGTTAGGGCAAGGATTGGCAAAGCCATAGCAGCATTCCTACAGTTGAAAAACATATGGGACTCAAAACAAATATCAACTAACCTCAAAGTCAGACTCTTCAATTCGAACATGCAGACAGTTCGGCTGTATGGAGCTGAAACTTGGAGAATCACTGCAAATATCATCAGACGGATACAAGTATTTATGAACAACTGTCTACGCAAGATACTGAATGTCCGTTGGCCGGAAACCATCAGCAACAGCTTTCTATGGGAGAAGACAAACCAACTTCCTGCCGAAGAGGAAATTAAGAAAGGACGTTGGAAATGGATAGGACATACATTGCGGAAACCATCAGACTGCATCACGAGACAAGCATTAACATGGAATCTTGTTGGGAAACGGAAAAGAGGAAGGCCAGAGAACACACTTCGTCGAGAATTGGAGGCAGATATTAAAAGGGTGAACAGCAACTGGAAACAACTGGAAAGGATTGCTGAGGACAGAGTTCAATGGTGAATCCTGGTTAGCGGCCTATGCTCCTCAGTGAGGAGTAACGGGCGTAAGCTAAGCTTATATGTTTCTATACAAAAAATGAGCCGGAAGTACAATGCAGAAAAGTTAAAATGCCTTTAGGAGTTAATTAAAGTCACAAGTGAATGAGAATTAATTTACCAAGTTCATATTTTCAAAGTCTTCACAAGTAGAAAGTACATTAGAAAATGAAAAAAAGACAATAGGTAAGCGGAATCTTAAATCATTTGGGGCTCAACCATAAACCAAAGTGCAGGAACACAGTGGCATATTATGTTAGTTGAATACAAACGTTGATACTCGGATGATGGGATCGCATAATGCACAAAGAATAGCTCAGACGTCATCATTTGATTGTTACAATTCCATGTAGTTAATTTATCTCATAAAAAAACCAAGCGATTACAACTATAATCATAAAACTTTGAAGACTGACTATCAAAAAAACATAAATTCTGTGAAGTTAAGTTGTTTGAAGTATTCACGTTTATCTTACTACATAGAACAAACTAGCAACTTTTATTACATATATAATTAACAATAAAGAAGCATAGTACTTCCTTTCTCAGGATGACAACATACATACTGAAGGGAGCGGTAATGCTGAACTGAAGCTAACTTGTAAGATCCCAAACATCCCACCCAATTGATGAGAAAGAGAAATATATTTCGAAAAATACCACTAGTGAGAACAGCTAAAATCCCTAAGTTATTGAATCACATCGAATCACATTTCAGCTTTACCATTTTGATAAACTGAATCTGTAATTTTATTACCGGCAGTTTTTACAACGCAGACATAAGGAAATAGCTGAAGATTTTCAATAGTTTAATCAACGTGATATATGACTTGATAAAATGATGTGACGCTAGAGCTAAAAGCTATCGGCCACGAAACTACGCAGTCATAACCTGTTCTTCAGACTACCGATTAAAATTTGACTACTAGACCTAATTATCAGTTTACTTGGAAATATGAAGTATTGATCTTTAAAACATTTCCAACAGGCTTCACGTATGTGAATATAATCCTGAAGTTCTATCTAACAGGCAAGTCATTAATCTTATTGGTTATAATGTACCTACTTTCATGACTAATTACGTACTATTATTGCTGTATCTTCCCTATACATGTGAGTGCATGTCTGTGTGTGACTCTTGAATTTCATCAACCCAGTGGATTGGATTTATGCTAAATATTCTCGCCTCCATTGTCATTACATTGTTTCTGGTCGAACGCATTTTATTACATACTTTTAGTGCAGTTCAGAGAGACTATTTATCACCAAATTTCTGGTTATTTCATTTCAACAGAATTACCATTCACTACAAATATAAGTAGGTAATACTAGTTTAGTAGGACTTCACGTGTGTTTAGTTGGTTTTCATACCACTCATAGTTCATGATACTTCTGAATTACCCATTGAATCGTCTGAACCACTATTACTGTCAAACATAATCTAATATTTCGTTTGACGCTGTTACTGAATTCCAAGAACAATAACAAATTCTGATTAATCATTGCTCAAAATAATAAAGCAAATCAGTTTGAAATTAGTTCAATGTTTTTTGAATACACGATAAAGTTCTTAATATTTAGTCTTACCATGGTCTTTGATAATACAGCGGCAGCCATGAAAAAAACCACGATAATGTGGATTTTTAGATGTTTGGTCATTAATAAATTTCACTTTAATGGTCTCCATTGGAGTGACTACCATTATGGCTTCACAAACTCCTGCACCTATAAGGAAACGTTGTGTACAAAGAAAAACAAAGTTAATGCATGGCATTAATTTGTGCAGCACACAAAGTATTCAACGAATATTAATGTTTATTTTTTATAGATTAGTAACATAAAAGTTCATGTCAACACACATTCGTTGTTGATAATATTATAATGCTGGCTTATATTAGTTAAAATAATATATGTAACATCATTTGAATACTCATAACTAAATATCACTAACTGAATAATCTCTAAAAACCATCTAGCATTGTGTAAATGAGTTGCAACGGAGGAACATGCGTTCCAGCCAATATACCTCGGTTGCGTCATCACGACAGGCAAGCCCAACCTCCACGTCAAGGTAGCAGCTACAGTCGGGGCTCATATCTCGACTAGACGATGAGTTTCAACTCAGTGACGCAGTGTATTATCCACACACCTTCAACAAATCTCAGGTAACCAACCACAACCTAGTGTTTGAGAGACAATCGTGTTATAACGTAGAGAAAAATTGTACGAATGGTTGATCGGTCTATGTTTTGGACTAATGTTTAGCATATACGAATCATTTTCATTACAAAATGGAACACATATATACAAAAACGACAACACATAATAAATAGAGTCAAGGTTCATTTAAAACAAAATTGATTGCAAGATATCTTACTCGTAGGTCATTTAAGAACCAATAAAATTAAGATATAGATGTCACGCTTAATTATTCCATGTCATACCTGCTTGTTAACTAACCCAACGACAGATATTGTTGCCATTTAGCTAATAAACCAGTACGTTAACTAAGAGGCTATATGGTACAACTTTTTAGAAACAATTCAGTTTCCATCAACATCAATTCGCAGGCGAAAACATTTGAAAATCTTGCAGTAAAGATATTTCTATTACAAATTTTCATTAGGATTCTCAACTAATAAATCACAACTTCATACCAGGACATTCTGTTTAGGCGAATAAAAGTAAAACACAAGTTCTTTTATTTTAGTAAAAATTCAAAGAAAAAAATCTTTAAAGGATGGCATCTTTATAAACATTAATTCTTAAAGAGACTTATTAAGTAAGAAATCAGTTGATATTTTGTAATACTAAGGTTTATGTGGTGAAAATACGCCAGTCTGTAATAGCATATATGTAAATGTATCACCAAGCGTTTTAGTCATTTTCCAAAGTTGAACATCGAAAATTTAGACTCGTAGTATGATGATGATGGCAGTGTGAAATTGATAAATAGATAGGTAGATAAGTGTTGTTATTATGTCAAATCATATTTGAAACATAGAGAGTGGTTTATTCACGCAAGACATAACATATCAACTGAGAACTCTACTATGTCTTAAAAGTTGATGCGGTTTTTGGGAATATAAAATTAGACGGCTATGTTTAAAAAATCTGAGTAATTTGTTTTTCTCGACAACAACTAATAAAAGGAAAGGTATTGAGGTCACAATTTTAAAAGAATATGAGAGAAAACTAAGCGTTTTCTCTCAAACAGAGAATATTTTGAGTTTTCTGTTTAATGGTACATCATACACACTTACCTAAACCACATAAAAGTTTCCTACCAGCTGTAAGAGTTCCATCTGGAGACAGATTATGGCGCTTGAACTCCTCAAATGCTCCAAATCTATAAGCACCGATATGTGTGAAGAAAGGTTGTAGTTAACACATAATAAAGAGTAACAATAAAGGAATTGAAGTGTTTAAAGTACCAAACGTATATGTCATTTCATAATTATATATCTAAAAGAGTTTCTACTTGTAAGCAAACAGCTCGATATCATGGTGCTATGTCAAGGAGTTAAACAAGAGGATGACTCCTGAGCTTTCGTACAATGGATCAAAATGTTAGACGCTATTGGGTCTTGACGAGATTAGACCATGTGCTCAAATTCATGTTAAGAGATGCAGTCAGTTTTAGGTGACATATCTAAATCACTGGTGCAGGTTTCGTTTTTTAATATAATCTAGGTTTTATCTTAACATGATTTCATTTCATTAATTCCCTCTCACGATTTTAATATGAAGTTAGACAACTTACATAAACTTTAAATCTTAGGTCTTCAATAACTGATTGATCGGTAGTAAAAATCATGCACTATTTCTACACTGCTATTGATTTTCTTTGTAGGTATAACCATGCCAATTGACCTATTATTTCTATGGCTTACTTCTTATCATCTTTTATGTGTTGAGTAGACTACGAATAAACTGTGTAAAATGAAATGAATGCTTATCGTCTTGTCTAAATTCTTAAAAAATAATAATCATGGAAAAGTTCATAAACACTGGGTCGGTGAATATACACTCAAATAAATAGAGTATATTCTGAAAACTTATATCAACTGCTCAAGTCAATGATTCATTTGAAAAAAATAAAAGAAATACTCCACGTTAAACAATTAAAATTTTCACACTATGTTAAACATGAAATCGAATAACGTGAGTGTAAAACATTCTGATGTTTAACGGTAACATGCATATGACAGAATACTATGGTGATTTGCCCAATTATGTCTAACGACCGTAAAACTGTTTTCAAACTACTCGTCAATAGGACGGTTACAAGTAGTATACTGTTTAAATACGAGCGATGACTGGGTTCTACTGATCAGCTCTAAAATGTAACTACCGGGCTGAGTAACTACATAATCAACTGATCTTCAATGGTGAAAAACAGTTGTTTGTTAAAATGATTTCATTTTATTAAAACAAAGATATATGAAAAAAGGGTAATATTTTCAATAAACTTTAATAAGTTTTGAGAAATCAAAGTGGAGCTCCGAATAAACACTTTTTAAGAAATTACAGAATATCAATTTAAGATTATTATTAAGTCGAAATGACTTGATTCAGTTTATGCATCAGTTGAAATGCAGATAAATTTTTCTTACAAGACTCATATCACTTCATACATTGTGTGGTAACTAATAACATAAAAATCTGACAAATAATGTCACCATAAAAGTGCGACACAGTTTATAATCAGCACTTCTAGTACTTAATGATAAATTATTAATACAGTTTATACATACAGACGTCCTATCATAAGTTAATGCAGATGATATCGTCAATAATGAGGATGAAAGCTCAACGATTAAAGCACCCGGGTTAGAGAATGCAACTTCACTAAAATAATTGTCCCAAACTGAAAATCTTCTTCACCATCTTGAAACTAACGTTTTGTTTGCATTCATAGCCCAATACATTAATAAAGTCGTTATAATTTTCTAAATAAAAAATTGGATCAACTTTATGAGTTTAATATTACATACCGTACTAAGTTCTGATTTCAGCATTAATTCCGAGGTAAACTACTAAAGAAAAACTTATTACACAGCCAAGTTCTTCACTTTTGTATATAGAGTAGATGGTTTAACCATTATTCAGTCGGTTACACAAAATTTAAATTCACATCAAAATGATTAGAATATTGTTGAACGGTTAATACAATAAAAGAACAATCCTATGATTTTCAGTGTTCTACAACACTAAATAACAGAAACAAAACTGGTGTATGGATGTGTACCTACAATGATACATCTTTCATAAGAACATCAGGTATCAGGTAGATATCATTATGAAAACCGAGAATACCCAAGTAACTTCATTAATATTAACATATGTCGCTATACATAAAGCTGGGACAAAAAATGTCTACCAATAAAAATTATTAGACATACGCTTCTTAATTTGATAAGAAATGAAGCTAAGAGTGAAAAGTGATAAAAACCAAGTTAGTGAAGAACGGTAAACAGACTCTAAAGGCAATAAATAATTACCACCAATGAGTGAAGTAGCTAACTGCGTTGATTAATTTATTACTTGGAGATTTTATCAGTCTCAGTAGACTGGTGGTTGAAAAATTCTTGATATGGACTTAGAAAGCTAGCTTGGTTTTGCTTAACAACAGTGTATCGTGACCTCCAAAGCAAAAGGCATTCTTAGGTTACTAACATTTAACTGGTATTTTCGAGGTATTGACAATTTACAGTAGAACTAAAGATTGAGAAGGTTAAAGTGAAACATCAGTTAATGAGATTGTAAATAATTATTGGCGGAGGTTGAAACACATAACACGCACTTCTGGTGTCTGGTTATTTGGACGTGCTACTAGGATCGGAGTAGGTTTGAGGAAATTTAGTAGCGGCTACTAGACTATGAAGTAATTTGCCGTTAGCCTGAGCATTGTTAGTATTTAACTGGGTGAGGGGAGGTTATCGTGCATATACTCTGAAAACACTGGGTGATACAGTTCCGAATAGGTTGCAATAGCACTTGTACATTCACTCTGTGTTTACTTCATTAGATAGTAATGCTGAAACAGCGCAGGTTTTTATAGGCAGATAGTAAGTCAGTTGATAAGGTTTTGAATCTTTACCAACCGGAGTGTTTGAGACATAACATACTGTGAAGCGCAAAGATGACTGATGTAAGAGTAGGGCAGGCAAAAATAAAGGGTGCAACAAAACTAAAATGTGGCGAAAAGCCCATAAGGTCGTTTACTGTCGGTTTAAGCCATGTTGGTAAGTTAAGACTAAATGATTGAAGTTGACGAAGCTGTCACAACTTACGGTTGGAGACGTTGGGTGACAGTGCCTATAATCGGTCCCAATAGTCAAGGCGCAATTATTCGCACTCTTTCACTTGATCCTGTGAGTTAAAATTGCTTTATATCTGCATACGAATTAACTTCTTCTCACTAAATCATAGTCTTTAGGTCTGAAACTTTTTATGAGTACCTGTACTACTTTCACTTTAGTACTCAATGCGCTGTGCTGATAATGCGCGACAATTAGGACCAATGCTCACATGGGCCGGGTTCTGCGGTTTTTATGACTGACTGACTTATGAACCGTGTGCAAATGAATATTATCACAGACTCAATTTATATATGCCAAAAAGTGACTATTACTGAATGTATACGTTTCAGAGTGAGCAGCTTTAAGTAGTAATATTTAATTTACACCACTACGTAGACTATAGCCTGAATGAAGTGTGATTTACATTGATGTCATGTTTGAAGATTTTCAGCTTAACTGCCTTTTTAAACAGTAAATGACACGTAGGTACGTGATCATCTATCATGTTTAACATGAGGTTGAATTATAATGAATAATGAAAGCTAGAAATGTTATAATCCGCTCCCGCAGAAGTTAGTGCAAAACACATTGTTGTTTCTAAACTAAAAGAAAAAGGATGTTCAGATGAAATGTATGATTAAACGCTTATAGTGCGTTAATGTTTCCCACCTACCCTCCGCTCCAGTTTAAAGTTACTATTAGCGTCGTTTAGTAAAGAACCATTGAACAAATGAATAGTCTGCCTGGATATATGCTCAGTGGTAGAGAGAATTCTATTCGGTTACTTTCATATGAATCAATTATGTGTGATAAATGATAAACTACATTCCAATTGAGATTTGTAACGTTTTATTTACCTACCTTCGATGATTAAACAATATCTAAATACAAATTAATCACCAAAAAGACAAAAAAGCATTTTAGTGCTATCTTAACTTCGTTTACATAAAAAACTTCAATTTTAGCATGATATTGTATGTGTAATGTAAGTTTCTTACACGACCCTTCGCTCAACGGCATGCACCTTAAAACATTTTTAGAAAATCATCAGCGAGAATCATTAGTAAATATCACTAATCAAAGATATACCTAACGACAAACTGAATATCAAGACGTTTCTGAGGAGTGAGCAATCAGACTATATTTATACGAAACAGTCGTCAGATATTTGCTTAGTAGGCTAACATTGATGACACATATATTATAATGATGAACAATATACTTTTTGTAACCATTCTGTGCTAGTAATTACAAATGCCTCAAGAGTTGATAGACTCACCTAACAGCCGACTTTGGAACAGAGCCATAGAGAAGTACAGGTAAACCTCGATACAGACCCCGAACACCATAAGATTTCACCGTTTTTTTTACACAGTCAATGGGACCCGAATATTGCCTGGCATTACCCATACGTTCATCAAGTTGTAATTGAGTTTTTACATATTCAGTTGGGAAAGTGATACAAATCTCAATTGCTCCAGTGACTCCGCCTGTGATTGATATTATTTTAAATGAAACAGGATTTACAAACCTGCTATGGCTCCTTTTATTGTTTGTTCGATAAGAGTTGGTTTGAGAGGCGCTTGAGTTTCATGTACCATGTTGAAATTACTGAAAATCAATAGCAAAAAGTTGAAAAAAACATTCATTTTGCCCAGAATAATTAGAACTTACGCCGTGTAATAACCAGATGATTAACTATTCCACAAGTTGCAAATTAATTTTTCTAACAATCTCATATGCGAACGATTGTCACTGATAGATGTCAGCTTAATTTATCTTTGTATTTCTCATGGATGCGTTGTCTGGTCAACGTTCGGCTACGTTAGTGGGCGACTTTTATTGGTACATAGTCAACAACAATACGCCTACCGACTGTAGATTGATCTGAATTCTATGCCTCTAGACACGGACTGACTACCACACACAAATTATTCCTAACATGCTGATTTAAAGTTTCTGGAATAATTGTAATATTTCGTGATGTAGATGATGATAACGCCATCCAGAAATATAATGAAGGCTCGTCAGTTAAGACACCGAATATGAGATACATTCTATAACCAAATGCAATAATATACTTCAAAGCATATGCAGAGTAGCGACCGCTGTAAAAACGACAGCTGAATGAAAATCTCGTATTTGTGTACGATCATTACGGTTAATTTACTACGGAAGTTCAAGCATTTCGGAATATATTGTTTAAACCTGGTAAGAAAGTCTTCTACATGCTGTACAGCATATAAAATAATATACTGTGCAAGTACATTTGTCCATAATGCAATTAAGACCAAATAGAAATAAAATCATAGTGTTGTCATGGTATACGTTTCAACTCAAAGTAAAGTAACAAACGTTATATCTCAGCTGCGATAACTAATGTAAATATACACTACCTGAAATGACCTTGTATCCAAACAGCCGGGCCAAAAAGAGTGTTAACAAATGAGAAAGAAAAACAAAACTATTACTTTAAAAATTTTACCGAAAAATTATAATCGTTACTGATGAAGACTAATTGATGCTGATTCTTTTTAATGGGAAGCACCAAGTGTGAAGAAAGTACGTTTTTATTAAGAGTTATGAATGTCAGATCCTGTATTTTACAAGCCGATTTCAGTGATGAGGATAATATATCTGATTGCCTGTGTCATTTTTTTACGTTTCTTTTTAAAAAAAAGCAGTTTTTAAAAAATGCCACTGATGAAGCCAATTCTACTCGTTCACAGATCGCTTAATATTCGTTGATCAATTTAATTTCATGGTCAACTGATTCGTGGTGTCTTACACAGACAGCTGTTTATAAATTCATGTGTCTTTTCGAGGATGCTTTTCGTAGTTCTAAATACAATTTTTAGCTTCATACAACGGTACTGCCCTCAAGTTTGTATTGAAAATTTTGATAGAAGAGCTAGATCATTTGTAAATTACAGGTCATCTAGTTGCATCCTTGTTGTCCACTGTATACTGTGATTCCCTTGAGATTTTAGGGTTTTCATAATCCAGTTGACCAGCAGCAGAAAGAAAATGGACGAGTGCAGTTAGCCTTCACTTCAAATAAATCTGTGAGCTGCCCTTTGTAAACGATTTTACAGTGTAGTCCGCCGTCAGAATTCCGTATCATGTTGGCTATATTTTCGAGTACATTATAATGTCGTAGACGATTCCATAATGTTCTCCTATCCACACTGTTGAGTGCTTTCTCGTAGTCGAGGAAGTTGGTGAAAAGCGGTGAGTTCCATTCAATTGATTGTCCAACAATGAACTGTAGTGTTGCGATTCGGTTGGTACATGATCGACCCTTACGGAATCCTGCCTGTCTTGCTCGAGATTGGGCGTCCATTGGATATCTCATTAGATACAGTAACAATCCGTTAAAAACTTTTCCTGGTACTGAAAGTAGAGTGATGCGTCTATAGTTCTCGCAATAGCTAATATCTTCATTCTTTGGTATCTTAATAAGGTGCCCTTATTTTCAGTCTGTTAGCAAATATTCTTCCTCCTAAATTTTCCTGAAGAGAATGTGGAGTATCTTTGCAGTTACTTCTATATCTGACACTGCTGATTTCCCATTCTAGATTTGTCGGATGGCCATTTTGATTTCTTCGACTGTTGGTGGATCGGTGTTTATAGGGGAGCTCCGTGACTGCTGCTTTGATGACTGGTGTGTTTAGTGGGGCTGATCTATTCAAGGTTTATTTGAAGTGTTTTACCAACTCCTTCCGTCTTTCTTGCATCTCAGTGATTGTTTTGCCACCCTTGTTCTTGATTAGCAGTTCTGACTTACTGAATTTCTCAGCTAACTTCTTCGTTGTATCGTATAGGTGTCTCATGTCTCTTTCTCTTGCAGCTTTCTCCGCCGTCATTACTATGTTCTCTAAATATTTCTGTTTATCCCACCTAATGCTATTCTTCACTTGCTTGTTTGCTTCGGTGTATTCTGCCTTTGCCTTGGCCTTCTCTGTTCTTGTCCGGCTTATATTAATTATTATCTTCTTGCTCCGCTTTTCTCAGATCTTATCTAGAGTACCAACAGAAGTCCATCTTTTGTGGTGGTGCTTCTTGCGACCCAAAACCTCCTGACATGTTAAAGTCATTATCTATTGCTTCTTCACTTTTAATTTGGCCACTACCTGGTGGCGATCCGAAGCTATACCAGCTCCTGTTTTTGTTCTTATGTCTTCCATGGTCCTTCTGAGTTTCTTATTTATGTAGATTTGGTCACAACAGACTTTGGGAAAAAACGAAAGAACCGGATAATTGGCACAAATCTTTCATTATTTTTTGGATTGAGGAAAATGCAATGGCATTGAGTATTTTTTAATAATTCAGTGACTAGGGCCGTTTGCTGGGATCTCAAGAGCTTCTGGTATATTTAATTGAAGAGAACACTTTATTAAGAAGGTTGTAAGACAATCGATAAATAATTCTGAAGGCTTTAGATCTGTCCTCCACATGGTCAGTATCCACCAAATGTGATATTTTAGAGGTTCCTATTCATTTATTCAGATGCTTCCTAAACCTGTTCGTTTGGTTGTTTAATTTTACGCCATACATAACTTTCTCTGCAAAGCTAGTTGAATCAGTAAGTGCACGCTGATTTGACAAAACCAGATAGCTTATTCACGAGTTTAGGAAACGCCTTTTATTTACTAAAAATTGGTTAGTATATATCAAATACATTAACAGCCTTTCTCACCGTTTCAGTCAGTCTGTCTTGTGGGATGTCGATTGCTCTATTTCCACTAAATTGTTACCATAAGAATATCAGCTTTTCTACTTTTTTGTTTTTCGCATACAAGTGTTTTTTAGAAAACTCAGTGACTATCATAGTTCACCCAAAAAAGTAAACCATTCTATTATTTACGGCATCAAACTGACAATATTTTGTCTTTGTTTGCAAGGCATTAGATGATGTTTAACTTTAAACAATTGAGTATGAATATGAAGTAATACACACAGTACAATCAGCTTGTACTTTTAATCTATTATGACTATTGTATATAATCTATTTTCTTGTTATCTCTGATTTACACTTGCTTGTTTGCTTCGGTGTATTCTGCCTTTGCCTTGGCCTTCTCTGTTCTTGTCCGGCTTATATTAATTATTATCTTCTTGCTCCGCTTTTCTCAGATCTTATCTAGAGTACCAACAGAAGTCCATCTTTTGTGGTGGTGCTTCTTGCGACCCAAAACCTCCTGACATGTTAAAGTCATTATCTATTGCTTCTTCACTTTTAATTTGGCCACTACCTGGTGGCGATCCGAAGCTATACCAGCTCCTGTTTTTGTTCTTATGTCTTCCATGGTCCTTCTGAGTTTCTTATTTATGTAGATTTGGTCACAACAGACTTTGGGAAAAAACGAAAGAACCGGATAATTGGCACAAATCTTTCATTATTTTTTGGATTGAGGAAAATGCAATGGCATTGAGTATTTTTTAATAATTCAGTGACTAGGGCCGTTTGCTGGGATCTCAAGAGCTTCTGGTATATTTAATTGAAGAGAACACTTTATTAAGAAGGTTGTAAGACAATCGATAAATAATTCTGAAGGCTTTAGATCTGTCCTCCACATGGTCAGTATCCACCAAATGTGATATTTTAGAGGTTCCTATTCATTTATTCAGATGCTTCCTAAACCTGTTCGTTTGGTTGTTTAATTTTACGCCATACATAACTTTCTCTGCAAAGCTAGTTGAATCAGTAAGTGCACGCTGATTTGACAAAACCAGATAGCTTATTCACGAGTTTAGGAAACGCCTTTTATTTACTAAAAATTGGTTAGTATATATCAAATACATTAACAGCCTTTCTCACCGTTTCAGTCAGTCTGTCTTGTGGGATGTCGATTGCTCTATTTCCACTAAATTGTTACCATAAGAATATCAGCTTTTCTACTTTTTTGTTTTTCGCATACAAGTGTTTTTAGAAAACTCAGTGACTATATAGTTCACCAAAAAAGGAAACCATTTATTATTTACGGCATCAAACTGACAATATTTTGTCTTGTTTGCAAGGCATAGATGATGTTTAACTTTAAACAATTGAGTATGAATATGAAGTAATACTACAACAGTACAATCAATTTGTTCTTATGTCTTCCATGGTCCTTCTGAGTTTCTTATTTATGTAGATTTGGTCACAACAGACTTTGGGAAAAAACGAAAGAACCGGATAATTGGCACAAATCTTTCATTATTTTTTGGATTGAGGAAAATGCAATGGCATTGAGTATTTTTTAATAATTCAGTGACTAGGGCCGTTTGCTGGGATCTCAAGAGCTTCTGGTATATTTAATTGAAGAGAACACTTTATTAAGAAGGTTGTAAGACAATCGATAAATAATTCTGAAGGCTTTAGATCTGTCCTCCACATGGTCAGTATCCACCAAATGTGATATTTTAGAGGTTCCTATTCATTTATTCAGATGCTTCCTAAACCTGTTCGTTTGGTTGTTTAATTTTACGCCATACATAACTTTCTCTGCAAAGCTAGTTGAATCAGTAAGTGCACGCTGATTTGACAAAACCAGATAGCTTATTCACGAGTTTAGGAAACGCCTTTTATTTACTAAAAATTGGTTAGTATATATCAAATACATTAACAGCCTTTCTCACCGTTTCAGTCAGTCTGTCTTGTGGGATGTCGATTGCTCTATTTCCACTAAATTGTTACCATAAGAATATCAGCTTTTCTACTTTTTTGTTTTTCGCATACAAGTGTTTTTTAGAAAACTCAGTGACTATCATAGTTCACCCAAAAAAGTAAACCATTCTATTATTTACGGCATCAAACTGACAATATTTTGTCTTTGTTTGCAAGGCATTAGATGATGTTTAACTTTAAACAATTGAGTATGAATATGAAGTAATACACACAGTACAATCAGCTTGTACTTTTAATCTATTATGACTATTGTATATAATCTATTTTCTTGTTATCTCTGATTTACACTTGCTTGTTTGCTTCGGTGTATTCTGCCTTTGCCTTGGCCTTCTCTGTTCTTGTCCGGCTTATATTAATTATTATCTTCTTGCTCCGCTTTTCTCAGATCTTATCTAGAGTACCAACAGAAGTCCATCTTTTGTGGTGGTGCTTCTTGAGACCCAAAACCTCCTGACTTGTTAAAGTCATTGTTTCCTTAATCTCCTTCTACTTATCTTGTGTTGTAGTTCAATCTTATTCCAGTTGATGATGAAGTGCTTGGAACTTATTTTTGTGAATTAATTTGAATTTGTTGAGTTTGTTGGCATACTGGAATAGGGCTGTGTTAAACGTTTGTAATACTGTTATTCCGGTTGTTTACTGCTTTTTCAGCTTTATTTTGGCCACCACCAGGTAATGATCTGAAGCTATGTTAGCACCTTTGTTTGCTCTTCCGTCTTCCATGGTCTTTCTGAGCTACCTGTTGATGCAGACGTGGATGATTTGGTTCTCCTTAATGCTGTCTTATGGAATATATGTAAATTTGTGTGTGCGTTTGTGAGGGAATATGGTGTCACAAATAATCATTTTGTCGAATGCACATAAGTTTTAAAACCTCTCATCGTTCTCGCTCCTTTCCCCTGCCCATGTCTTCTCTTTATGTATTTATATCCGATGTTACCAATTCTGGAGTTGGCGTTTACATTTTCCATCTGAATGGTCAGGTTCATGGGTCAGCATTTGTTGATCATCAACTTCAACCCTGCATAGAATTGGTCATTCTCGTCTTTGTGACTGTTGTTTATGGGTGTATTGCACTGCATGGTACTTATTATAACTTCGCACTTCTTTATCTTGATGATCCTATGTCCATGGGGTTCCCGTCCCATGTGGGCCTTACATGCTTCGTGCGTCATCATTAGTGCTACTCCTTGTGTCTGCAAGGCATTTCCTTTTTCGTGGCCGGAGTATTAAAGCACTTCTACCGAGGATAATCTTTGCTGTTAAGCTTGTAACCAATGGGTTTTGCTTATTCCAAATAACTTCATGTTGTATCTTTTAATTTCTTTACTTATTTGCATGCCTCTACCCGTCTTTCACATAGTACGAACATCTCACACATCAATATTAATTGTTGCTCCAGTTGTCTGATGGAACATCGATCCTGTGGCACCTGAAGAAACGCAACTTTTACCATGAAGTGTTATAACTCTTCGAGATGAAGACCCTCCAACTCCTAGGACAGGATTGAAATGGTTTAAATGGTTTTTCATGGTTAGCATTATTTTGGCAATGTTTTTTTTAACGGGATGTGGTTGCTAACCTCATGCTCAACCCTTCTTTTTTGTCCAGACTTGTGGCCGGTAGTAACGCCACGGGTAGAATTCTAGTCGCAGTTAAGTAGCCTAGGTAATGCGTAACAAATTACTAAGTGATTAAGATAGTGACTTATCTCTTGGTTTAATTAAAGTATGGTAGGATAGTGTTACTATAAGCTGCATTTACCGTTGTATTTTTTTGTCTTTACTAGAAGCAAAGTAATTTACCATAATTTATAAGAGATAGCTAAAATAAAGTTACTTGAGTGGTGAACTGGGGAATATTGTGCATCAAGCAGTGTGTGTATATGTATTCATATTTCCACTGTATTCTTAAAGCAATTGGACGTTCAGTTCACACAATATATTTTCACCAGTGTAACATGGCTTTTTTCATAGATGAAGCCGTTTTAAATTATTTCTCAAACTCCTATGTGGAATACAGCATGATAAAGCTTTAAAGATATGTAGAAGGACACATAATATTCGTATGAGTTGAAATCGTTGTTATTTTGTAGCTTAATGTAACTCACTATTTTAGAAAATATGTAAATAATTTAATTATATTGACTCAGAATTAAGTAATAGAGGGAAACAAATTAAATTACTTTGTTTAATAGAAAAATACTAAGCGTATCAAAGTACTTTCATCTGAGTCAAGTTGGGTCAAAGCGACCAGCACTTGTGTATGTGTGTGAACTGTTTGTTGGTACATAATCTGTGATGCATAGTGCCGAGAACGTGTGCGATTCAAGTCAAAATTGGCAGTAGTATTTTGTAAAAAATATATTTACGCATTATATGTCATGTCAATGGCTCTCAGTATTGTTTGTATTGCAATATATTATTCTTTATTCCACGAGCGATTTTTGTCTAATTATTAAAGTTTAGATAAGCTATGGGAAATTATTGAACTATAATTATAAATAATAGGTAACGGCTTAAGTTAACACAAATCTCAGCTGCATTACGTACTTTGGATGTTTAGTGACGTTTGGCTGAAAGAGGCGATTTACGATCAGCATCAAGAGTGTAGACGTGACTTAATTACATCTCCATTCATCAACGAAATGCATTTACGTTTATATGAATTTGTTATTACAAAACGATCTTTTTAGCTGCTTAGTAATTCATTAATACTTTAATTTACCAGTCACCTTTAATGTATTTAGCATCTGATATCTTAATGCAACTAATAACCATAAGGCTATGTAAAATATTCATTTTAACTTAAATTAATTCAAATAACTAAGCTTAAAGTTTTTCAAGATGACGGCGCTACTTATTATCAATTTCTAAGCGACTTGAATAATTATCTTTCTAGTTGCCATTCAATTTCTGGTACCAGAATGACATACAAAGATTTATTTCGTTGTTAATATCATCTTTCGCCAAACGTTCCTATAGCAACGAGACATGTTTCTAGCTCTAGAAGATATATATTATGTGACATAAGTAGTTAAAAACTTCTAAACACCAATTGTGGTACAAATACGTTAATAACAATACATCAGTATATAATACTCATTTTATATGAATTTAGTTGTAAGTGTATATTTTTAATTGTTGAAACTAGACACTGTAGTTTCGTAAGCTGCATAGCAATATTTCTAAAGTCTAGCCTTCTGTTGTGAATGATGCACATGTATAATTTATACTCCAGAGTTATTAAGTACACAGAGACTTAAACTATTAAAATAAGAATAGTGTTTTATGTTACACTTTTTTGTTAATTTCAATGCTTTTATCTTTTGTATGTAAATTTTAGCTTACTGTATATATTTATTCAACGTAATTTTTGTTATTTTTATTCAATCTTGTTGTAACTAGATGGCTTCTAAATATTTGTCACTATATTTTAAGTAGGCATCAGGTAATCCAGAATATTTGTCTTATGCTTATGTGAGTAAGAAGAACCAACGTAAAGTGGTACAGTTTGATCTTAAATGTAATCAGTGATGTATCAAAAGCATTTCATGAAATATCTAATACCAAAGTCTATACTAAATGTGACTTGAATCTTTGAAGAATTTGACCTACTTGGTAGACTAAACAGCACTTTTTTTATACGACAATTATTGAAATTAAAGAATGTACAAGGATATCGTTAATATTATTTGGAGTTGTCACTTATTTGTTTGAGCAAAACACTAAAAAAGTGATTTACTGTCAAAGTGTAAGAAATATTTGGAATTATTTACAAAATAAACATCTCGACAATTTTCTATTTTTAAAGGTGAATTCCATATTACGCAGCAACAAACAAATATAGAACACGTTAATATTTTTCTCATAAAAAGGTATTCATTTACTATTATTTGTATTGTAAATGTAGTTTTGAAGTATAACAAATGAATTTGTGGTTACGTTGTATCAGGACCGACGTACCCCAGAACAGTTACATTTAACTCCTTTTAGAATCAATTGGCCTCAATGTTCATTAGATCAAAATTATTATGTTAAAAATAGATTAGACGTCATCCACAAAGTTGTTAATGTTTAGTGCTTGTTATATTCAGTATTTATGTTGATTCTTTGTTTATTTGATGAGTTAATGCTACATAATATTGTATAATTTTCAATATTGACTTATTGTAAAGTAAATGGAAATATCTACTTATATCTTCTATAAACATGTCAGTATAGCATAGCTCTGCATGCCATGTATAAGTCACATATATACCTAACACTAAAGTTTGAAATGACATCAGTAGTGGAAATCACAATCAAATGCTGTGCAAACCTATTAAATGAACAGAGAAATAATCAAAACACTAGATACAAAAGGCAAAGAACAATAGAGGTTGTTCATAATCTTATCAGAAATTTGATTTATCTTTGTGAATGTATTTAAACATAATGAATAATTTTTAAATATGTAGATACTTATTTCACAATGAATCAGTTCATTCAAATAATTGTATTAGGCTTCTCAACTGTTTCAAAAACTGGTGGTTCAATATTCTAATTTAACATTACGTTTTAATAGAAACTGCATTTATATGGAAAGTTAGAGTCATGGTCAATACTTTTTAACAGAATATAAATTAAAATCAGATACAACAAATTATTGTTTAAATGTGTCACTCAAATGTACAATATTTGTCAGCTTCATTCATATGTGAAAAATGCTTCATGGGCCTTAAAATTGAAAAAAATGTTGTATATAAGCATATACATATATATGCATGTATACAAATTTACAAGATTCTTATATATATATATATATCCATACAAATGAAACTCGTTCTATTTCATTTGTTAAAATCAAAAAAATGTTTCACTAGAAATAAGTTCTAGTCTTATTGTTGTCGATTTTTTATGCTTATCTGATTTCATCGTTATCGTTCTCATTGATTACTAAATATTGGATAGCATTTTTCCATATTAAAATAAAAAACGAAACAAATTGATGAATAGCTGAAATGGTTTGCTAGGATAAAATGGGTTATAACAATAACAATAATAATGATAATAACAGTAAGGCAAGAAACCACCAAAATAAAATTTACAATATTTCGAAGTAAGTGTAGAGAGTGAAAAAAAGAAATTGTCTAATTTTATAGAAAATTTTCAATCTTTTATTATCGTTTGTTGTTATTTCGTGTTATAAGGAAATAATCTGTTTGCTTTTTATTTAGTTACAATTCTGATACATTTAACTATATCTATATGAATATATTTATATTTTATCTTGTGATATTCTACTATAAAACAGTTACAGTCTTTTTATCCAAAGTAGAAAAGATTCGTTGTTGGTGGGCTGAGTTGAAAATCAACGGAAAAGAGGGGCCATTAAACAGAGAGAGCTAAAATCCTTTGTCTGTATATGAGCTATCTAGATATGTGTTTTTCAACCTCTACTACCTGCCCCCCCTCAGCCACTTGCTCTTTTCGTCATCGAAACATGCAAAAAGATAAAAAAATTTTCCTCCTTTTTTATTTCAAGTAATAATATATTTATTTTATATAAATGTAACTCACGCTATTCAACACAACAAAAGAATGCCATAAGCAAAGATCCTCCTTTGTTTTAATTTACTAGTTAATCAGTATATAAAATAGTTACCTTCTATGAATTTCTGATGAAAGTAAAATACTTCATTAAAATAATAATAATAATAATGATAATAATAAAGGAAGGATATATTGCATCGAGCTACTTCTATATCAGTTTGAATGTTTTTTCCTTGATGTCTTATTAAAATGAAATTATTATCAATTTGGTAATAAAATTCATTAAACGTTTAACATAGTTGTGCTATTCAATTAGCTGAACGTATGTCAACTGAGTACGTTTTTAAAATGGTTGTGTATGACAGCTAAGTCATAAAAAAAATCTTTTGGAAATAAATTTCTTTTCACGTGAAATATAATAATGAATTTATTACGTAAAATAAAATAGCGCTTCATTTTTCGTGAATTAATTTCTACCAGATCGGATTTAGTGTAGGGTAGTTAGTGAGCTTTTATGAGTGGGCTCAAATAAGTATATAAGTATTGTTTAGTTCTAACCGATTTACATTGAATAGTTTTGTCAAATATATACATACTTTTCCATAAATAGATTCTCAAGGTGTCACGTTAATGTATAGTCTAATGTTTAGCAAACGAGTATGTGGTAACAGCCAACAGTGTTTTGGTGAATGACGTAAACATATGTGTATTGGGTCATTATACGGTTAAATAAGAACCATTTTATGCTCAGACTCTGACTACTATTCGAACATACTCAGAATAACCATAATAAACAGCTAGAGTAAACACTATTTGAAACTCTATAAACATTGGTGTACTATGTTTCATGTTAAACAAAACACTGAATGACAGGAAATGCTGGTCCTCCAGCTTACTACATTTAAATATTCAGATAAGATTTAGGTGTTTGGAAACTACTGTGTTTGTGATATTGAATGAATCCAATACTGAACTTATTAAATTACGAATTTTTGCATATTGTCAGTGAAGCATTCCTACTAAGTAAAAATAGCCTATAAATAATACAATGGAACAAATTAAAATCATGACAATTACACTAATAATCTTCATTTTGATTTGTTCCATTGTATTTTCTACTAAACTTAACGTAATTAGGCTATTTATTATTCTTCACAGAAGCGACTTACACTAATCCGAGAAGCATCAATAATATCAATTTCTATTCATTGAATTATTATAGATATACTATTTAATTTTACAAACTACTTGTTAAATTCTCAATTTATTTAGAAGTTATCAATTTCAACCTTGATAATGATGCTTATAAAAAGAACATAAATTTAATAATCTAACAATTTTGTCGTATTTAAATACTGCACAAGTTATTGGAAATTCGTTGGAAATAAAACACTCTGCTAGATGATTTAAATGTTTTCACTACATGAACTGTTTTAGTTTATACTGATTTATAGTAAATGCACAGCAAAAAGTTTATCGAACAAAGCATTTAGTAAAAAAATATCTTAATTTTTGTTTTAATAACACTCAAATTCGTAATAAGGTACTGTTAGTCTCTGCATACGTTAACTCTTGAAAAACATAGGTCATTATAATTATTTGACTCAATGACAAGTACAATAATGTTTTCTAATAATAATACCTTTATTCAATGGTATGTTTAGTGCAATATGAATTTTCAGCATACGTTGTCTCAATAAGTTACTCTTTTACCGTGAACACATACGATTGGATTTACATTAGTTCGTGTTGACGAAAGTGGCGACACCACCCTTACACTTTTACTTCATGACAGAACAATCCTGACAAAATATAAGTTATGTAGCCAAGATTCATGAAGTGTTATTAAACCACAGTTATGGTGTATGTTAAGACTGAGAAAAAATTGTAGGTAGTTCAATTTTTCAGTTAGTTAAAACTAAGAATTTCACGAGTAGACGTTTGATGAGTATTGATCCTTTTTAAGGCATGTAGCCAACCACCATAACGTCTTCGTTTTGATCCAACTGAATTACTCATGATAGCTTGTAAACATTTCATTGCGCGTACGCAATCCGATTTCGGAACGTGATTGAGCAACTAAAACAAATAGTAACTTTTTGAGATATTTGGTAGAAAGTGGTAACTCAAGATTTCAAGCAGGCCGCCAATAACGTATATTCAGATGAAAAATATTTGTTTTAGTTTAATAAAAAATTCCTGAAATCGTAGTTAAGTATCTACTACATTCAATAAATCAGTTGATGCTAGTTGATCTTCTGAATATGAAAGTACTTAGTTGTGACTGTTGAAAGAGTGAACATGATATTCACAGTACGTTTCTGTACTTTGTTTCTTAAAGTATGATCCAGTAACTTGATTGAGTTTGATTTTATGATACTAGGCACTATACAGTTAAAAGACACATAGAAGAACGACCAGAGATTATTCACAATAATGGATTGTAAATTAGCTATGGCATCTATGTAACTCATTAAATAAAATACATCAGTGTAACTCATGTATCTATCTTCAAGAAACTCTTTTTTACTTGCTTACGTTCAATCTGTGACATAAAAGGCTGAAGACTAATTGATACCAGGTAATTTATTTTGGTGAGCAAAGCTAAGCAAGCAAAATCTAAAAGTTCAGCTGAAGGAAATTTGAATGTCCACTCATACTGTAACATGCATACAAAGATGAGAATGTACAATAATTAACGTTCGATGTCCGGGGTTATTATTGGCTGCCACAGTATTGCCGAACGTGTAGGATACATCTTCAAACAACATAAATACACCTATTAGGATTGGTTAGAGGATCTCTTTACTGTGAGTAGTTCATTCATATGATATACTTTGTAATAAGGTATTACAATTAATCTTGTTATGGTCGAATAAATTTAAGCTGGATTTGATTTGTTGTTTGAATTCTTATAGTTTGGCATTGGCTGGGTATCCTTGTGAACCAGAGAGCACTGGGAATCTGGTTCATCAGAATGTGGAACTTGTCAGCAGTGCACACTTACGATTCCGCCAGGACTTTGAATCTAAAACCTTTGTGTTGGAAGACAGGTATTTGTCATTCAAACTAGTGATATAGATTTCTTCACATATGTTTCTCCATACAGAAACTGGAGAGAGGATGTGGCTAACTATAAAACTACATTCCACTTGTAATCATTTAATACCATTTTAGTATACGTTAAGAAGATTTTATTTTGTTCCTGTTAGGAATTTAAAAAACTATGAAACCATCGACGGATAAGGCTTGCGTTGTACGTCAACAAAACCTACCTATTCTAAAATATTTCATAACTTTGAGATGAAAAGAATTTAGTTACCAAGCCGAATCACAAAAGCTGAGGTATTCAGTTTTAATTGTTTGATATTACAATGATCGACATTCAGACAAATATCCTTTGTAACTAACTTGAGGTGGTTCGTAAAAATTGGTATTAAATTAGAAGTGATTGAACATTCCTAGTTTTCAGCAATATTCTGCCAACATTATTCTGTGATGTATTTAATCAAATAAAAATACCAGTCTTCATAAAAATAACCATCTCAATTTAACTACAATAATCAGCTCACTAGTGACTAACTTCGGAATGTTATTGAAGCTCTAGTGAGAAGTCGTGACTGGTATGGAATTCAGACTTGTCGGGAGGAAGCCAGTTATCACCGATGACAATGGATGATTGTCGCGCTGTATCACAAACTGATGGATGTGAAAATTCTACGACTGGATACCAGCTTAGCTTTGCAGAGGGTTAGTCGTTCTCCAATCTTAAAATCCTGGATCAAAATCTAGGGTGAACACTGTTGGGGAGTCCCATACTAGGACGAAACAGCTGTCTAGTCCACCCTGGTTTTTAATCGCACCCCACCAACATCAGTCCGTGACGAATTCAATCAATTATCCTATATATTAATTAATAATCAAAAGTTTTTGCCTCAACTAAATTTTGAAATTAACATTTTGCTTCAATAAGCAAATATCTTATTTTATACACATCCATTCGTTTAATGTACTGTTTTTTTCCATCTGTTTAATGAAACAATCCATGAAATTGTACTACCATAAAAGTAATCATAAACTTATGATAATATAACTGAGCTGAAGTTAGACTACACAACATTAAATTCCTAATAAATAAAAGAACATTATATTTAACTTATATGGTTAATTCCATAAGTTTGACAAGAAGTTATTTTCTATATAGTCCTTGTTATAATGAAGTAAGCGTTTTTTTGTAGTCAAATAATGTTATGCCCAATTTATACAGGTAAATTAAATAAAGGTTGAGCTTAAATCTGCCTAAAACTATGTATAGTTAATATTGGTAAAAAGAAAAGACAATATCTGTAAAAAGGTATAAATCACAACTAATAATTTCTCGGGTTTATGAATGATGTTTTAAACTAAATAACCTTTATAAAGTTATGCAAATTGTAATAAGATTAAGAGATTATCATAAATGGAATGTTATGTAATCGAAGTAATCAGTATGCATACATACCTACGCATATCATATTTTATAATATTGAATATTAATTGTTATTATTATTATAGGTTAGATTGATTTTACAAAATACAGAAATTATGGAAGCTTAGAGAGCAATGGTGATTGTGTTACGTTAGTTAAATCTAAATCTAAGTCGAATATACTTGTCACAAAACGTAAAGGTGGTTGAATGATCAACGCTATAAATATATAAGTTATAATTTATGCACGAAACACCTTAACTGCTAGTAATTTGTCAATTACTAACGTAAACGATGTAAGTTAAATTCATGAATCACATAACAACCAAAAATCCTCACTTAATTATTATGGCTAAACCAACCTATTTTTGTTTCATAATTAATTAATCAACAAAGAAGTACTCTTAATGTATCGTCCTAGTAACTTGATGTTTATAAGATAAACGGTGTTATATTGCTGATATTTGTCGCAGTATAATTCTTTTGCTGAGAGATATCCAATCAATGTTGATTTCCCTTTAAATTCAACGAAATAAAACCATCTGCCTCCATGTCTTTAAAAATATCCTACTTCATAATGTTTGGTTATAAGTGATAGATAACAGTTAGTACTCACAATATTGACACTACTAAAAGCAGTCAGTACTATGAAACTTTTTACTTTGAGACGGGAGCACCAACAGTATTTTGACATAGTTGAACTATATATTTAATTAAATTATTTAATTAATTTTTAGTCAATAATACAAAAGTTTAATTGTTCAATTAATTTTATGTATTTGTTGACATAGTTGATCAGTCTCTAAAAATAAAGCAAATGTCTGTTATGAATCGTCAAAAGGCACCTAATTCCAAAATGAAGACTTACAAACTTGAGAGCTAAGTTGGAACATCTACAGCTTTCAATATACTCAGTTATCAAATACTTGTAGGTAACTGAAATCAAATAGAATCGAAAATTTTATGTTGGCTTGTGTGAGCTTACTCATCAATCGAAGTCATTATATGGTCAAAGTAAACTCCGCTACCTGCTAACTTTTGTAAATAACCTATCTAATGTTTAGTTTAATTGAAATTATCAAGCCTACCCTTAGGTTATACCTGGATAGTCACAAACTATGTCTTATACTAACCAGTTATTATGATAATGCGACAATGATTGTCAAGTATAAATTAATTTGCTTATGAAAAATCAAAAAACATACGAAGGTAAATATTTGAAACAATTCACAGATTACTTCCTTGTCTTCTGCTTATGTTTTCATTGTTTTTGATATGAGTGTTAATATAAGCATGATATGAAAATTGGAAATGCATTCAGTTACAGTTTTGACTATCTGTTCTCAAGAAGAATATGTTTGACCTCTAAATTTTATGCATCCTCCAGTTTCGTAAGAAAAGATGACAAATCCCAAATCACCTGTTAGATTCAATAAATGGATTATAATTGTACACAGGTTGTAGTACTTTAGTTAAATTCTGTCATTAATATTAATGTTACTTTGTTCAAGCCAGTGTCAATTATAGAAAAGAACACTTATCCTTGAAGTTGTTAATGATAATTCTCGTCTAATAAGTGTTATATATGCTCCCTTATAGTCTTAAACAGTGTCAGTGTCAAAACTTAGTCATTAAACACTAAAGTTATGCACGCACTAAATTGAACTTTATAGTACTTAACTGTTTGTATATTCATAATACTAAAAATAAGGCAACAAATACTAGGCCCCGACTACATGTAAACCACATACATTTAGGTATTTTACACTAATTTTCTACTGTAATCTTTGCTGTAATATTAACTTAATCATACCTATAAATCTACTTAGATTCTTAATTGTTTTCAAGTCAAAGTATTATTATTAACCAATATTTTTGTAACCTGAACTATAAGCTTACTTGAAATGAGGTGATTTTGTGAAGATTGATTGTTGCTAATGTCTAGTTGTTTGTGTTCACCACAGATTGATCTGGGTTGGGTACTACTGAAATCCTGCGAACACTAGACAGGTGTTTTGTTCTAGTGTAAGACCTTACATCAGCATTTACCCTCCCAGGGAATCGAATTCAAAAACTTTAAGTCTCATAGTGAACACTTAACCATCTTCATCATTAGGCTGATGTATAATAGTAGATTATTTGCTATTTTTCTTCTTCACAGACTGGTCTTAGCCACAAATGACAGCTGGGGAGCATTGGATAATCCTAGAATGAGACTCTTCAGCAGTGCATACTCACGAATTAAAACAATAATTTAAGCTCCACAAACTTATATCATATGAGTTTATTCATCATAAAACCTTATTAATTAATATTTATCAAATAGATTAGTAAATTATTGAATTTTTATAAACAACATATTTATTAATTTTGTTTTTATGCTGATAGTTCAATTCATGTTTAGAATAATCAGCTCTAATTGAAATACTTTAATAAATAAAATACAAAAGTTAAAAAGACCGAATTAATTCTTATTTTGTTTTGTATACAATTTAGAGTGAATTATATATTGATACATAGAAAGTTATATACATAATAGTTAATAGTTGAATTATTGTTATGTCTACTTTCTTCTTTCTGAACTATTATTATTACTTTCCTGGTGATCAACTTGACATCCGATTAAACATTCTAAATGGTCAATAATTCATAGGAATTCTATGCTGAAAGAACTCATTTAAAACAATGTATTTACATTCATAGGGTTCCTTCTTTTATTAGATTTATGCCAAAAACATTATTTTTTCATGAGAACAAAGTAAATGAAATAAGTAAATGCATGTGCATGTATATATATATATAAATATGTAATTTCGTCCCACCTAAATGATCTTACTAAATCAAATAATGAGGTACTTTTTCATCTAACTACAAAATGTAGAAAAGAACCAAACTAAACAAATGATTTTTGTATGTTTAAACATTTTAGTGAATGTGCCGACAATAAAGTTGTTGGCATAACATTTTGGATCGGCTTGTTATATCCAGTAATTTGTCTCGTATTATATGAAGTATGCTGTTGTTCATTAAACCAATTATTAGGTTTAATATCATTGTTTTTAGATGAATTAAGCATTAATTCACAACAATCTGATTTTCGTAATATTGAAGGATATTTTATATTCTCTAATCTTTGATAATCTGATATATTATTAGGTGATAATAATATACCAGGCTTATTAGTTTTGTTATTAGATAAAAGCCATATTCTTTGTTCACCATTCGTAGGATTATTGTATTCACCTGAGACATTGTTGTTACCTTGTTTGTTATTAAGTTCTTGACACTTTTTGGATTTGATAGACTGACAGTTAATTGTATACATATGATCACTATTCAATGCGATACGCTCTTCATAAGATGGAGTAGTGTAACTCTGCAAGCTCACATTATTCATTTGTCCTGTAATCATCCTTAATTCATCACACGATTTTGATAATGTGGAATTACGTTTAGTAGTTGATTCTGTTTGAGATACTTCACATGCAGAAATATCATTTGGAGATTGTCTTGTTGTGGGTCTAAATGTTGTTGGAATTTTTAAAGCATGTGGAATATACTTGGCGGATCCATATAAGGAACCAATACTAACTGGTGAAAATCTTTGAGTAGAAACGTCTAATGGATGGGATGTAGTGGGATATGCTGGTGGCATATGCTGGTTTCCAGACTCACCTCCAAATGAATTAGTAGAGCTGTTCGTTAGATATTTAACAATTTGGCGTCCTAAATGATGCTTAAAGTACGTAAAAGTAGATGATAATTAGGTATTGTTAAAATAAATAATGCAAAAATTAGGTGGATTTATGAGAACAAGATGTTTAGCAATAGTCAATAGAGTGTTTTGTTTTATACAAGATTCCCTTAAAATTCAATCATTGACATTTGTTATATCCCGAACTGGTTACCCTTGATTTACTTCTAAATTAATGAAAATTATTTAAGTTGGATTGTGACGGGCAAGCGAAATCCAGGACGCACGTTTCATCCTATTAGGGAGTCATCGGGTGGATGTATCTGCATCCCAATGTTGACCTTTACACTGGGATTCTAACTCAACCCGCTTGTACTAAACGCCACTGCATTCTCCACTAAACTTATTCTAATTAGTTTGCATGATGCCGAAATTTTATAGAACGCAAAATTTATCTGACAGAATCATCCTCTGAAACCACTAGCTAAATTAATCAACAGTTTAGACAAATCAATGTTGTGTACTGTCTAGCACTAAGATATAGTGAAAATAAAGCTGATATGGAGAAACGGAAAGCATTAAACCACCACTGTGGTTATGTTGCATGCGCTAGCGAATATCGCAATCATTACTTTAGTACTAGTATTAGTATTTCATAAGTAGTCAAAGTCATTCACACATAAGAAAATTGTCATGGCATTAGGACCCGAACTAACAAGATACCTTACCAATTTGGTTCAAATAACTTCATCTTTAAGTATTATTGCTTAAACGTTCCTCAACAATGTTGTGAAATTATGTATTATAAAAAATATCTCTAGTTGGATAAAATGATCAAAGTTTGATTATGATAGTCTTCATTTTCACTTCATTAAGTAAATTCAACTTCATGTCCGAAATTTGTGCAGATTCTGATTTACTTAAGTATAACATAACAAACTAAAGCTAACAAATAGAGCGTATCATAACGTATTGAATAGAATGTTAGTTTTTATAAATAAAAATTATATTTAGCCTCTTTTTTGTTTATTGAGGTGTATGTAAATGTCATATTTGTTAGATAACCGCCATTTTTACAATTTAAATTTATTCACTATAAACAACTGTCAAATATATTTTGCCTACAATTAGATTCTAAAAATTTATAATAAGAACTCACTAATCATAATATTGACAGATTTCACTTTTTGTTTTAGCTAAAAATGTATACAGCTTCTTAAGAAATTGACATACCTCTATCATTTTTCCTGATTCCATATTTAATGCGTACTCCGGGTTAGGATAACCTGCCATATTCCAAACGGATGTTCCAGAACGATCGATTTCTCTGTCTATATTCTTTTGTAAGGTTACTTAAAAGAAAATTCGGGAAATTTTGATATTTAGTATTTATGTTGCTGACATAAGTAAGCATTTGAAGAAGACTAACGAAATAATTAGTAATCACGAAACTAAACAAAATGTTCATAGGTTGTATTCTGATATATATATATATATATATATATATATATATATATATATATAGATTATAATATATATTATATATGTATATATCATAGTTATTTTTTGATATAATACACATATAGTTATTTGAATTGGATTGTGGCTAGCAAGTGGAATTCAGGACTAGCATTCCATTCCATTTGGGACCTGTCAGCTGGATGTACCTACATCTCAGCGGTGATGTTCACACCCGAAATCAAACTCATTTTGTTTCGTGCGTTCATCGAGTTCACCACTAGGCCTCTGAGTCCAGACAGTTACATTTGTGCAACGGGCATGTATATATAATTAGAATGTATTCGGATCATCTCGTTGACGTGTTATGGCAACAGCGACTGATCAACTTCAGTCCTTAAGAAATCAACGGGAAGATTTAAATATATTTGAAGTAAACATTTAGTTGTAATGTTTAATTAGCTGTAAATTACAAATACCTGTTATATATAGCCTATCTAAGTGATTTTGTTTGAGTTGTGTCGACTAATATGGTTAGCATGTTGTATGGTATACAGCGGATAATATTACATGAAACCTTGTGTCTAACAGACAGTCGGCAATTACATATATTATGCCACTCTGTGTAATTAATAACTCAGGATTTGTTTCACTGATAGAGAATTCTTGATTTCAATGAACTGATAGATGAGATTGTAAGGTATACTTTCATAGTATTGAATTTTTACAATTTTGCATTAAAAACGTTTCAGAGGTTATTGGTTCCTTTTTAATTCAGTCATTTACATCCTGAAATTAAGATTACAGCGAATGTATAACGATTATTTCTGTCCAGTGTACTATTTGAATTAAATTCGATTATTTTCTCAACGGCTTTTCTTAATTGGCATTCTACATATCCCTTTGTACTTTCCAGTCAAAGTACGTGAATACCAGGCTTAACAAACTGAATTTACAATAAAAACTTGAATTAAACATTGAGATAATTCATTTACAATATAGTCTTGACGATAAAGAGGGTAAACATGATCATATGTAAAGAGCTTGAAACCCTTTGAAGACGATAAGACGATAAAATCAATAAACTAAGTAGTCTGAAATTAGTTTTCAAAAATAAAATTATGTCAGTGATGATTAGCTTATTGTTAAATTCACAACATCATAGTATGCACATTATAATATTTTATACAAAATACTGGATTATAATTTGTAAAATGAATTGCATCTGTTTGGAATTTAATTTTTATCATAGTAAGTGAATTAGAAAACAACTTTGTTTGCAATAAGTAAGTAAATTGTTTATACTTCACAGTTCATATAAACCATTTACCTGGGGTTTCATTATGTGTACTCGGTACTATTCTTTTCATAGCAATCACGGCACCAATTAACAAGAGGCAAAGTAGTCCAGCCACAGAGATTAACGCTGCTACAATAGCCATTGTACTTAAACCGTAGCGTTGTTGAGAGTTGTCTGCTGCATTATTTGGCTGATATGACTGATAAGCAATATTATTGTTAGAAATCTTTTTAGAATACTGATTCCCAAGGTTTAAATTCTTCTTTTCTTTGCCGACTGAACGTACTTCCTGAAGCCATTTGGCTGAATGTGTATCACTAGTAACGATTGTCGAATCAGAATCTACATATTTAAGTAAGTTGGAATGCGATTCAGTGGTAGAAGTTTGTTCGTTAACAATGTGGATACGAATGGCATAACGCCGTTTTAAAGACTTTTTAGAATCAGTAGGAAGATCACGTGCCACAACATGTACGGTATACTGACCTATAGGAGGATCATCTTTTCCAATCTTACATATTAACGTATGATCCAATCTAAATTCAAAGTAGGGATTGGTTTCGAGCATAACATCAATCTGCGCATTTTCTTTCTCATCAGCATCTGCAAAATAATATGGAAACTCAATACACGAATTAAATGGATCTTTGGTATTTAAATTATATTTTAAATCAACTACTGAAGGTTGTTGAATCTGTTTTGTTTGACTATGTAGCCCTCCATCAGCTCCCTCTCCATTATATCGAAGCATTTGACTACGATGTAGGATAATAGGTGCGTTGTCGTTCTGATCAATTATATTAACTGTAACACTGGCTTCATCGTAGAATATAGTTGTGTTTAAACCAATCGATGAAAATTTGGATTTTGGTTTCTGATTACGGGCAATAATTATAAACGGAATTTGTTGTATTTCTTCACGATCAAGAACTTTCCGTGTATGAATAATCCCAGTATTACTAAATTGATTAATGAAAAAATATTTTCCATTGTTAAATGATCATAAAGGAAAAATACTTCAATCATTATCAAAATGTGCGTTGATATGTTTCCTTTACATGAGCATAAGTAATAATCTATAATAAATCATACGAAACACTTGTTTGAAAGTTCACAGTTGACAACAGTATTGTAATTGGTTGTACTAAGTGTACTACCAGGTGTTATAGGGACAACTTCTATAAATATTTTATATCAGCATTTCTGATTAAATATGACATAATTGGTTGTTGATCTAACTTTACAAATCTAAACATTAAACTTAGAAAATGTACTACTGTTGATCAGTTCTCGAATTGCAAGTATTTGTATACGTCACATATATATGTGAAAACCTATTGACCCTAAATAAGACATGATTGGAATTATAGTTACCGATATATTGTGAAATCTCCTACTACATAAAAATAATTCTCCAGTAATTTCCAACTCTTCAAAATACTAGTTTCGACTACGCAAACAACAACTCACACATCAAATGTCTATAAAATGTATGAATCAATACATATTTGCTACAGTTTCTTTGTTCAGCATCTATAGTAGTATAACTGAAACTATAAGACAAAACTAACATATAAAAATAAATTTTCAGTAAATATCATGCATATATACAGGATTTATTACATTTCTCAGTTAATTTCACTGAATTTAGAAAGCATTCAATAACATGTGGTTTAACGTGACCATTACCTAAATGAATGATAATATGATAAGTGTGTTGTTTGTATATAAGTCTGTGAATAGAACTGAGAATGAAGTCAAAATTCTTTTAATTGGGATGGTTGTTTTTGTGGAGACTGGCTATTTTATTTGATTGAATATATCACAGATTGATGTTGGCAGGGTACCAATGAAAACCAGGGAGCACCGGACAGATGTTTCGTTCTAGTGTGGAACTCCTCAACAGTGCGTACCCCAGATTCCGCACCAGGGGCTTCAGATTGACGCGAACGCCTAACCATCTGCACCATTGTGTCGGCATCCAAGGGTAAAATTCCCAGTTCCATCAATTTGTGACAGTTATCCCCAATGACAATGGATGGTCGTCTCGCTACATATCACAAACTGATGAAACTGGGAATTCTATCATTGGATGCCGACACAATGGTGCAGATGGTTAGGCGTTCGCGTCAATCTGAAGCCCCTGGTGCGGAATCTGGGGTACGCACTGTTGAGGAGTTCCACACTAGAACGAAACATCTATCCGGTGCTCCCTGGTTTTCATTGGTACCCTGCCAACATCAATCTGTGATATATTCAATCAAAATTCTTTATTGGCTTAAAATATTAAAAGAATTCCAGATACTTAATATACGATAAGGCAAGACAATCACCGAAATTCAAGAACAAAAGAATGGGTGGGTAGAACACTTTGAGGAACTCTTGAATAGGCCAGGTTCACTGAATCTACCAGACATCGAAGCAGCACCTATCAATTTTCCGATAGATGTTGCTCCACCATCGATGGAAGAAATCAAGATGGCCATCACACAAATCAAAAGTGGGAAAGCAGCAGGACCTGACAATATACCGGCAGAAGCATTCAAGTCAGATGTAGATGTAACGACAAGGATGCTTGGCGTTTAATTCAGGAGAATCCGGGAAGAAGGATATGTGCCGGAAGACTGGAAAGAAGGGTATCTTAACAAGATAGCAAGGAAAAGAGATTTGAGCAAATGTGCGAACTAGAGAGGAATCACAATATTGTCAATGCTAGGGAAGATCTTCAACAGAGTGTTGTTGGACAGATTAAATGATTCAGTGGATGTTCAACATCGAGATTAACAAGCTAGTTCTCGTAAGGATTAGTCGCCCACAGACCAAATAACAACATTACGGGTCATCGTTGAACAATCAATCGAATGGAACTCGTCTTTGTACATTTACTTCATTGAATATGAGAAGGCGTTTGACAGTGTAGACAGGAGAACACTATGGAAACCTCTTCGACACTACGGTATACCAGAGAAACTCATCAACATCATCTGGAATTCTTACGACGGACTACAGTGCAAAATCGTGCATGGTGGACAACTCACAAATGCATTCCCAGTGAGAACCGGAGTTTGACAAGACTGCCTACTCTCGCCCTTTCTCTCCCATCTAGTGGTTGACTGGGTCATGAAAACATCCACATCTTGGGGTAAAACCTGGAATTCAATCGACAAGTAGAATGTGACTTAATTATTTGGACTTTGCGGATGATTTAGATCTTCTATCACATACACACCAATAAATGCAAGTGAAGACAACCAACGTGGCAGCAATCTTGGCATCAGTAGGCCTGAACATACATAAGGGAAAGAGTAGGATTCTCAAATATAACACAGGGAACACCAACCCAATTCAAATTGATGGAGAAACTCTGGAAGAAGTGGATACCTCCGCATACATGGAAAACATCATCGATGAACAAGGATGATCCGATGCAGATGTAAGAACAAAGATT